>OY728133.1:460395466-460420718 GCA_963277665.1 Viscum album | reverse complement strand
AATGATAAGAATAAAGGACTGGTTACCCTTAACCCGCCTCCTTCTCTCGACAAAGATGAGCCACTCACGCTCGAAGAGAGATTTGCTCGACAGGAAGGGAATATGAAAGAATTGAGGTGGCTTAACGTCGAGATACTCTAGAGGAACCGCCTTATTGAAAGTGCATCCCAGTAGGAGCCACATCATTCACTCCCAACAAGTGCACCTCAAAGAGTAAGGTTTTCCTTAGAAAACTAAATATGGTCATGGCTCCCGTCCAATGAGGTGCCTGACCCGTCCAACTACCTAAATGTAGATTCGGATGAATACCAAGACATCCCTCCACTCAGGAAGCAACCGGAGCGAGTACACCTGAACCCTCCTAAGGTTCCACAAACGGAACATGCACCCCTGGTGCCGGCCAATCCGGATCCTCAGGCAATGCCTCAGGCTACGCCTGCCCAGGACCGGGCCCAGCAGGATGTAAACTAGGGTCTCACCAACACCATCGAGGCACTAACAGCTCGATTAGAAGTGATGGAAGGTCGACGTGCTCCGATACAGCCAGAGCGGAAACCCTACCCAGATTTGGTGACCAACACACCACCTCCACCCAATTTTAGGAGCCCTGTATTCCCTATTTTCAATGGTTCAGGTGATCCGGAGCAGCATTTGATGCACTACGCGTCTTATTGAGACCCCTATTATGGGGACTCCGGAACAACCAGAAGTAGTGAAACTCAGATGCTTCATGAGGACCTTGCAAGGATCTACCTTCATTTGGTATACGAGTCTGCCAGCCCAGTCAATAAAGAGATGGGAGGACCTTTGGCAGCAGTTCCTGTTCCAGTTCAGCTCAACGTTGCCTAAAACAGCGGTCAGCGACCTCATGAACTGTAAGTAGAGGGAGAACGAGAGGGTCTCAGATTTCATCACTAGATGGAAAGGTCTGGACTATTCCTTGAATAAGACAATTCATCAAGATGAGATTCTATCCATATGCATCGATAATCTTCGAGATGAGCTGTGAACACCGCTCATACCAGTGGAGTGCACCACTGGCTTCCACCATCTATCGGCCATTGCCCAGAGAATTGAGGACTCCCTGCAACAGACTAATTCGAATCCTGAATAGCCTCACAGGATCCTACGAAAAGATCCCCTATAGCTGAAGCATCCGCTGTCACACTAAAGCCGGCCCCTGTGCCCGCTCCACCGCTCAGGCCCTCGCCAAATCGTCAAGGGCCGCCTGCATATCAGCAGCCGCCTCTGCCTAAACGGGACGATCAGCGAGGACCGAAGCAGAACTAGTTTAAGGAACAAAGACAAAAATTATACTCATTACAAGATGATCAAGTCCGCGGCTACTTCATTGCCGCCATGAATTGCAACTTGCTTCGCCTCCTGGAGCCAAGGAAACCTGAAGAAGTCAGCCGCGATGACAGGCCAGATTACTGCCCCTACCATCGAATGTTGGGGCACAATATCCAAGAATGCTTCATCTTCAAAGACCTTCTACAGAGGATGGTAGACTCCAGACAAGTCGAGCTGGGACCTCCCCAACACATGTGGCATGTATCTCTACCACCGACTCCAACAAAGAGGAGGGGTGGCAGAAAGTCACCAGAAAGAAGGGGCATAAATTTGACAACTGGATGACTCAGAAGACTATCAACTGAGCCCATGACATACTCCGAGCTCAACTACAACATCCAGTGTTGCCACCAACAGCCCCTGAAGCTGCAGATCTGACAGTATCGGCCTCACAACCCTCCATGAGCCGGTCATCCATGCGTAATCGAAGGTGGAAACAAGCGCAAGAGGAGCAGTCCACGACGGGGCCAAAGTTAGTCCCGACCCTGGAAGATTATATTCCCTTGAATTTGGCGCCACGGGCACCGACCCACCAAACAACACCATTAGGGACAACCAACCAGGTTGACCTGTCAGAGGATGAAGATCCAATATTTGGTTCTATTAATGTCATCCATCTCATGGAATCGTCCCCTAATGAAGGGTAAAGTTATGAACCCGAGTTCCCTGTATGAGGAGCTGGGAGGAGGAGTCACAGAGGTAGGGGATACCAGGGGAGACACAGCCGCGGCTGAAACCAACCCTATGGTTGGACACCATCCCAAACCATTAATATCACAGAAACCCATGGGAGAGCCCTTCAAGAGACTCAGCAGGAGAAAGAATGCCCCTCCACCTCCACAAGCAGCCACTCTGGCCCTGTTGTTCTACGATACCCACAAAAGGAGGAGAAAGTGTCTGGCCGCACAGTGCGCACAAACAAACAGGCCGGGCCAAGTCCTCAAAACGCAGGAACATCATTGATATTCGACCCCATGATTGGTCTGTCCTCATCAAATGTTCCAACCCATAAAGAACCCGCTAAGACTCTCTCGCCAATGGAAAAGCATCAGCCGCTGAAGCAGAAATATGATATCCTTAAGTATAAGGCATCGGTACTAGCCAAGCTATCAATCCTCGATGCCCTAAGTCTGTCAGCAGTCCTCAAGGAGGTTCTTATAGAAGCTTTGATCAGCCCCCATAAGTTTCAAGCAGAGGTAGCTGCCGCCGAGATTTACCAGACGAAAACTGACCTGGCTGAATGCAATGTGGTGATTTCCTTCACCGATCAGGATGAAGATTCCATCATACAAGGACACATCAGACCACTATATGTGTCTGGCACACTGAATGGTATTGAGATCCAGAAAGTCTTTATAGACAATGGCTCTGGAGTTAACTTCCTTCCCCTACGGACACTTCGTAAGTTGGGCTACAGTGAGGATGACATAATTCCCTCAGCCACAACTCTATTGGGTTACGACAAGAGTGAGAAGAAACCAATGGGAAAAATTAAGCTAAAGACCCATTTTGGTGACCTGGTAGCCTACACGGAATTCTTGGTGTTCCGGAAGAGCACAACATTTAATGCCCTGCTGGGAAGGTCGTGGATCCATAAGCACATTGCCGTTCCTTAATCCTACCACCAATGTATCAAGTACTGAATCAATGGACAAAGTGTAACATTGCACATCGACAAGGCCCCTTTCGAGCTCTCGGAGTCACATTACATTGACGCTGTGTTCTATGAGAAAAATAAAAAGAAGCCTTTGGTCGATGGTGTCGACTGGATTCCCGCTCCAAATGGCCTGAAAATGGTTCCTGATGACCTCCTCAAGAATCTTGGTAGAGATTATATCCTGCCCATCAACCATGTTGAGAGTAGGAGTTCAAGTATGAACACGCACTAAGATATCCTCATGACTTCATCCACGATGGCCAAGCGCGATAATGCAGGAACGTCCGCCAACCCTCGATCTGGGGACGAATACTCAAGAGGGGATGCCCACGATGCCTCTCCCTCAAACCCCCAAAGGCTCAGACTGGAAACTCTCGCCCCGTAGGATCAAGAAGTTGAGGACTTGGGAGAAGAAGAGGAGGAAGATCTCCGGGATGCACCTCCCACATTTGAGGAGGGTATCTCCACCATGGTGGACAAGCTCAGGGAAATAAACCTGGGTACTAAGGAAGATCTGAGGCCTACTCTCATCCGTGCAACCATGTCCCCCGAGGAGCATGAGGTATATACCTCTTTCTTGAGGAAACATCGGATTGTTTTTTCATGGAATTACACAGAAATTCCGGGACTCGATCCCAAAGTGGTGACACATCACCCGGGTCTTCCAGAAGACCACCATGGATATAAATAGGTCTCTAGAAGAACACATCCCTCGCATGACACCAAAATATAGGCTGAAGTCAATAAGCTCATTAAATCAGGCTTTATTCAGGAGGTCCAGTACCCCATCTGGTTGGCGAATATCATCCCTGTCAAGAAAAATAACGGAAAAATCCGAGTCTGCATTGATTTCAGAGATCTCAATTAGCATTGTCCGAAAGATGAGTTCCCGGTCCTGGTCACCGAGTTATTAATCGATGAAACGACCGTGTATGAGGCTCTATCCTTTATGGATGGCTATTTTGGGTAAAACAAAATCAGGATGGCCCGAGAAGATGAAGAAGACACTGCCTTCAGAGCCCCTCAAGGGATATTTTTTTACAGGGTCACTCCCTTTGGTCTCAAGAATGCTGGCGCCACATATCAGCATGCCATGCATCAGATCTTTAAACCGTTCCTGGGGAAATTTGTTTAATGTTACATGGATGACCTGGTGGTCAAGTACAGACAACGCTCGGATCACCTGTCAGACCTTGGGACCATCTTCAACAAACTCCAACAACATATCTTGAAGATAAACCCCTTGAAATGCACCTTTGGGGTTACCTTAGGGAAATTACTTGACTTCTTCGTACGCCATCGTGGCATAGAATTCAACCCTGAGAAGAAAAAGGCTATCCTTGGACTTCCGCCTCCCCACAACCTCACTGAGTTGAGATCATTCCAAGGGTAATTGGCTTATATCAGGTGATTCATAGCCAACCTGGCAGGAAAATGTTTGCCCTTCACCAGATTAATGAAGAAGGGGGTCACGTACCAATGAACGGATGACTACCAAGAGGCGTTCGACAATTTGAAGAAGTACCTCTTAAGACCACCAGTGATCATGCCCCCGGTTGAAGGAAGACCTCTCATCTTGTATGTGACGGACCTAGAATGGTCACTGGGAGCCTTCCTCGCACAAAAGAATGACATGGGCAGTGAAAACAGTATCTATTACCTCAGTTGAACCATGATTGATGCTGAGACTCGATACTCAAATATGAAAAAGAGTTGTTTGGACTTGGTCTTCGCAGTTCAAAAGCTGTGAAATTATCTATAGCATCATAAAGTCCATTTGATCTCATGGAGTAACCTGCTCAAGTACATCCTCAGCTGCCCGATACTAACCGGATGCCTATCTCAATGGGCGGTCATCCTGCAACAGTTTGAAATCCAGTTTGTGCCTTAGAAAGCCATCAAGGTCCAGGCATTAGCAGACTTTATTGCAGAGCACCCTTCAACAAGGACCACTGCACCAAACACCAAGGTACCTGATGAAGACATATTCTCGGTTCGAGAGGAGTTCCCAACATGGGAAATGTACTTCGACGGCGCATCCCGAAGCCCAACCGGGAAGAGGATGGAGGATCCCAAATTCAACAAAGTGGGTTTGGGAATAATCCTCGTGTCCCCAGAAAAGGCAGTCTTTCCATATTTCTTCCTCCTGTCAGAGGGATGTACAAACAATGAAGCGGAATATCAAGCTCTCATTGCAGGCCTGGAGCTCGCACTCCATGCACAAGTACAACACCTTAAGGTAAAAGGTGACTCAGAGCTGGTCATCAAGCAAGTCAATGGTGACTATTCTATTAAAAAGGAGGAGTTGATCCCCCTGTTTGACCATGTCTGAGGGTTAATGGAGGAATTCTCCATAGAACCAACATTGAACTATATTCCCCAGTCTCAGAATGCTCAGCCTGATGCATTAGCCAACACGGCCGCAACCCTAGATGACCCAGGCTGGGATGAAACAGTTATCAGTATTGCTCACCGTCAAATGGTATTGCCATTTGTTCAAGCTAAGATGGAAGAAATCCATGAAGTCAGTCCTGTCCCAGAGCCATATGCTCCTGCCACCGGCTGGATGATCCCCATTGCAAACTACCTTCAACAGGGAGAACATCCATCAGACAGGGCTGAACGAGAACAAATATAGAGAAGGGCAGCCAACATTGTCTTATATAGTAGTGTGGGTCAGCAAGAGGTCCTCTACAAACGAGGCCTCGATGGAGTGCTCCTCAGATGCATTGATGGAAAAGAAACCACTACTGTAATGAATGAAGTACAAGCCGGAGCATGTGGAGCACATCAACTGGGGACCAAGCTTTCCCATCAGGTTTGAAGGATTGGTTACTACTGGCCCATAGTGGCATGAGACTGTGAGCATTTTACCGTGAAATGCCACTCATTCCAGATTCATGCCAACTTCATTCACCAACCCCCGTAGTTAATTCATCACGACAAGTACTCCTGGAAATTTTCCATCTGGGGGATGGACGTCATGGGTCCATATCCTCCTTCCACGGCCAAATAGCTAAAGTATATCCTCACAGAAACTAACTTCTTTTCAAAATGGGCATAAGCTGTACCTCTTAAGGAAGTCGGGTCAAGAAGAATTGTCAGCTTTGTGAAGACCAATATCATCACCAGATTTGGTGTCCCTCATACCATACTGATGGATAACGGCACCAACTTCTACTCTTCTGAATTGGAGAAATTATTCTAAGAATACAGTATCAAGGCTAACCACTCATCCCGCTACCATGCAGCAGCCAATGGATAGATAGAGGCTTTCAACAAGACCCTGTCCAATATTCTCCAGAAAATGGTGAACAAAGACAAGAAGTTGTGGCCGGATAAACTCCTCCATGCATTGTGGGATTATCGAACCACAGCTCGCACTGCTACTCGGGCTACCCCATACTCATTGGTGTATGGCACAGAGGCGGTCCTTCCCATTGAACTCCAACTTCCCTCACTCCATGTTGCCATCTGTGATCAATTATCCAACGATGAGCAATCAGAAAAGCAGCTAGGTGAATTGGAACAGCTAGATGAGAATCATTTTCACACTTTTGCACCATCTGGAAGTCTACTAGAATTGGATTGCATGAGCCTTCAATAAAAAGGTCCGTCTCTGGTCTTTCTTGGAAGGAGAATTGGTGTTGGTCCTCTGGACCCCAATGATATCTGGAAGGAAACCTCTAAAGCTAGAGCCCAAATGGGAGGGACCATACGTTGTACACAAGGTCTACTCCAACAGAGCATATACCCTGATCTACATGAACAGGCAAGTCACCACGGCTCCTACCAATGCAAGATTCCTAAAGAAGTATTTCACATAAAAACCGAAAGTACCTACCGTCCTCACTGCATGACGTTAAACTACATGGAGTTCGTCCTTACCGCACGATGTTAAACTGCATGGAGTTCATCCTTACCGCACGACATTAAACTACACAGAATCTAATAATGGCTCCTCATCCTCACTGCATGATGTTAAACTGCATGGAGTTATTCCTTACCGCACGACATTAAACTACACAGAATCTAATAATGCCCCTCATCCTAACCACATGACGTTAAACTGTATGGCTTTCATCCTTACCGCACGACATTAAACTGCATGGACAATAATGGATAATAAGAGTTAAGAATGCTCCCTCCCCCCATGTATGGACCAGACCTGCACGGGGTGTACTCCTCATCCTCACCGCATGACATTAAACTGCATGGATTTCAGAGAACTACACACGGCTTGATTCCTGCCCACGCAGGACACGTAGTGATGCCAGGGTTCCCCATCCTGGCCCAGCCACCCCCAAATAAAAGTTAAAAATCCCCTATTCTCCCCATGTACGGATCATACCTGCACGAGGTGTATTCATCGTCCTTACCACACGATGTTAAATTGCACGAACAAGAGGTTAGAAATGTCCCCTCCCCCCATGTATGGACCAGACCTACACGGGGTGTATTGCCTTTCAGAGAACTATGTATGGCTTGATTCCTACCTTCGCAGGATATGTAGCGATGCCAGGATACTGTCCTGGCCCATACACCTCCCAATTGAAATAAAATAAATGTTAGACAATGTCCCCTTCCCCCGTGTACGGACCAGCCCTGCATGGGGTGCACTTCTTCCAGAAAACTATATACGGCTTGATTCCTGCCCTCACAGGATATGTAGTGATTTCTGGGTTCCCCATCCTAGCCCATACCCCTGAATAAAAGATAAAAATGCTCTTTTCCCCATGTATAGACCAGACCAGCATGGGGTGTACTCTTCGTCCTTGCCGCATGATGTAAAACTGCATGGATAACAAGATTTAAAAAATGCCCCCTTTCCACCGTGTATGGGCTAGACCTGCACAGGGTGTATTCTTACGTCCTCTCTGAACGACATTAAACTTCATGGATAATGAAAGATAAAAGTTCCCCTTTCCTCCGTGTATGGACCAGACCTGCACGGGGTGTATTTATCATCCTCACCACACGACGTTAAACTGCACGGACTGCGTCCTCACCGCATGACGTTAAACTGGGCAGAGTTCATCGCGAACCACCTAATATATATGGAGAAACGAGATGGAAATACTCCTTGCACATATTGGATGCATCATCCCCATACATCAAACTCCACGACCCGGAAAATTATGGATCCTCATAACCATTCATAGCCATCAGAAGTGGAAAGTCATCGACCCATGGACACCTTTGCATGACTATGAATACCATGCCCTCAGTAGCTCTGCATATTGATAGCCCCTGACCCATCTACCAAAGGCAATATTTCCATAGGTGACACTCTTCCTAGCTCCGTACGCTTACCGTCCTCAGAGCCCCCGTACCATACCTCCTGATCCATAAGTTTATGGTGAAGTGGTTTAAAAGATCGTCCCCTTTTCACATCCAAAATCACTAGGGTACCCCTACCCGGTTAGCCTATGTTTTCACCCGTGGTTCACATGATTACCTACATCTATGAACATCATTCCAGGACTAGGCTACTGTGACTCAACGGACAATTATAGTGAAGATATTTCTTGTATTCTCGAACACCATTATCCCCACATGTCGAACTCTATACTATGAGCAATATCAGATTCTCATAATCATTCATGGCCATCAGAAGTGGAAAGTTATTGACCCGGGGACACCTTTGTACGACTATGCATACCATGCCCTCAGCAGATCTGCATAATGATAGCCCATGGCTCGTCCATCAAAGGCAATATTTCCTTGGTCGGTACTCTTCCTAGCTCCATACGCTTACCAGCCTCAGAGCCCCAACACCACACCTCCTGATTCGGGAAAACTCAAAGTTTCAGTTTACGACCTTCATTCCCCAGCTTGTTCCAAGTATATCAGAGCATGTTTACCCAGTTATCCTTCGAGTGACTGCAGAAATAGTAACCCAATGGTCCGAGCTCTATGACCGCTAAACTAGGATTACCTCGTCCTTACCGCACGACTTTAAACTGCATGGAGTGTAGGTACACCCCCTCGTGCAAAATAAATCAGCACAGGGAACTCTCTAAGCTTTAACAGAAACCAGGGATGAATATCCCTGACATGACCAGATAGTTCATTACCCGATGACAGACTTCGTGTCCCGGATAATTGAAGATCTTCACAACCATTCATGGCCATCGGAAGTGTAAAGTCATCGACCCAGAGACACCTTTTCATGACAATGCCTACCATGACCTCAGCGGCTCTGCATATTGATAGCCCCTGGCCCGTCTACTAAAGGAAAGATTTCCCCGGGCGATACTCTTCCTAGCTCCGTACGCTTATCGGCCTAAGAGCCTCCGTGAAATCTCTCCTGATCCAAGAAGCCCCGGAGCCATGATTTATACCATCAACCCCCCTCCACGTCTTGGAGATTCTAGGATACTCGGGCCCAGTTACATTCTAATCAAGAGCGACCTTTTTAACTACATCCTTTCCACATGATGTCAAATGGCACGGATCACATCTTGGACACTTGGAGTAATGCTGAAAATACCATGAATTAAACATCCCGGGGAATTCCTCCAACAGAAAGCATTTTCACTGGTTTAATAATTCTCCTCGTCCTTACCACACGACGTTAAACTGCATGGTCAATTGTCCTTGATGCACGACGTTAAACTGCACAGCATTGGAAAAGGAAAGAAAAATTCCCCCATCCTCGCTGCATGAAGTTAAACTGCACAACATCCTTTAATAATGCTCTTCGTCTTTACCGCATGACGCTAAACTGAACGGTCAAACCCGTCACGGGTTCAGTAAGGAATGCAGGTTTTTCTCTGTCCTTTAGTGCACGGGTCAGACCTGCACAAGCCACCGTCTCACACTCACGTGAGAAGGGATTAATTCATCCATTCTTGGAAAGTTTAGTCTAGATGTTTCCCCCGTATCCAGGAACACTCTCATCATAAACCATACTTTGTACTCATAAAAAGCCGGACTCTCATAAGCCACCTCAGGTGGTCCCAAGTCCTAACTTCCCTGAAGTTGCTTGGCTCTCGGGGGAATACAATCATTGACCTAAGGACACCTTTTCATGACTATTCATTCCATTCCCTCAGTGTCTCTGCATATTGATCGCCCCTATCCCATATACCAAAGGCAGGGTTTCCTTAGACAATGCTTACCTCCGTATGCCTCTTGGCCTCTGAGCCCCCATGTCTATCCCGGGATTCGGAAGCCCTCTGAGCTACAGTTTACCAACCTATTTCACAACCCTGCTTAAATATGGTGGAATGTCTCTGACAAGATTACTGAGGACTAGGAGAAGTCGTTCCATTCTAGATGATGTCCTAGGTGCATGAATTTAAACTGCGCCAAGCCCCAACCATCCTTTACGCTAGATAAATGCATAGGACTAGACCCTTGCTTCCACACTCCTGATTAATACAAATGTTCTGAAAACCTTTCAGATGTCACATGCCCTTTCCAAGCCACCCCCAGTGGTTCTCATAATTCTCCAAGACACCCATGGTGGTTTCCATAAGCCAAACTTTCATGAAGTCCTAAGGCCATCAGAAATGGAAAGTCATAGATTATGCATACCATGACCTCAGTGGCTCTGCATATTGATCGCCCCTAGCCTGTCTACCAAAGGAAAGATTTCCTTAGGCGATGCTCCTCCTACCTCTGTATGCCAACGCGACTCCCATGCCTTGAGACATGCCCTTCATGTCGTTCAAATTCAAACGTGTTCCCCCACGTGCGTCTGAAGAGTATTGGGACATCTTTTAATCAACTAAACCTCATTGGGGACCTTTCCCCACTATATCTAGTCAAAGATTTTTGACCTAAAACATTAGTAATTATAGTCTTGATGGTGGGACTTTAAACCGCTCGCGAAAGAGGCACAAAGCCTGTTAGGCCGAAAACCCAAAAAGGGAGACCTAAGAAAAATTCAGGCCATACCCACTGGGTCCACACTAAATGGGCCCAGGAAAAATTAGGGCATTAAAAGAAAAGACAAAAAGTTTGTAGGGGTTTTCTAAAAAACCCTATAAATAGTCGAACTATGCTCGTTGGACCCCATGGTCTAGGCAAAAGTTAGAGTTTGTTTTCCTGAGTTATGATTAATTCTGATTCAGTGAGTTGTTATTTACACAACAATTGTTCTAGTAATAATTAAATTTTATAGTGACAAGTGATTAGCAGAGAGTGTATTTTGTTCGAACAAAAAGGGAAGATATCCACAAGCTGGGGTCTCTCCCTCACAAAAAAAGAGAGGGGTATGTAAAAAAGAGAGTACAAGAGTGTCTCTAATAGTCATAAAGGAGCCTGACTCGCTATCTCCACCAGATCAGCAACCATGCGGTGGAGGTCGTTGCAAGACTGTTCCAACATGGCCTTCTCCTTGGATTCAACCTCATCCACCAAACGGGTATGCTCCACTGTTGCTTGGAGATCGTTGATCCCTTGTCTGGTGGCTTCAAGACGACCAGTCACAGCTGATAACTGATCCATCAACATCGCTGCCCATTCTTCACATTCATGCAACTCGGAGGATAGGATGACCGTCTGATCTCGAGAGATCACCTCCTGTGCTATCAGATGATGGAGTAGTACCATGGCTTCCTCTAGGGCTCGAGTCCCGCAATGAGCGGCAGAAAACTGAGAAAGTTTGCGTTCACTAGTGGGAACTTCCTCACGGGCCATGACAACTTGGCAAGAAAGAGAATGAAACTGCCGATGGGAAAAGCCACCCGACCCCAAACCCAGGAAGAGATATCGAAGAGCTTCATTTTTAGTTTCCATATCATCTAGAGGAGTTTCGGTAAAGATCTCGCAAATCCGGGACCAGGCGCACTTGCGCACCACCCAGTGGTCCCGCCATGACACGAGGATATTTGGTATCCAAGCTGGATAGCACGGGAACAAAATCTGGCATTACAACCAGCACAGGCATGTGCTCGATAGAAGTTAGTTCCGAAGCTGGAAAGTCTGAAGCCTCTAACCCCAGTTCAGGATTGGGGATCAAGTTTCTAAGCCCAGTATCGACTGAAAAAACTTTCAGGATTGTCTCGCTAGGACCTGAAACCATAGGTTCATCCTTATCCACGTCCAAGAAGGATGAACCCACCTGAACTTCGGCCACCGATGGGATGGGAGAGGAAAATCCCCTGAGTCATTTTGACCGACGATCCATCAGTCGATCCTCCCTTAGAGCTGATGAGGAAGGTGTAGTGGACACAACAACCGTGGTACCTCCTAATTTGGGAACCTACCAGACAACCTTTTCTAGGATCCCATCGGGATAGTGTTTTACTCACGTTCTTGCATACTCCAAGGAAAGGCCAGAAACTACCCCTATGACAGGCAGGGGAATGCTTGTGTCAGATTCCTCCCACGTCAGAATCAGCCACCATTGAAAAATTATGGCTGGGTGCAGTCCTTGAGCCTAAGGAGGGGGAAGGGAGATTTGGACTTGAATGCACCCAAACTGGCGAGAAAAATGATACAGGACATAGAGATTGCACAAGGAAACTCCGTGAATCCGTGCATAGAGAAATCCGTCCCATGGAGAGATCATGTAAGAACACTCCTCCAGGATCCCCCGGCGGTTGTCAACTAAGACGCCAGAACGGGTGGGGTACAGAGTGAAAGAAAACTGGGAGAAGTCACTCAGAAGCTCGAGGACTTCACCAGAGCTGAAGGACTTCAAGAGAACTCCAGCTATATCAAGCAGGGTAGGCCGAAAGGTGGGAAGCGGGATGGCCGTGTTGTGAGGATACTCATAACAGCGATAATGATCCGCTACCCAGCTGTAAAAAAAATGAAATGGCCCACTCAGACGTAAGGGTGACCCGCCCTTCTGCATGTGACTCAGCAGTTCATAAATACAATCCAATGTGGTCACGACCAAATTCACCGGGCGGCCCTATGCCAGCTCAACTTACATCATCAGGGTGCAAGACCTGATGCCAAGATTGATATCTCGATAAGGGAATAGCCACCCACTCAGTAACATAACAAACAAAACTGCCAGCCGGAGCATTGGCGACACACTGGGGTGCACCTCGTAACCCCATGAAAGGTAGTCGCCCGCCTCCAGAACTGCCCAGTAGGAACCTGGGGTGGTTCGTGAACGTTGAGAAGGATTAGTCCTGGGGAGCTTGATCTTCGGCACAAGACAAGTGGTGTTCAGAAATAACCCTATCCAGTTTTTATAGGGAATAAGAGAGTAGGCACACAAGGCCTGACCCAGTGATTGCTCCGCCATAACCAGCAGATCCTTCGCCAACGAAGGCACTTGTTCGACATCGTCCCATGCATCCGGGGTGGGAAGAAACTCATCATACATCTCACCGATAATCGGGAGCCCTCCCAACTGATATATGTCCCACATACTAAAGCCAACTTCACCATGGACAAGGTGGAAAATATTAGTGCTTGAACACCAGTGACTGAGCAGGTCAGGCAGGATCAGGGATGGTGGGTAAACAAAAAACTGGGAGGCCCATACTACGGAGTACATATTGACTTCTTCCAGTGACTCTGGAGATTCCTGACAATGATGATGGACCCAAAAGGCCTAGGCCCAGTCATTCGAGAAAATCCCACCAGACCACAGATCCCACTTAGAAATCCACCCCGCATTAGGGTCCAGTCGAGCAAGGTTGATTATGGAGGGATAAATCTTGAAGACAGCTTCCTGAGAAAAGTTTTGGGCATGCTTATCACTTTGGGTCCAAATAGAGCCTCTCAAAATGAAGGTATCTTTCTGTTCAGAGTCAGAAACCATCTCCCCTGATTGGTTAAGGTTCGCCTGAATACACTTTGGCGACGCTTCCAATAAAGGAGAAGGAAGACCTGAGAAAGTGGGGGGAATAGGTACATCGTCTTGAAGACCGAATCCATAAAGAGGAAGCTGATTTGATAGTGGATAATCCAGGAGCTTAAGAGGGAGCAAGTCTTTCAAGACACCATCTTCAGGAATGATGGACTGACTGGGGTCCTCTTGGATGTTCTCCGCTCTACGAATCATAGCCAAACGTCTCTCTGAACTAATTGGGAGAGGCTCGGCGGTAGGCCTAGGTGCAGAACGAGGGGGAACTATATTTTCTCCCTGAACAATGAAAGCCAACAAATGGTTAGTCCAAAAAGAACAAAACTTGGACAAAATACCAAGTATTTTCAGAGGAGTCCATACAAGATTCATAGATTAATCCATGAGGATACCTCGAAAGTTGGTTCGCGATGACGACACCCCACGAACCAACCCTGCACAGAAGTAGTTCGCGATACTCTGGCCCATGGAGCATTGGCCAGAAAACCACGAACCAGGTTGCTCCACAGAATTTCAATCCCGAATTTAAGTGGTTAAGTTCGGAAGACTTAGAAATTTTTAAAGTTCAGAAGATTTTAGTCCGCGGAGCATCGAAACCGCGGAGCATCGAAACCACGGAGCACCAAAACTCTAAGGTGAGTTCCTACGCGGCCTGTCGTGACTTACTTTATTAATTAATTAAAAGTTTTAGTTCATGGCTGGGATGTTGGTCCGCGGATGAAGAATGGAGCGAACGAGAAATGGTTCGTAGAAGTAGTAGCCGGTTCGCGGACGAAGCGTTTCATGAAGGAACAAGCACGCAGAGGCAGAAAAGCGAGGGAGCACTGGTATTCGTGAATAATCCAGTAGAAGAAAAATGAAGGGCCCTCCATATTTATAGGCATGGTCCCCTATAGGATCCACCTGTCTAATGCGAACTACCCGAGTTTGAGGACCACTCTGCATCGGAATAGCCTCCTCTTTGTTCTGATCGGACCCCATTCTGATGGGGGGAATTTGTAGGGTCCTAAAAAATACACAAAGGAGAATGATGATCCCCTTTAACTCAAGGGAGATTCTACCCAATTTCCACTCAAAAGGATTGGTAAAATGTGGAGAATACTCAAGGATGGAAAGGGATGAACCGGTCCATGGACCAATTTAATTTTAGCGATGCACGACCGATTCTGTGAAGCATCCCTCCTCCACGGACCGTCGTCGTTCGTGACATGGAGGCGAAGATCCTCCGCGGTCACAAGGCAGGATAGGCGCCAACCCGGTTCCCTATTCTGGACTGCCCCAGCCACGAGCCATGTCAACCGGCCTAAACTGCCTCCGCTGTCGTTCGTGAAATGGAGGCGGAACCCTCCGCGGCCGCGAAGCACTCCCCGAGTTTGGTTCGCGGAGGAGGGGTGTTTAATGCCCCGTGAATTTCGGATTGACCAAGTCATCCGTGAACCGGGTTTTCAGTCATGAGCCTATGAAAAAGGTGCAACATGACCATAGATACATCCTTTTCCCCGCTCTAGAAAAAGAGATTGAAAAAGAAGAGGAGAGGGGAGAACGGAGAGGAGATTGGTCAGATTCGGGTGGAAGGATTTCGAAGGAAGTCTTAGGATTTCAGAAGTTCCAGTTCACGAACTAGAGCAGGTATAAACCTGGGAACGAACTAATAATGAACCAAAAAATGCATAATAACTTGGTGAACCATGAACTTAAAATAACAAAGAAGAGAAAACTACGAACCAGGGTCCCTCCGCGGATGTACTCCCTGCGGACTAGGGAGTTTATGCCTCTTTTATGATCCACCGCACCGCGTAGCACCCTCCTACACGGGAAAAGCCCCGACCGACAAGCCTTCGGTCGGTGCCGCCCTTGGACGCCGCTGCTTGCTTGGACCCCTACGCGTACCAACATTATACGCGGATCAAACCTGAATCTGCAAACCCTCTTGGTTTGCGGGATTCCAATCAGTCCGTGGACCCTCCTGGTTCGCGGATGGCCAATCAGTCTGCAGACCCTCCTAGTTCACAGACGGACAATCCAGCCGCGTATCACTTCCCTACGTGAAGAGCGCCACCAACCATACCCCTATGTGGCATGCCAAAACCTTCACAGTTCCCATTCCCCAAGCTAGATAAAATCCTTCCAATTCCAATCCAGCCTGATCCTTCTCAACCTCCTCATTGGCCTACTCATTGGCCTCAAGCCGAGGCCTCCACCAGAGCCACCAGATCCGTGTAGTGTAACCCTCAGATGCATTAGTGCGCCGTTTTGAGTTACAAACCCACGATAAATAGGGGATAAGGGGTTTCCCCGACCCTTGGGCAGATTCCCGAAGCATGCCTGGGTTCACATTCCCACGGTAATGCGGGGTCTGAGCCCGAGAGCCCCCTTTCTGCCTCTACTCGCCAGGATGGGGGACTACAGGCTTCGGTAGTCGGGAACTTCTCCCCTCCCTAGAGAGTGGGCGACATAACCATCTAAAGGAAACCGTCCCCATGAACCTTGGTACTTCCCCAGGTAACAAGAGAGGTGATGGGCATAGGAGCACCCCTTTACCTCTCTCGCTGCACTTTGTCTCCATGGGAGTCCATCCCGGAGTAAGCCCCGACCTTATGGGCTGCTCCATGCGTAAGCCCCACTCCACTTCTCACGGATGCACCTTTCGTGACGTGATCGTCTGGTCCCTAGTGCCTCTTGTTTCTCACACCGAGCATGACTCACGTGGACTTAGAGTAAGCATCGACCATGACATCCTCTCCTGGGCTGCCTTAGAGCGTAATCCCCACTCATACAAACTAAGTGGACTTTTATCCTTGTCTCTTAGGTAGGGTATGTAGGAAGCCTCCCTGAGGTTCAAGCCCATAATCCACACCATGGGCCTCCTCAGAGTGTAAGCCCCAACCCATCACTCTGGGATGCCTCAGAGCGTAAGTCCCATTCCATTACGAATTACGTGGAATTTGATCCTTGTATCTCAGGCAGGGTACGTAGGAAGCCTCCATGGGGTTCAAGCCCAACAACTGGTCGATCCGACTATCTTCACATCAGTTCACCGCACTAATCCCAGCGCCGCCTCAATGAGTCCCAACTCCACGGGGTCATTAATCCAACGAGGGATGGTAAACCTCAGGCCTAATGATTCCGGACCCCTGCGTTCAGCTGACCATTTCCAACCAGGAGAAATCTTTGGATACTATGCTTGGGTATAAACCAAATATTCGCGAACATATTAATACATCTTAAATCTATAAGAGAGTCCCAGAACAAGAAATAATTCCCCACAAAAGGGTGTTATGAGCCCGACATCCCATCCTCTCGACCAATGTGAGTTCTTAAGCATCGATGGTCAGACCATCCGGTGAACACCTGCCTTTGGAAAGTAGGTCCACGTGTCATCAGATACAGAACCGTTGGTTGTTTCGAGGCCGACCCGAAATAGGTACCTATAAGGGTTCTAAGGGAGATTTCACAATTACATAAATCCATGTTAAATATTTTTTGTTGGATAATCAATAAAAACCATTTAATCAAAATGATATAAGATTTAAAATAATCCTTGTTATATCTCACACAACAACCTACCCACTAGTTATTCCATAACTATTACCCACCAAGGCTTCCCCCCAATAACATTATGCAGTACTACCATAAAGGACCACAACTCAAGATAGACAAATCTCTAGTAATTTTGTGGTCTTTACCAGTAAAGTTCACATCACAATCACTTTAACCCAATTAACAATTCATATAAAGACCCTTCCCATGTGATTTCCATAATTCATCCATCACAGAAACCACCACCCATGACCCTTATAACATGATTGATCATAATCCAATTCATAAAGTTTCAACCTAGGCTATTAGTAATTAATAACATGAACAAATACCACTATAGGGTATATTAGACCTAACCCTACACACCAACTATATTTCTAATGTAGATGAGTAAAAATTCATTACATAAGAAACTCATTGAGGAGAGTCTATGCACTATAGAGGAGGTTGTCAGGATGATCGTTGGATGAGGAGGGCGCACTAGAGCAGGTCACATGGACAAGGGGACTACACAGGGAAGAGTATGAGAAGGAGGTGGAGGAGGAGGAATTGGATGAGGTGGCCACAGTAGAGGGGGATGAGTCGATAGCTAGAGGAGGAGGAGGAGGAGAAGGAGGAGGTAGTAGCGGTGAAGGTGGAGGAGAAGTAGGGTCATGACAGCAAAGAGATCATAGTAGAGGAGGAGGAGAAGGTAGAGGCGGTAGAGAAGGAGGGGGATGGTCGTAGTGGAGGAGGAGGAAGAGGCAGCAACAGCGGAGGAGGAGGTGGTGGAGGGGAGGGGTCATGGTGGAGGAGGGGTCGCCAGCATAGGGTTCAGCTTCTGCGAAGGTTTGAATGGGTGCAAGGGAGGAGGGGACTATTAGGGTTCTTTTATAAAAACCACTGGAACCTTTACCAAGGCTAGTTAAAAGCACCAATAAAGGTATGTTTTATCAGTGATAAAATAAAAGTGTTGATAAAACATACATTTATCATTGCTTTTTTAGTGCTGATAAAGATATGCCTTTATCAGTGCTAAAAAGTGCTGATAAAGTACCTATTTATGAGCGCAAAAATTATAGCGATGATAAATACTTATTTTATCAGTCTTTTTTTAGGGTAGATAAAGGTATAATTTTAATAATTTATGTATATTCATATATATTTATTTAAAATGATACATATGATACATATATTTATATTAATAAATATAACTATAAATAGTATATATTTATAAATATTGGTATATAATAATAAATATATTTATATTTAAAATTTATAATTACAAATGTATTTGGAAAGTATATATATATATATCAATAAATATATAATAAAATTTATTAATTATTTAAATATATTTAATATAATTTTATAAGTTCATTTTTTAGAACATATATAGTTTATATGGGTAAAATTATGAATTAATCAATATATACCACATCAGGTAATGTACAAATGAACATTCATGTATATGATACATAACATATACACATATATTCATTGACCAAATTCATTGTAAAACACACATATATTCAATAATTTTAATTATAAATATATATATTAAAAATTATTATATATTTATAAATAAAATAAATATATTATATATAACAAATATAATAAATAAAATAAATTATTCTAATAATTCTCTAATAAATATATTAATTCTAATAAATATATTTATTATTTAATGTAATTTATTATAATCTTATAATTATTTAATTATATATATTTATATATAATTATAATCTTAGAAATACTTTATTCAATTAAAACATTATATATATTTTTTAATTATTAAAAAAATATTAAATATAAACAATTGTTTTTTATTTAATGTATACAAATAAACATTATTTTTTAATATAAATATAATAATTTTATATTAATTAATAATAAAAACTTTTATCAGCGCTAATAATAGAATTGATAAATATACCGTTTATCAGTGCTAAAACAAGCGCTGATAAATGGTACACCTTTATGAGCGCTTGTTTTAGCGATGATAATGGGAACATTTATGAGTGCTTTTCACTAGCGCTGATAATGGCCCACCCCTTTTTCAGCACTTTCTACTTAGCACTGATAAAGGCCACACTTCCCTTGCCGTATTTTGTGTTATTGGTTTTTAGATTTTTGTTAAGGTTTTTAAGGGTTTAAATGGTTTTTATATTTTTAGTGGTTTTACCAGTTTTAGGTGTTTTTCTGGGTTTTTTAGGGTTTAGGGGGTTTATGTTTTTTATTTTTTTTACCATTTTTTTTATTTTTATGGGTTTTAACTATTTTTTCTGTGTATAAGGTTTTTAGGGGTTTCAGGGTTTTTAGAGGTTTTTAAAATGTTTGTCTATATTTTTGGTTTTTTTGGTTTTTTATTTTCTTATGGTTTTTACGGATTTTGAGGGTTTTATGGTTTTTAGTTTTTTATTATTTTTCTATGCTTTTAGGGGTTTTTTGATATTTTTATGGTATTTATGGTTTTAATATTTTTTAATGTTTTAGGGGTTTGAAGGGGTTTTAGATTTTTAGTGGTTTTATGTTTTTTATAGTTTTTGGTTGGTTTTTAGGGTTTTTAAGTGTTTTGTGGTTTTTATGGTTTTAGGGATTTATATTATTTTTAGGGGTTTTTGTTTATTTAGGGTATTTATGGTTCTTAGGTTTTTATGGGTTTTATGTGTTTTTTAGGTTTGTATGGTTTTCTAAGTTTTTTTAGAGTTTTTATGGATTTTTGATGTATTTAAGGATTTTAGGGATTTTTTAGGATATTAATGGGTTTTTGGGTATTTTGTAATTTTGAGGGGTTTTAATGGTTTCTTGTTTGTTAGGGTTTTAATATTTTTTTTCGTGTTTTATGTTTTTTTTTGTGTTTTTATGGGGTTTATGGTTTTTATACTTTTTTAAATTTTTAGGGGTTTAAAGGGTTTTAAGAGGTTTTAGGGGTCTTATGGGTTTTTAGGGGTTTTAATGGTTTTATGGTTTTCAAGTTTTTTATATTTTTTAGAGATCTATGGGTTTTTAGGTTTTTAAAATGGTTTATGTTTTTTTAGGTTTCTAAGGTATACTTAGGATTTTTTAGTTTTTTAGGGTTTTTTACTTTTTAGGGTTTTTTTGGTCTTTTAAATATTTTTCTATTTTTTATGGTTTTTGGGGATTTTGAGAACTTTTAGAGGAATTTATGGTTTTTAGGGGTTTTATGGTTTTTAGGGACTTTATATTTTTTAGGGTTTTTTTGGTTTTTTGGGGGGGTTTTAGAGTTTTTTGGGGTTTTTATGTTTTTTAGGGGTTTTAAGTGTTTTTAGGTTTTTATGGTTTTATTATGGTTTTCCAACGGATATAAGAATGTTTACATTTTTTAGTATTTTCAATGATTTTACATGATTTTTATGTTTTTTATTCAGTTTTTAGGGATTTGAGGGCTTTTATGGTTTTAATGGATTTTTATGGTTTATTGGGATTTTTAGGGTTTTTTTCAGTTTTTAGGGGTTTAATGTTTTTTAGAGGGTTTAATGTTTTTAGGGGTTTAATGGGCGTTTATAGTTTTTAGTGGGTTTAAGGGTTTTTGGTTTTCTAGTGTTTTATATGGTTTTATTTGTTTTTATGGTTTTTTGGGTTTGGGTGGGGGGGGGGGTTGGGTTTTTAAGGTTTTAAGTGTTTTGATACTTTTTAGGGGTTTTAGGTGATTTTAGGTTTTAATGATTCAGATAGGTCTTTTTAGTGTTTTGTTTTTTTAGTTTTTTAAGTATTTTTTGGGTTTTTTTAAAAATATTTTTAAGGGTTTTTTTTATTTTGAGAGATTTTATGGTTTGTAGGGTTTTTATGCCTTTTTTGGTTTTTAGGAATTTTTTGAGTTTTATTGATTTCTAAGGTTTTTATATTTTTTAAACATTTTTAGTTATTTATAGGATTTTTAGATTATTTTTAATTTAGGTTTTTTATGGGGTGTTATGGGTTTTTAATGTTTTTAGGGGTTTAATGATTTTTGTGGTTTTGGGTATTTTTAGGGGTTTTTAGGGTTTTTAGTGTTTTTTAGGTTTTAGGGGTTTTAAGTGTTTTTAGGGTTTTAAGGTTTTCCTTTGTATTTTCATGTTTTTAATGTTTTTTAAATTTTTATGAATATTTAAGGTTTTTTATGATTTTTATGGTTTTAGGGGTTTTTATGGATTTTGATGGGTTTTAGGTTTTTTTTTGTTTTTTAGATTTTTTTAGTTTTTTATGGGCTTTAAGGGTGTTATAGTTTTTTAATGTTTTTAGGGGTTTAAAGAGTTTTTAAATTTTTTGTTGTTTCTATGGGATTTAACAATTTTTGGTGATTTTAATGGGTTTAGGGGGTTTTATTATTTTTAGGTGTTTAAAGGGTTTTGTCAGTATTTTAGGGTTTTCTGGTTTTAAGTGCCAATTGTGTTTTTAGGTTTTTAATATTATCATAGGGTTTTTTAGGGTTTTATGTTTTTTTTACATTTTTTAGTATTTATATGGATTTTTTTTGTATTTTTATGGGTATTTTAGGCATTTTGAGGTTTTTTTGGGTGTTTTAAAGTTTTAGGGTTTTTAGAGATTTTCTGGGTTTTTAGTTTGTTTTGGATTTTTAAGGTTTTAAGCTTTTTAGTGATTTTAATGTTTCTATGTTTTATAGGGTTTTGATAGTTTTTAGTGGGATTTTATAGATTTGATTATTTTTAAAAGTTTTTTTGGGATTTTATGGGTTTTAGGGTTCCTTTAAATTTATGTCATTTTTTGGGGTTTTAAGTTTCTTTGGTTTTAATGGTCTTCATTGAGTTTTTTGGGGTTTTAGGGGTTTTATGTTTTTAGGGATTTTAGGATTTTTATAGGTTTTTATGTTTTATGGATTTATATGGTTTATATAGTTTTTATCTTTTTTAATTTTTAGAGGATATAAGTGTTTTTAGGTTTTTAATGTTTTCTTTGGATATTTTTTGGTTATTAGGTTTTTTATAGTTTTTGGGATTCTAAGGTTTTTTGGATTTTTATATATTTTATAGTTCTTATATATTTGGATTTGTTTTATGGGTTTTTAATGCTTTATGTGTTTTTTTGGGGTTTTGGGGTTTTTATATATTTTTGTGTTATTTTATTATTTTTACGGGTTTTTAGAGTTTTTAATATTTTTCTAGGTTTAATTGTTTTTTAGTGTATTTATTAGGTTTTTAGTTTTTTATGGGGTTTTATAGTTTTTATGGTTTTTATGGTTTTTATGTATTTTAGGGTGTTCTAGGGTTTTAGAATATTTTTTGGGGATTTTAGGGTTTTTATCATTTTTCTAATTTTAAGCATTTTAATTATTTTTAGGTTTTTAAACTTTTCTTAAGTTTTTATGGTTTTTAGGTTTTTTACACTATTAAGGATCTTTAGGTAATTTCTATAATTTTTTTGGTTTTTAGATTTTCTCTATATTTTGAGGGATTTTAAGTTTTTTTAGGGGTTTTAGGGTTTTTTTGGGTATTTATGGTTTTTTTATTTTAGGTTTTAGGGTTTTTTAGTGTTTTAGGGTTTTTCTGTTTTCTTAGGGTTTTAAGGAGTTGATAAATTTTTATGAATTATATTGATTGTTTAGGATTTTTATGATTTTTAGTATTTTTAGGTATTTTAATATTTTTGAGCATTCTTATGGTTTTTATGAATTTTATGGGTTTTTTTGGGTTTTTTTGTGGTTTTTTAATTTTTTGGGTTCTAAGGACTTTAGTGTTTTTAATGTTTTTAGGTGTTTAAAGGGTTTTAGTTTTTTATTAATATTTGGTGTTTTTATTATTTTTTAGTGTTTTTAGGTTTTTAATGGTTTCATGTTCATTATGGTTTTTAGGGTATTATGATTTTTAGTGTTTTTATATTTTAAAGGGTTTTGATTGTTTTTAGATTTGCAAGAATTTCTTATTGTTTTTTTCATGAATTTTGGGGTTTTTATGTTGTTAATGATTTTAAGTATTTTTTATGTCTTTTAAGGTTTATAGTTTTTCGTCAGGATCTTGAGGGATTATATGTTTTATTTGGGATTTATGGATTTTTGGGGTTTTGTGGTTTTTAAATTTTTTATGGGTTTTAAGGATTTTAAGATTTTTTTAACGTTTTGAGGATTTTAAAGGGTTCTTAAAGTTTCTAGTGTTTTTTACTGATTTTATGGGTTTTTTGGGTTTTTAGGTGTTTATAGATTTTTGGGTTTTTAGCGTTTTAAGGGTTTTATCATTTTAAGGTTTATTAGGGGGTTTATGTGTTTTAATGTTTTTTGGGGTCTTAGGAGTTCTCCTGATTTATATATTTTTAATATTTTCTTTGGATTTTTTAACATGTTTAGAATTTTTTAAGGTTTTTAGGGATTTGAGGGAGGGGGGGGGGGGGTTGGGTTTTTTGGTATTTCAGGGTTTTTATGGTTTTTTGGGGGTTTTAGGCTTCTTTTGGGTTTTTAGGATTTTTATAGATTTTTATAATTTTTAACGTTTTTAGGGGATTAAAGGGTTTTTAGTTTTTTTACAAGTTTTATGATTTTTATAGATTTTAGGGTTTTTTAAAAGTGTTAAGAGTTTTATGGTTTTTAGGGTTTTTATATTGTTTTTTTATCATTTTTAGGTTTTTATGTTTTTTAAGTATTTGTATGTTTTAAAGTATTTCTTACGGTTGTTCATGGGGTTTTTTTGTTTTTAGTGGTTTTGTGATGCATAGAGATATTTTAGGATTTTTATTGCTTTTTAGGGTTTTTAGGGTTTCCTAGGGGTTTTAGGGTTTATATAGTTATTTGGTATTTTTTTGAGTTTTTCAGGGGTGTTTAGGTTTTTAGAGTATATTATCATTTTTAGGGGTTTAAATAGTTTTTTGAGTTTTTAATAGTTTTTAGGTTTTTATGGGTTTTAGGGATTTTAAGGCTTTTAGAGTTTTTTTTATTATTTTTAAGGGATTTTAGGTTTTTAGGGACTTTTTGGGGTTTTAGCAGTTTTAAGGATTTTTATGGGTTTAATGTTTTTTAGGTTTTTCAAGATTTTCATAGGGTTTTTATAGCTTCATAGGCTTTTAATTTCTTAAGGATTTTAGTGATTTTTTGGATTTTATGTTGTTTTAGGGTTGTTAAGTATTTTTAGGGTTTTAGGGGTTTTAGGGTTTTCTAGAGTTTTTAGAATTTCTTAGGATTCTTATGGGTTTTCAGTGTTTTAAGGTTTTTATGATTTTCATAAGGTTTCTCAGGGATTTAGGGGTTTTAATGTTTTTAAGTATTGTTGTTACTTAATAGGGATTTTATGGGTTTTTGGATTTTTTGGAATTTTGATGGTATCTAGGGTTTTATGAGTTCTATGGATATTATGGTTTTTTGAATTTTTTAGGGGTTTTAAGGTTTTTTTGAGTTTTTTATTTTTTTTGGGTTTTATTGGGTTTTTATATTTTTTAGTGGTTTTTGTGTATTTATTAGGTTTTATGGTTTTACATTTTTATGGTTTTTACCATTTGTATGTTTTTAGGGGTTATAGGTTTTTTTAGGTTTTAAGGCTTTTGGGGTTTTTAGTGTGTTTACTTTATTTTACATTCTTAGGGATTTTTAGGGGTTTTATTGTTTTATGGTATTTTAGGGATTTTATGGATTTTGAGGGATTTA
This sequence comes from Viscum album, assembly GCA_963277665.1. NCBI lineage: Eukaryota > Viridiplantae > Streptophyta > Magnoliopsida > Santalales > Viscaceae > Viscum > Viscum album. The sequence goes on along the minus strand of OY728133.1, from coordinate 460,395,821 downwards.
GGGGTTTTAATGGTTTTTATTGTTTTCTTCAGTTTTTAGGTTGTTTTAAATTTTTATTGGTTTAATGTTTTTTTTATAATTTTTAACATTTTTGGGGTTCAATGTGTTTTCAGAGTTTTCCATGTTTTTTGGGGTTTTGGGGGGTTTTAAGGTATTAGGGTTTTTAGTGGGTTTAGGGTTTTTTAGAGTTTTAGGGTTTAGTAATTTTTGAGTTTTTTTTTGTGTTTTAAGTGTTTTTAGGTTTTTAAGGTCTTCATAGGGATTTCTGGGTTTTTATGTGTTTTTACATTTTTTGGTATTTTTATGGATTTGTTAGGATTTTTTTTGGATTTTTAGGGGTTTTAAAAGTTTTATG
>OY728133.1:460335266-460395266 GCA_963277665.1 Viscum album | reverse complement strand
GTTTTTAGGGTTTGGGGTTTTAGTTTTTTTATGGTTTTTTTGGGGTTTATGTTTTTCTTGGGTTTTTAGGGTTATTCGTAGGGCAAGGAAGGCTCAGGGCTAGGCAAGTGCCCCCCCCAATTTAAGAAAAAACAAAAGTACAAACAGAGTGCTACAAGGGGGTTTACATAACCGGGTGTGCACCTCACCCTTCAAATCAGACACAACAAAGGAGGAGCAGGGAGGTGTGGCAACAAAGGACCACAAAGAACAATGTTCCTCAATAGCCTGCTTGGAGAGAGCATCCGCAAGTGCATTGGGATCCCGGTAGACATGTGTCACAGTGAGATGCAGCCTTTGGCACCTGGAAAGACAGTCCATCCACGGGGTAAGGAGCCTCCAGGGGGTGCACCTAGATCTTCTTTTAAGAGCACTCACAGCAAGCATGGAGTCAGACTCAAGCCACAGAAAAAACCACCCGAACCTGACAGCATACTCAATTGCCTTTATAATGGCCCATAACTCAGCTTCAAGAGCACACCCATCACCGATAAAGTGTTGAAAACATCCCTTGAAAAAACCCCGATAAGTGAGGAAGACTCCACCACATCCAGTAGGGCCTGGGGCACCAAGGGATGCACCATCCACATTGACCTTGATCCAGGAGGGTAGTGGAGGAATCCAGCGAATAAACCTGGGTACCATGGGTTGTTTTTCCCTACCAGATACACTAAGCAATCGAAGGATGATCAGTTCACGGACGTCATTCTCCATGTGTTCTGTCTGAATCCGGGAGGCCACATAAACAGCCCTGTGAATCGCCACAACTCCAACATGAAATGAGAGTCATTTCTTACTGAAGGCAACCACATTACAAGCGGTCCAAATAAAGGAGATTGTGGCTGCAACCACAGACAGCAAACAATTTCGGACCTGCTCACTATAATCCTAGTTAGACAGGTCCGCTAGGAGCTCAAAAAAAGACCTCTCAAGGCCAGCTGGGAACCCAAAAGTCTGCTGCAAATAATCCCAAAGATCGGTGCTAAATCTGCACTGCAAGAAGGTGTGCTAAACATTTTCCTCCACACCGGGGAAAAATAAACATACAAAGGCAAGGTTGAGACCTACACGCTAAAATTGACCCTGCATGGGCAACCGATTTTTCCAGATTTTCTAGATAAGAAGGTGATTTGCAGGGGGAATGAAATTCCTCTTGAACTTAGAAAGCCAGGTCGGTAGAGGGGATCCCCTGGCACAATTGTACCGATATTATTCCTTAGCAGTGAGTTTCCCAACCAGATTGGGCTTCCAAACCAGGATATCAGAATGTATGAAATGATATCGTTGGATTTGGAGTAAGACAGCAGGCGGGAGGGCCTTAAATTGTTCCAGCCTCGGAATGAACTCTGCAATAGACAGTCGCTTCAATCCAGGAAGAGGTATGATGAAATATTTCATGGGCCTTTCAAGCCAGGGAGTAGACCAAGCATTAAAGGTTGAGTACTTGGAGACAAATTATTTAGAAAGAGGGAAAATAGCCTTGTATGAGGCCCGAATTGCTGGACAAACAGAGGAGGGGAAATTCACTTCATATCCATCACAAAGCTTGAGCACAAATCTTTCCCGAGTGAAATCCATGTTCGGAGCCATAGGACTTAGCAGTCCCCAAGTATACTTAGTAAGGAGGGCATCATTGTAGCGTCTGAGGTCTTTGATACCAAGCCCACCCAACTTAATTGTCTTGGTGCATTCCTTCCAGGCCACGGTGACCATTTTACTTTGAGTTATGTACCCCGTCCAAGAAAAATTCCTGATCTTTTCCTGCAGATCCTTGATGAGATTAACCGGCCACATGTAAATGGAGAAATCATATGTAAACATAGAGGTAATCACCGAGTTGATAAGGCAGACCCTTCCATCTTGCGAGAGGACTCCCCTTTCCATTTCTTCAGTTGTTGAGTGATTTTAGAGGCAATGTTCTCAAGGTAACACCACATGAAACGTCCCCAAAATATGGGAACACCTAGGTAGTCAAAAGGTAATGACCCTCTCTTTACACTAAGGTACAAGGCAATGGAGATCCGCCTGGGCCGTGAAATCCCCTCCCAAAAGACAATCAAATACTTACTCTAGGAGATGGATTGTCCTACAACATGTTGATAATGCTGGAAAATCATCCGAATGGAATCAAGAGTATGTTTATCAGCCTGCCCGAACAGGAGAATATCATCTACATAAAGTAGATGTGATGTCACATGAAGGTATCTCGCTGACTAGATAAGACTGAAGAGGCCATCCTGACAAAGATCAATGAGGCACCTGCTATGGTAGTCTTCAGCGATCGCAAAAAGGATTCCTGAAAGAGGATCACCCTATCTGACTCCACAGGATCAGGGGAAAAACCCCTTAGGGGAGCCATTTAGAAGAATAGAGGCCAACCCACTACTAAGAATGGACATGATGATCCTAATAAAATTAATCGAGAAGCCATACTTAGTCAGGACCTGAGAAATAAAGCTCCACTTGATGGTGTCAAAAGCCTTAGAAATTTCAACCTTTAGTGCAAAGTTTCCATGCTTGGACGGCTTTCACAGGATGTTGATGCTTTCTGAGGTCGTGAACAGGAAGTCCTGGATGTTCCTACCCAGGACAAACCCAAACTGGTAAGGGGTGAGGATATCCCCTAGGAACTTCCCAAGTCGCATGACCAGAATCTTGCTGATAATTTTGGGGACTGTGTTTCCAATGGCCATCGGTCAAAAATCACCAATATCAATGGCATTGTACCTTTTAGGAATCAGAGCAATGAAGTTAGAGTTGACCCCACGTGGAAAGACGGTAGTGAGAAATAATTCCTGCATAGTGCTGACAATGCCTTCATGCAGGATGTCCCAATAGAACATGAAGAATTTGTTGGTGAAGCCATCCGGTCCCACTGTGCTGTCAATGTTCAAAGAGAACAGAGCAGCCCTAACCTCCTCTACGAGGGGCGGGATCATGAGAGCTCGGTTCTGATGCTCATCAACACATGGAAGGATGGAGTCCATCAAGGGGAGGGTGTATTATCTGCCATCATCTGAATAAATCCCTTGAAAATGATTAACAATAGCTGAGGAGATATCATACTTTGAAGTAAAGGTATAACCCGAAATGCGAACAGCTTTAAGACAGGTTTTGGCTTTTTTCTCCCTATGCAACCGATAGAAGAATTTCGAGTTGCGATCCCCGTCTTTGAGCCATATCACAATGAATTGGTTCTTGGAAAACTTTTACTTAAGATCCAGAAGATCGTCAAGTTTGGAATGAAGTTGCATCTCTTCACGAGAGGGCAGGGGAAGAAGATAATTGGCTTCTTGATGGACATAAAGTTGATGCTCAGCATCTTGGATGTCACTGTCAAGACTGAAAAAACATCCCTTTCTCCATCCTTTAAGCAAAGATTTGATTTTTTTAAGCCTTAGAACGAAACTATGGAAATTACTACCCTAAAAGTCTTCATCCCAGACATTGAGAACAATTTCTCTACAACTAGGAATCATAAGCCATGCGTTATTGAACTTAAAAGGCAAAGGTGAAGATATTGAGGTGCCTATGGAGTTGTCAATGATCAAAGGATTATGATCCGAGTGGAACTTGGGAAGTGTAAATCCTGAGACATAAAAGGGCAAGTACACATCATTGATTCTGTAAAAAAACCTGTCCAATTTGCTGTCATGCCTGCCATTCATAGTAGAACTCCCCCAAGTGAAGGAGGCACCAGAAATAGGGACCTCCAAGAATTTACAAGCATCAAGACAAGATGAGAACTCCATGGCAGCAGAGCGAGAGAAGTTGGATCCAATTCTCTAATCTGGACGCAAGATAGTGTTGAAGTCCCCAACAATAATCCAGCTGTTCTCAATGAGCCCATGGAGCATAGTCAAATGATCCCATAAGACCCGTATCCTCAAGTAAGAGCAGGAGGTGTACACAAAGGACAGAGAGAGGGGGGAAGAATTGCATATGACAGATAGGGTGATGACTTAATCACACACCTCAAACGATGTCAACTGAATTTCATCATGCTTAAGCACCCAAAGGGTGTTAAGGCCACTATCATTAGAAGTCTTCGCAACACAGGAGTAACCAAGGTTACACCAGTTAAAACCCATCCAGTTTTCAAACATGATCATTGGTTCAGAAATACCAAAAACCAACGGCCTATGGGAAGTGAGGAAATGCCTAAGGGCTGAGACAGTGGGAGGGTTCCTGATCCCTTCACAATTCCAGAAGAGTATCCACATAATATTAGGCTGAGGGCGCCCCGTTTACCAGGGTGATGCGAACATTTAAAGATCCATCCTTCGCCTTTGATTTTTTCCCTTTCTTCTTGGGCCTTCCCACATGGTTCTTCATAGGTGAGGGATCAACCTCAGCAGCCCGATATTTGAGTCCCAGATCATCAGGAGGCTGAGAACTAGACTCATGTGATGATGCCAGGTGAGACAACTTGGAGGACTCTTCTACCTCCTCATCATTATGCTCAACCTGATCATCCCAGAAACTACCGCAGAGAGGGGTGAATTTGTTAGTAGGATAGAGAGGCGTTGGTGAGGCATCTTTCACCGTATCTCATCGTACAGCCCTGTTGGGGGACACAACAATGAAAGAATCGCTAGACAGGACTAGGTGAGCCAGGGGTACAGAGACCTTCTCAGGCCCAGAAGGGACAGGGGACCCTTCAGAGACCATCCCATCATCCACCACCTGCAATGGGGGGGGGGGCAGCTCCTGACAGCAGGGAATGTCCACCACCAGAGAAGGATCAGGAATAGGCTGGCCAGGCTCAGCCATAACCCGACCAGCAATAGGCACAGAGGATTGACCAGGCTCAATCAAGAATGTCTGGAGACTGGGAGCAGCGACAGCAGAGTCCGCGACTTCCAGTCGTTCATCCAGGGATTTGGACCCAGAGGCAGCTCCCTGTAAGTGGGAGGGGGTCTCTTGACATAGGGTTTCATCAGACTCCAGCACCCTCCTTGGTTAAGGCAGTTCCACAGGACACCAAACTACCTTAGAGACATGCTGGGAGGGAGCAGGTGCATGAGCCTTCACCCCTGCTCTAGCATCCAGCTTCCTGGTACAGGACTCAGCGGAGTTTCCTTTAAGATTGCACTTGGAACACACTTTCAACCGACGAAAATCAGAGATGAGATGGCCAAAGAGATGATAGTGAAGAAAAAACCGGGGTTTTCACTCACAAAGTATCTCCATATTGAAACTGTCTTCATCAGTGTTGAGCACAACTTCTTCAATCAAAGTAGATGCCAAGTCCACCTCAACAAGAACACATGAGAAATGCCCATACTTTGGTTTTTTAGTCTCCTTGTCAATATGAATGGGGTAGCCTACCGAGGAAGCGATGTCCCAAAGGATCCGGGGATGCCAATAAATCCAGCTAAGCTTATAGATGTGGATCCATATCTGCACAAAAGTGTTCTTGACATTCAACAGGTTGAAATTCTGATCCCATTCTTGAATCCTTAGGAGTCCGGGCTTCAAATTGAGGGAGCCGAAACTCTAGGAACATCTTTTGCAATCATCTGAGGGAAAGACAATATGATAATACCCACACCCCATGGCAGTCATACGCCACTCAGAGAAACCCCAGATTTCCTTGATCTGAATGGCAAGATCAGAGAGCTTCTAGATTTTCTCACCCTTGGGGGTCAACACCCGAGCAATAATGGAGAAACAAAACAAATTGCGCATTTCCTCTACCGCCTCTCGATTCTCCGAAACATGAGCCACCTACCCTTTCCGAATGACACAACCAGGGGAAGGGGGGTCAAAATCAGAGAAGGAAGGTGAGATCGCGGCTTTCACCGCCTCCAAAAAGTTGACCTTCAATCTCAGGGCCTTCGGTTCATTTACATTTTTATTAATTTTTATGTATTTATTATAATATTAATTTTATTTTAGGGTTTTTATGGTTGTTAAAGGTTTTATGGTTTTTTTTGAGATTCTATGGTTTATTTTGGGGTTTTAGGTTATTTTTTAATTTTTAAGACTTTTTAATGGTTTTAGTGTTTTTTCAAAATTTTTAATGGTTTAATGGGTTTTTAGAGTTTTTAGTTGGTTTTTGGGTTTTTATTAGTTTTAGGGGTTTTTAATGTTTTTAGGGTTTTTTTTGGTATTTAGAATTTTTAGGAATTTTTATAGTTTTTAAGTTTTTAGTATTTTTAGGGTTTTTTGGGGTTTTAAGTGTTTTTAGAGTTTTAATGTAATCATAGGGGTTTTTGGGTTTATTAGGATTTTTTATGATTTTAGCGATTTTTCGGGTTTTTTAGGAACTATTTAGGTTTTTAGGGGTTTTATGATTTTTTTTGAGTTTTAGGGGTTTTTGGAGTTTTTAAGGTTTTTTCTATTTTTTATTTTTTTAATAGTTTTGGTGTTTAAGGAGTTTTTAGAGGTTTTAATGTGTTTTTATGGTTTTATGGGTTTTAATTATTCTTTTGGTTTTAAGGGGCTTTATGTTTTTTTATGTTTTTTGGGATTTTTAGGGTTTCTAGAATTTTTTTAGTGGATTTATGAGTTTTTGGGGTTTTTAGGTTTTCGTAGGGTTTTTAGTATTTTTAGTGTTTTTACATATTTATGGTTTTTATGTATTTTTATGATTTTTATGGGTTTTAGGGTTATTAATTATTTTGAGGGGTTTTAGGGTTTTCTTGGTTTTTAATGTTTTTAGGGTTTTTAAATTTTTTTAGGATTTTCAAGGACAATTATATTTCATAATGTTTTAGCATTTTAAAATGTTTATAGATATTTTACTGTTTCATTAAGGGTTTTATGGTTTTTGAGAAATTTTAAGGGTTTTAGAGGTTTTAGTGTTTTGGGGGTTTTTAAGATTTTACCTTTTTAGGGTTTTTATTGATATAATTTGTTTTTAGGTAAATGAGGTTTGATTAGGGATTTTCAGGGTTTGGATATTTTTTTACGTTTTTTTGTGATTTTTTCCCTTATTAGGATTTTTATGGAATTATTTTTCCGAGAGTTTAAAGGTTTTCAGTGCTTTTTATGGTTATTAGGGGGAGGGGTTGTTTTTTTGGGATTTATGGTTACTTTTCCTTTTTGGTTTTTTAGTTTTTATAGAGTTTTTAGGGATTTGAAGGGTTATTAGAGTTTTTAGTGGATTTTAGAGGTTTTTTTATGTATTTAGGGTTTTTAGTGATTTTTATGGATTTTTTCATTTTATTGTCTTTTTTGGGATTTTTAGGGGTTTTGGCACTTATATATTTTTAGGGGGTTTCAATGTTTTTTTTGTTTTTATGGGTTTTAGGGTCTATTGAGTTGTAAGGGATTTTTAATTATTTATAGATATTAGGAATTTTTTTGATCCTTATTGTCTTTTTGTGTTTTTAGGGATTTTGAGGGTTTTATGGATTTTATGGGTTTTTAGGGCTTTTATTTTTTGGGTTTTAGTGTTTTTTGAGTTTTATATGGTTATAATGGTTTTTATAATTTATTAACATTTTTAGGGGGTTTAACAGTTTTTTAGAGATTTATGTTGTGTTTTTTGGGGTTTTGAGGGGTTTTAGGGTTTTCTATGGTTTTAATGGTTTTTATGGTTTTAGGGGGGTTTTAGGCTTTTTAGGGTTCATTAGGGTTTCAACATTTTTAAGGTTTCTTAGTTGTTTTAATTTTTTTTGAGGTTTTTATGGTTTTCATTGAATTTATTCAGTTTTTAGGTTCTTTTACCTCTTTAGGGAGTTTTGGGATTTTTTAAGAGCTTTATGGTTTTTTAGGATTTTAAGGATTTTGAGAGGTTTTGGGGTTTTTATACTTTTTAGTGTTTTAAGGGTTTTAGGGTTTTTTTAATATTTAGTGTTTTTATGTTTTTTATAGTTTTTATTATTTTTAGGGGTGTAAAGGGTTTTTAGTGAGTTTTCCAGGTTTTTAAGGGTTTTAGGTTTTTAATGGTTTCTTTGTTTATTATTGTTTTTAGTATTTTTTAGGTTGTTTAGTTTTTTATATTTTTTAGGATTTTTATGTTTATATAGATTTTTAAGGTTTTCTTAGGAGAGTTTTTGGTATTTAGGGTTTTTAACATTATAGGATTTTTAAGGATTATTTTTCGGGTTTTTAGTGATTTTGAGGGTTTTTGGGGTTTTCAGGTTTTTTTAAAATTTTATGGTTTTTTGTGTTTTTTGTGTTTTTTATGTTTTTAGGGTTTTTTTTATTTTTTTAAAAATCTTAGGTGTTTAAACTATTTTTTCATTTTTATTGGTTTTTTTTCAAGGAAAATATTTAGTGGATTTTTTGCATTTTATAGGTATTTAGGATTTTATAGTTCCAGGGTTTTAGGTTTTTTCGGTTTTTAGGGGTTTTTGGGTATTTTAGGGTTTTTAGTGATTTTAGGACTTTTTGTTTTTAATATTTTCTTATGATTTCTTGGGGTTTTCATGTTTTTAATGAAATTAGGTTTTTATATTTTTTTAAATATTTTTTAGGGTTTTATAAATTTTGACTTATTTTATTAGAAGTTTTATTGGTTTTTAGAATTTTATGTTTTTAGGGGATTAAAGTGTTTCTATGTTTATTACGGATTTTAGGGGTTTTTATGTTTTTAGTTATTTTTTTTATGGTTTTATAGTTTTTAGGGATTTTGAGGGTTTATTTGTTTGTTTAATGTTTTATGGTATTTTGGTGGTTTTATGTGTTATTTGGTTTTATTTATTACTATTTGAAACATTTTTTTTTTTCATTTTTAATGTTTTTAGGTGTTTAAATGGTTTTTCGAGTTTTTAGTGGTTTTTAGGGGTTTTAGGATTTTTATGGGTTTTAGGGCTTTATGGGTTTTAGGGTATTTAGGTGTTTTTAGGATTTTGGAGTTTTTTTAGTGTTTTTTAGGGTATTAAGTGTTTTCAGGTTTTTAAGGTTTCCGTAGGGGTTTTTAGAGTTTTTTTTGGGTTTTTTAGTTATTTATATTTTTTGGGATTTTTAGGGAATTTTAGGACTTTTATGTTTTTAGTGGATTTTTAGGGGTTATAATACTTTTATAGATATTATTCTATTTTTTTGGTTTTAGGGTTTTTATATTTCTTATATGTGTCATGGGTTTTTAGAGATTTTTTAAACATTTTTAGGGGTTAAAAGGGGTTTTGAGTTTTTAGTTGCTTTATTAGGTTTTAGGGTTTTAAGTTTTGAGTTGTAAGGGTTTTTAAGGTTTTTAGTGGGTTTTTTGGGTTTTATAATGAATTTTATTGTTTTTTTGGCATTATGTAGTGTTTTTAGGGTTTTTAAGTGTTTATAGGTTTTTAGGTTTTTCTTAGGGATTGTTAGGGTTTTTTATGTTTTCGGTATTTTTAGGGTTTTTTATAAATTATATCAATTTTAGGGTTTTTGGTATTTTGAAAAGTTTTAGAGGTTTTTATGGTTTATAGGGTTTTAATTATTTTATTGGGGGGGGGGGGGGGTTATGGTTTTTTTTAGTTTTTTAGTGTTTTAGAGTTTTTTAACAATTTTTGGGGTTTAAAGGGTTTTAGAGTTTTAGAAAATTTTATTGTTTTTTTGGATTTTTAGGGTTTTTATGGGTTTTAGGGGGTTTTATGGTCTTCAAGTGTTTTTTTTGGGTATTTGGGACATTTAAGGTGTTTAGAGTTTTTTAGGTTTTTATGGGTTTTGAGTGTCTATGGTTTTTAAGTTATTTCTAAGCATTTACACTATTTTTAAGGTTTTTTTTTATGTTTTTGGAAAAGAAGGCTTGGGGCCAGGATATTCCTGACTCCCCCCAAAATTATTAGAGAAAAGAAAGACACTGCAGACAAGGGAGAGGCGGGGTCAATCAACCCACACCCAAAAGCCCTTAACAAACAAACACCCAAAGGCCATAGAAAAGAAACCCAAAAGAAGCACCAAGCATCCATCAGCAGCCCATCCTTGCATAGGATCTACCAGCCTTCCTCACCATCATCATCATAATCTGAACCAGGGGATCTCCCTCGGCACCATAACCGGATGCCGCATCAGAGTCTACTGATTCCCACTCAGAAGAGTCGTATTGCTTCAAGAAATTGGCATAGTACTCCCTTAACCTCATCTGCTCCACATTCATCTGTTTCTTGGCAGCCCTTTCACCTCCTCCAGAGGCATTTTCCTTAGCTTTGCGGGATGCTCTTGTGGACACAGTATTTATCAAGGATGAGTAGTCCTTCCTTGGCTTCCTCCTTTTTGGATCAACATGGATCCCAACAGGCTTGTTTTCCTTCCCGATGGCCTCCTCAAGCATGGCCCTCTCCTTAAGGACCGTATCCATGTTGTGATAAATCCTACTATTATCCTCTTGGACTTGATCGGGAATGAAGGTGGATTCCTGGTTAAGTGAACAACCCGCAAAAAACCCTTTCATGTGAATGAGTAGAAACATCTCTCTGCTCGGAAACAACCCCAATCCCTTGTCCCTCCCCCTTATCAGTGGCCTCCTCCAGGTTCTCTGCAAACCCCTGCTCCTCCACCCTCTCCTGCGTAATCATATTATCCCTACCAACTGTCCCCTCAAGCACCACCCCAGATGAAAGTAAGACCATTTTAGATAACCTTCCACCAGCCACCCCTTCGCGACTAGTCTCTCCCACCACCACATTGGGAGGTTTTAAGATTTTTTAGGTTTTTTAATGTTTTGTAGGTTTTTAGGGGTTTTAAGTGTTTTTTGATTTTTAATGTTTTAATGGGGGATTTTAGAGTTTCGAAGGATTTTTGTGTTTTTATTTATTTTTATTGTATTTTTATGAAAAATTGGTTTTATTGGGGTTTTAGGGATTTTAATTTTTTTAGGGGTTTTTAGAGTTTTTAAGGTTTTTTTGGAAATTTAGGGGGTTTTGTGAGTTTTTTTGTGTTATTAATGTTTTTAGATTTTTTTTATCCTTTTTAGGGGTTTAAAGAGATTTTTGAGTTTTTAGTGTGTTTTTAGTATTTTTATGGTTTTTAAGGGGTTTTTATGGTTTTTATGGGTTTTATTGTTTTTAGGGTTTTTAGGGTTTTTATGGGTTTTATATTTTTTAGTGTTCTTAGCATTTTTTGGGGTTTAGAGGTTTTAATTGTATTTAGTTTTTTATGGTTTTTCTAAGGGTTTTAATTATTTTTAAGCATTATTACAATTTAAGGATTTTCTTTATTTTTAAGTTTTTAGGGTTTTTAGGGATAATGTGAGGTTTTGTAGTTTTTTATGTTTTTATAGTTATTTTGGGGGTTTTATGTTTTTTTGAGTTTTTAGTTGTTTTTAGAGTTTTTTAACGTTTATAGGGGTTTAAATGGATTTTGGAGTTTTTGGTTTATTTTAGTGGTTTTTTGGCGTTTTTGGGTTTTTATTATCTCTAGTCGGTTTTTGGGTTTTTGGGTATTTTATGTCTTTTAACATTTTATGGTTTTTATGGGTTTTAGGTGTGTTTAGTTATTTATATTTTTGTTAGTTTTTTGTGGGTTTTAGGGAAAATAAGGTGTGAGGATAGGCTATTCATGCCCCCCCAAATATATTAAAAAAAGGGACACAACAGACAAGGGAGGAGCGGGGTCAAACAAACCACACCCAAAACCCTAGAAAATCCACATACAAAAGTCCAAAAAGCCCAAAATGGAAAAGGAGGGATAGCGACGGAACAAAATCACCATCCCCATAGGGGTCCCCATTAACACCATAGCCCGAGGAAGCATCCGAGTCCACTGAATACCATTTGGAAGATTCATATTGCTAGAGGAAGGCTACACAATACTTCATGAGTTCCACATCCGGCTTCTCTTTGTTTTTTTGTAATTTTACAGTTTTTAGGTTTTTTAGGGTTTAAAGATTTTAGGGTTTTTAGAATTTTTTGGATTCTTAGGGGTTGAAAGTTTTTTAGGTTTTTAATGTTTTGTTAGAGTTTTTGAGGGGTTTTAGGATTTTTTAATATAATAGGGATTTTTAAGGATATTTTATGAGTATTATGGTTTATAGGGGTTTTAGGGATTTTGAGGGTTTTAGGGGTTTTTATGTTTTTTTTTCAGTTTTTAGGGGTTCTTTTTTGAGTTTTTTAGGGCTCTAGGGTTTTTATTTTGTATTAATGTTCTTAGGATATGAAAGGGTTTTTAGTGTTTTTTGTGGTGTTTCATGGTTTTTATGGGGATTTATGGTTTTTAACATTGTAGGTGTTTTTATTGTTTTGAGGGGTTTAGGGTTTTAGGGTCTTTTAAGGCTTTTGTGGTTTTTAGGTTTTTTTGGTTGTGTAATATTTTTTAGTTTTTTTAGGTTTTCTTATGGTGTTTCAGTGTTTTTAGATATTTTTAAGGATTTTTATAGATTTTTATGGATTTTTATTCTTTTTAGGATTTTTAGGGAATTTGAGAAATTTGAATTTTTTTTGTAATTTTTAGTGTTTATGGGTTTTATGGTTTATTATATTTTAGGGGTTTTATGTTTTTTATGTTTTTAATGATTTATACATGTTTTTTGGGCTATTGAGGTGTTTTAAGGGTTTCTATGGTTGGTAGGGATTTTTTTTTTCGGTTTTTAGTTTTTTTTTAATTTTGTAGGGGTTTCTGGTTTTTTATAAATTTTTAACATTTAAGGGGTTTAACGGGTTTCTAGAGTTTTCAGTGGGTTTAATGTTTTAATTGTATATTATGGTTTGTATGGTTTTAGGGGTTTTTATTCTTTTTATGGTTTTAGAGTTTTAGGGTTTTTTGGGTTTTTTGGGTTTTAGTGGTTCTTAGTGTTTTTAGGTTTTTAAGGTTTTCTTTGGGGTTTTCATGGTATTATGGGTTTTTTAAAATTTTTAGGGTTTTTTAGAAAATTTTTATGTTTGGGGGATTCTATGGATATTTATGGTTTTAGGGTTATTGGGTTTTAGGGTTTTAATGTTTTAGGTGTTTTTTGGGGTTTTGGGTTTTTTGAGTTTTTTAGGCTTTTAAGGGTTTTTAGAGTTTTTAACGTTTTAGTGGTTTAGAGGGTTTTTAGCTAATTTTGTTTCCTTTTTTTGTGGATTTTTAGGGTATTATGTATTTTATGAGTTTTCTAGTTTTTATGGTTTTTATGGTTTTTTCAGCTTTTAGATTTTTCTATGTTTTTTAGGTATTTTTCTTTTTTAGTTTTTTGGTTGATTCAAGTGTTTTTAGGGTTTTAATATTTTCTTTGGGTTTTAGGGAATTTATGTTTTTATATTGTTTTTATGGATTTTATAGTATTTTTTTTACTTTTTTATTGTTTTAATAATTTTGATGGTTGTAGGGTGTATTAGGGCATTTAAGATTTTCAGGGTTTTTTGGGGTTTTAGCGTTTATTTGTGCTTTTTTAGGGTATTAATTTTTTTAGATTTTTTTTTAAATTAGGTTCTTTATGGTATTTTAGAATTTTTAGTTGTTTTAGAAATTTTATGGGCCTTTAGGGTTCTTTAGGTTTTTAGGGGTTTTATGGATTTTAGGGGTGTTTTAGGATCTTTTAGGGCAAGGACGATGCGAGGGTCGGGCTATTCCCGGCCCCCCAAATTTATTAAAGAGAAAAAAATGACTCAGTAGACAAGGGAGGGGAGGGGTCAAACGACCCGCACCCGAAAACCCCTTACAACCCACGCAAAAAAAAAGAAAAATCAAAAAAGAAAACCCAACAAGAACACCCAGGTCCAAGCAGCAATCATCATCATCATCCAGCAGCATCCAACATCCAGCAGCTCACAACCAAGACATGACCAGCTTCCAACCTCACATATACCAGCATCCAGCACCTTCTCACCAAAAAAGGCATCACCAGCAGCACATAACCATCAGCACCAGAATCACACAAGAGACAGCAACCAGATTTCACTTCCATAAAGCAACCATCATCCATTCGCACAAGATCCAGCATGCAGCACCTCCTCAAAAAGAAGGTCCCCCGCAAGTATCACAGAGCCAAAAGCACCAAATTCCTTCCCACAAACATCATCGCATTCCATCCAAGCAACAACCAGCCATCATACCAAAGCAAACCAACAACTAGTAGCTTTCCACCTTCACTATAGCTTAGCCAGAAAAATCGTACCCAGCAGCAGTCAGGGGAAAAACCAGCCACATCAAAAACAGACCAGATCAAACAACCCTTCCAGCATTCCAGACCGCTTATCCCTGTAGCCTCCGCCATGCAGCACATATAAGTACATCCAACAACACAACATCCAACAGTACAAGTCCACCAGCACCCCGGATTAGATCCAACATCTTCATCACAACCAAGCTTCCCAGCAAGCAGCAATTTCCAAAAAGCACCAAAGCCATTCACGCCTTGCAAACAAGCAGCAGCACACAAAGAGCATCTTTTAGGGGTTTTAGTGTTTTCAATGTTTTTTGGGTTTTATGTTTTTTAGGATTTTATGGTTTTGTTAGAGTGTTTGTGGGTTTTAGGGTTTATTATGTTTTATGTGATTTTTAGTACTTTTAGGGATTCAATGGGTTTTTGGATTTCAATTGGTTTTTTGGGATTTAGGGTTCTTTGTTGCTTTTTAGAGTTTTTTGGGGGTTTATAGTTTTGATGATTTTTGAGGGGTTTTAATTCGTTTGTGTTTTTAATGTTTTATTAGGGTTTTTATTTGCATTTTTAGGGTTTTTAGTATTTTATGGATTATTATATATATTTTATTTTTTATGGGTTTTTGGGTTTTTGGGTTTTTATGGATTTCGAGGAATGGTAGGGTTTTTAGGGGTTTATGGTTTTTTTTCGGTTTTAGGGTATTTATGATTTTTAGAGTTTCTTAAAAATTTTTGGGGATTAAAGGGTTTTCATAGTTGTAATGGTTTTTAGGTTTTTTTTAGGGTTTTAAGTATTTTTAGGGGTTTTATAGTTTTTATTTTTTTTATGGTTTTTAAAATTTTTTAACGTCTTTATGTTTTTCAAGGTTATTGTGTTTTTTTTGTTTTTAAGGTTTTGTTTTGGTTTTTAATATTTTTTTAGGTTTTTAAAGTCCATAGAGATTTTTTGAAATTTATTGTTTTTAGGGTGTTTTGGGATTTTGAGGATTTTAGGGGGTTTTAATGTTTTTAAAATTTTTATGGTCTCCTTTTGGGGTTTAGGTTTTTTTTTGATTTTTTAGGGTTTTTTAATTTTTTATAGTTTTTTACATTTTTAGGGGTTAAAAGGATTTTGATAATTTATAGTGGTTTTAGGGTTTTGTGGGGTTTTATAGTTTTTGAATTTTTTGGTGTTTTTATGGGTTTTTTGGTTTTAGGTACTTTTAGGGTTTATAATGGATTTTTCAATTTTTATGTTTTTAGGGGTAATAAATGTTTTTTGGTTTTTCAGTTTTTGGAGCTGTTTTTAAGGTTTTTAGTGTTATTTACATTTTTAGGTATTTTTATGGTATTTTTAGGAATTTTATGGGTTTTAAGGGATTTTAGGGATTTTGATGGTGTTCATTAATTTTTTGGATTTTATGGTTTTATTTAGGGTTTTTTAGGTTGTTTAGGATTTTTTACATTTTTTGGGATTTTTCAGGCTTTTTTTTATTTCTATGATTGTTTTGGGTTTCTAGATATTTTAATGGGTTTTAAGAGTTTTTATCATTTTTAGGTTTTTTAGGGTTTTAAGTGTTTTAGTTTTTTATGATTTTATTAAAGATTTAAGGGTTTTTACGGTTTTTTACATTTTTACCTATTTTTGTCAATTTTTTTATTATTTTGAGTGGTTTCTGGGATTTTGAGAGGTTTTAAGGATTTTAGTGTTGGTTTGGTTTTATGGTTATTTATAATTTTAGTGGTTATGTGCTTTTTTAGGATTTTTAATATTTTTTAGAGTTTTATAGTTTTTTTACATGTTTAATGGGTTTTCCGGGGTTTTAATGTTTTTATGGGTTTCTATGGATTTCTGGGTTTTTTTATTGTTTTTAGAATTTTTTAGGTTTTTTCAATTTTTATTATGACCAGGATTTAAGGATTGCTTTGATATTTTCATGGTTTTTTGGTTTTTACATTTTTATGTATTTTTAGGTATTTTTAGGATTTTATGGTTTTAAGGGTTTTTTAGGATTCTGTATGTTTTTAGTGTTTTTAGGGGTTTTAGCTTTTTATTGTTTTTGGGGTTTTTAGGTTTTTTTAATTTTTAGGGGTTTAATGGTTTTTAGAGTTTTTATCGGTTTTAGAAGTTTAAAGGGTATTTAGTGTTTTTACTAGTTTTTAAGGTTTTAAGGGTTTTAGTGTTTTTAAGGGTTTTATTAGTATTTATTTTTTAGGTGTTTTACAGTATTTTTTTAATTTTGAGTCTTTTATAATTTTTTTGTTTTTTAGGATTTTAATTTTTTTTAGGTTTTTTAGATTTTTAGGGGTTTTTAGTGATTTTTTGGGATTTTAATGTTTTATTATATTTCTTAGGGATTTTCAATGTTTTACAGTTTTTAAAGGTTTGTTATGTTTCTATAGTATTTTTAGGTTTTAGGGTTTTTTAGTTTTTAGGGGTTTAAATAATTTTTAGAGGTTTTTGTCATATTTAGGGGTTTAAAGGGTTTTTTTAGGGTTTTTATGGTTTTTATGTTTTTCTTGTTATATTTTTAGTTTTGTAGGGGTTTTAATATTTTTGTTTTTTTTAATTTTTTTTGAAATTTAATGGGTTTTTAGAGTTTTTAGTGGTTTTTAGGGTTTATATGTGTTTTATGGAATTTTATGGGTTTGGGGGTTTTATGGTTTTTAGGGTTTTTTAGGATTTCTTGGATTTTTATTGTTTTTTAGGTTTTTATGGTTTTTAATTTTTTTTAGATTTTTATGGTTTTCTTATGGTTTTTAGGGTTTTTTTGTTTTTTACATTTTTAATGAATTTGAAAGATTTTGTAGGTTTTTTATGGTTTTTAGTGGTTTTTGGGATTTTGATGGTTTTAGGGGTAGTTTGGGTTTAGTTATTTTATATTTTAGGGGTTCAATGGGTTTTATATTTTTTCACATTTTTATGGGTTTAAGGGAAAGGAAGATGCGAGGGTCGGGCTATTCCCGGCCCCCCCAAATTTATTAGAAAGAAAAAAGAGACTCAGCAGACAAGGGTGGGGAGGGGTCAATCGACCCAAACCCAAAAACCCTTAACGACCCAAGACAAAAGACCCAAAAAAAAGAAAAATCAAGAATGAAAAAAAAACACGCAAAATAAAACAGCCACCACTATCATCCAGTGTCAACCAGCATCCAGCATCTCACAGCTAACCAACAACCAGCATCCAAACTCAAATAGCAATCCACATCCAGCAGCATCACAAGCATAAACCACAGCTTCAGCACCTCCCATCCAAGAACCAACCAGCATCCAGAACCGCGAGCATCTAACCTTACAGAACCACCAGCATCCAACATCACATAGCCACCAGCACCAATTCTAAAAAACACAACTATAGAAGTCTTCCAGCACCCACCACCTCCAAACCTCAAGGAAAGCGACAACCAACAACCAGAAGCTCAACAACCAGCAACCATTACTTCCAAACCAAAAAGCATCCAGCAACCAGTAAATGGCACCAACCAACTCCCATTCAGATGAAAGCAAGCCATAAATAGCAGCACCCACATCCAGCATATGACATATAGAACAACCATCAGCATAATACCACCATCGCCCATGCCCCAGACCAATAGCTTCATTGCATCCCAGCCTCCCAGCAAGAAGTATCCAGCACCGAAGTTTACGAAACCCAGAAAAATCTTTCACACCTACAAAGACAGTTGCGCCTGTATCCAGCATACCACAAAAGACAATTCCAGAACCACGCCACAGTATCCAGCACCCCAACTTCAAGAACCAACACCAGAAGCGGTTCTCATCCAAACCATCCACAGCCACAAAAGCAGAAAAGCTTGTAAAGTAGAGAATTCAATCCAGAAAATCCAGCAAAGAACCCATTGACCACCAAATGGACCAGCACATAGCAACACCGAAGAAAACCTGCAGTAGAATTGGCCAGAACCATAGGAGAGACAACATACCAGACCCTCCAAGATCCGATCCTCCTAAGCTATGGAAGTATGGAATCGGCTTGAACAGCAGGCACCAACTCGATCGACCCACGCAAAGTCTCCTCTGCCGATCCAAGAGACCATCGAGGAGTGTCGTCCGAAAAATAAGATTTGAGTCGAAGCGCCGCAACTGAGCCAGACGAAAGCCGCCATCTTGAAAAATCATTCTGATCCGTCATCAATCTCCAAACGCCCATCATCAGCTGCCAAGGATCTTCACCATCGAGGGTTTGTCAACCTCGCCAAATCACCGCCAAAGGAGGCCGTGGAGAGAAAGCATGATGAAGAGGACGGCGGCCCCGTGGATCCTAGAATCGGAGCGCCATCAGGGAAGAAACCAAGTAGCGAAGTAGCAAGACAAAGCAAATACATCAGAATTTCAGATCTGGAGCCAAGGTTGACTTTGACGTCGACCTCGCGGACTTTACCCAAACCACAGGGAAACCATCATTGACACCACCACAGAGCAACAAAGATAACATCTAAGGAATAGGAAGGTCCAGATCTACCAAATCTGCTCCAAACCAGGCCAAATCGCCATCACCTTTCCCAGCCACAACCCACTAGATCCCTCCGCCAACAAGCATCTACCTCGTCTTCCACCATTGCACTAGGAAAGAAAGCCTCTGAACTCTATTCGCATCACAAATATTGGTCTGGAAGTGATCCACAGAGCCGAAGATAAGGGATCCAAGAGGGATCCTTGAAGATCGTCGTGTCAAGCGGGAGAGACCAGGAGAGAGCGGCGACATCCTCTCTTGTTCTTTTGGGTTTTTTCTTTTATGGGTTTAAGGGACTTATAGAGTTTTTAGTGATTTTATTGGGTTTTTGTGGGATTTTAAGGTTTATATGTTTTTAGCGGTTTATATGGGTTTAAGGGGTTTTATCACGTTTTTGCAGGGTTTTTAGGTGTTTTAAGGGTTTTTATTTTTTTATGGTTTTCTTAGTCTTTTATGCGTTTTTAGGGTTTTTTTTTCATTTTTAGGGACTTTTATGGATCTTTTAGGATTTAATAGGTTTTTAGGGTTTTTATGGATTTTTTTAGGGTTTTAGGGATTTTAATAGTTTTTATGGTTTTATGTTTTTTGGGGATTTTATGGTTTTTTTTATTTTTTGGGGGTATTAAGGGGTTTTAGATGTTTTTAACATTTTTACAATTTTATTGGGTTCTTATAGGTTTTATTTTTTGTTATTGTTTTTATTGGTTTTTAGGGTTTTTATGATTTTTAGGGTTTTTAGGTTTTTAGAGTTTTAGGGAATTTTAGGATTTTTAGCGTTTTTTATTATTTTAGGTGTTTTGAGTTTTTTTAGGTTTTTAGGTTTTTCTTAGGGATTTTTTGGATTTTAGGACTTTTTTTTCTTTTTTATGGATTTTAGGGATTTTTATGATGTTTACAGTTTATTAGATTTGTTTGGGATTTTGAGGGTTTGTAAGGTTTTAGGGTTTTTAGAATTTAGTATTTTTTTAGGGGGGTTATTTTTTAAGGTTTTATGGTTTTCTTAGTGGTTTTCACAGTTTTTTAGGTTTTTATGTTTTTAGGGATTTTAGGTTTTCATGAATGTTATGGTTTTTTGGGTTTTAAATGGATTTTAATGGTTTTAGGGTTTTTAGTGTTTTTAAGCTCCTAGGGGGTTTTATGGCTTTTATGGGTTTTAGGATTTTTTGGTTTTTTGGATATTTTGGTTTTTTGGGTTATTTATATTTTTATATGTTTTTAATGTTTTCTTATGGATTTTTAGGGTTTTTATTATTTTTTAAATTTTATATATTTTCAAAAAAATTATGGGGTTTGAGGGTTTTTATGGATTTTAAGGGATTTAGGGTTTATTTACGGTTTTTAGGGTTTTTTTTTTTCAGTTTTAGGTTTTCTAATTTTTTTTCATTATTTAGTGTTTTTTAACATTATAGGGGTTTAAAGTATTTTAAGTGGTTTTGAGTTTTTAGTCATTTTTAGGGGGTTAATGGGGATTTATTACTTTTTATGGTTTGTAGGGTTTTATGATTTCTAGTAATTTTCGGGTCTTTTAGGTTTTTTAGAATTTTTATATTTTTTAGGGGTTTAATATTTTTAGGTATTTAAGGTTTTATTAGGGTTTTTGTAGCTTTTTCAGGGTTTTGGGGTTCTTTCGGTTCTTCATATTTTTAGTTCTTTTAGGATTTATATAGTTTTTTAATTTTTAGAGATTTTAGGGGTTCTTAGGGTTTTTAGTGTTTTAGGGTGATTTTATTTTTTTTGTTTCTTAGGGGTGTTAAGTTTTTTTTTCTGTGTTTATGGTTTTCTTAGTTTTTCTCATCGGTTTTAGGTTTTTATGATTTTTGGTATTTTAGGTCATTTTTTATGATTTCCCTAATTTTGGTATTTTTATGGATTTTGTGAGTTTTTAGGGATTTTATGTTTTTTTGGTTTTTAGGGTTTTTTTTTTCTATGGTTTTTATTTTTTTTATAGTTTTTAAAATATTTAGGGGTTTAAAGGGTTTTAAATGTTTATAGTAATTTTTGATGGGTTTTAAAGGTTTTTATGGTTTTAAGGCCTTCGCTATTTTTATTAAGTTTATACTTTTTAGTTTTTTTATGTTCTATTACTGTTTTCAACATTCTTATGTTTTTTTGTGGTTTTATGATTTTTTGGGTTTTATGGTTTTTAAGGGTTTTTTAGGTTTTTAGGTTTTCTTTCATTTTATGCATTTTTTTGGATTTTTAAGGAATTTAATTATTTTTATGGTTTTAGATTTTTTATGGTTTTTATTAATTTTTCGTGGTTTTAGGGTATTTATCATTTTTTAGGTTTTATAGGGGTTTTAATTTTATTTATTGTTTTCATGGGGTTTTTCAGGTTTTTTATGTTTTTTGGGATTTTCGTTATTTTTAGGATTCTACTGATTTTTCGGGTTTTAGGGATTTTGATGGATTATAGGGTTTCATAGGCAAGGAAGATGTGAGGATTGGGGTATTCCCAACCCCCCCAAATTTTATTATGAAAAAATAACGCAGCAGACAAGGGAGGGGAGGGGTCAAATGACCCGCACCCAAAAACCCTTTACAAACCCAAAACACAAAAGACGCCAAAAAAAAGAAAGTTAAAAAAAACACACAAAGCGTTTATAGGTTTTTAGGGGTTTTATGGTTTTTTAGGGTTTTTACTATTTTCATGGTTATGGGGTTTTTAGGGTTTTTTAGGGTTTGTACCATTTTTGGGGTTTTTAGTGTTTTAATATGTTTTGAGGGGTTTTACGGTTTTCAAGTGGTTTTGTGGGTTTTATGGGCTTTTATCATTTTTTGGGTTTTCTAAGGTTTTATGTTTTTTTGGGATTTTAACGTATTTCTTATGGTTTATACAAAATTTTGGGGTTTTATTGTTTTTTTTGGTTTTTAGATGTTTTTTGTGTCTTTTATGGTTTTATGGTTTTTTTAGATTTTTTCAATGTTTTTTTAGGTTTAAAAGGTATATAGAATTTTTATGGGTTTTAAGGTTATTATGGGTTATATGGTGTTTAGAGGTTTAGGGGTTTTTATGGTTTTTTGGGGTTTTTTTGACTTTTTAGTGTTTTTAATGGGTTTTCACGATTTGTATGTTTTTAACGTTTTAAGTGTTTTTAACGTTTTAAGTGTTTTTAGGTTGTTCATTTTTTAAGGTTATTTCAAGGGTTTTAGGATTTTTATGTTTTTATGGATTTTTCATTTATTTGTTCGATTTTTTTTTGCATTTTTGGGTTTTTAAAATTTTAATGGATTTTAGGATTATTGAGGATTTTATGGACTTTTTAAGGTTTTTTTGTGTGTTTAGTTATTTTATTTTTTTTTATAGTCTTATAAACATTTTTAGGGGCACAAAGTGTTTTTATACTTTTTAGTGGGTTTTGTGGATTCCATGGGTTTTCATGGTATTTAGGGATTTTTAGGGTCTTTTAGGATTTTTTTTTTCATTTTTTGGTTTTTAAGGGTTTTAATGGTTTTTAGTATTTATAGGATTTCTTATCAGTTTTCTATGTTTTCATAATTTTTTATGTGTTTAGTGATTTTTCAGGATTTTTGATATTTTAATGGTTTTTTGGGGTTTTAGAGATTTTAAGGGTTTTAGGTGTTTTTAGGGTTTTATGTATTTTATCAGTTTTAGGTTTTTAGGGGTTTTATGATTTATAGGTTATTGATTTTTTCTTTGTATTTTTCGTGTTTTTGTGGTTTTTTATGTTTTTACATATTTTTATGGGGTTTTGAATTTTATTGTTTTTAGGGTTTTTTGGGATTTTTAGAGGTATTGGGGGGTTTTATGTTATTTTGAGTTATTAGGGTTTTTTTGTGTTTTCTAGGATTTATTGGTTTTTAGAGTTTTTTTATCATTTTTATGTGTTTAAAGGGTTTTTATTGGTCTCAATGGGGTTGTAGTGTTTTTACGGTTTTCACAGTTTTTAGCATTTTTTATGGTTTTTACGATCTTTAGGGTTTTAAATGTTTTTATGAATTTTATTTGTTATCAGGTTTTTTGGTTTCATTATATATATATATATATATATATATATTATTAGGATTTTTATTTTTTTAATTTCTACAGATTTTAAGGTATTTTTATGGTTTTAGGGTTCTTAAGGATTTTGAACGTTTCTATGGAATTTAGGGGTTTTATGTTTATTATGGTTTCGGGGTTTTCAGTTTTTTTGAGTTTTTTGGGGTTTTAAGTTTTTTATAGTTTTTTTTATCATTTTTTAGATTTTAAAGGGTTTTTTTCTAGTTGGTTTTTAAGGATTGTTGGGTTTTTATTTTTTTTATGAATTTTATGGGTTTTAGGTGTTTTAAGGAATTTTAGGGGTTTGAGTTTTTTTTAGTTTTTAGGTGTTTTAAGATTTTTTATGTTTTTATGCTTTTTAGGGGTTTCAGGGATTTGGGGGATTTTCATTTTTTTGGGAATTTTTTTGATTTTAAGAATTTTTATGGTCTATTTCTGTTTTTAGGGATTTTATAGTATTTTAATGATTTTTATTTTATTTTTGATTTTTTTGGGATTTTTAGATTTTTAGGGGTTTAAAAGGTTTTAGTTTTTAATGTTTTTAGGGTTTTAATGGATTTTTATCATTTTTTTGTTTTTTATGTTTTTGTGAGTTTTTTGGGGTTTTAATATTTTTAAGAGTTTTTGTTTTTTTGGGTTTTAATGGGTATTTAATGTTTTTAAAGGTTATTATAGTTTTATGGAGTTTTCTGGGTTTTTATGGGTTTTTATGGTTTTTAGGTTTTTAGGGTTTTCATTTGATTTTTAGGAATTTTAGCATTTTAGGTTTTTAGGGGCTGTATGTGTTTTTAGATTTTGATGGTTTTATTATGGGTTTTAAATATTTTTTTTGGTTTGTTTGAATTTTCAATTATTTTTAGGGATCTTTTAATATTTTTATGGTTTTTAGAGGTTTTAGGGATTTTGAGGGTTATTTGGGTTTTTAGGGGATCTATGTTTTTTTGTTATAGGTTTTTTTATTATTTTTTTTATGGTTTTAGTGTTTTTAAAAAATTTAAGCATTTAAAGGGGTTTTAGATTTTTTAGGGCTTTTATAGGGTGTCTGTGGATTTTATGGTTTTTAAAAATTTTAGTGATTTTTATATTTTATGGAATTTTCATCATTTTTAGGGTTTTTATCATTTTTTAGGTGTTTAGGTGTTTTAAGGTTTTTAAGGTTTTCTTAAGGTTTTTATGTTTTTAGGGGTTAATACATTTTCTAGTATTTTTATTTATTATTTAGGATTTAATATGTTTTAGGATTTATATGTATTTTGAGGGTTTTCAAGGTTTTTATGGTTTTTAGGGTTGTTACGGTTTTTTGACTTTATTGGGTTTTTATAGTTTCTAGGGATATTGGGGGTTTTCAGAGGTTTTTAAAATTTTTAGAGGTTTAAAGAGTTCTTATAATTTTTAGGGGGTTTTAGGGTTTTATGAGTTTTAAAGGTTTTAGGGGTTTTAGGGATTTTAGGGGTTTTCGGGTTTTATGCATGTTTAGGGTTTTTAGCATTTTTAATGATTTTAGTTGTTTTTAGTGTTTTTTTGGTTTTTATTGTTTTCTTGGGGGCTTTCAATATTTTTATTGTTTTTACTTTTTTAGGGATATTTAGGGCTTATTTTTAAGGTATTTTTATTTTTGGGAATTTCAGGGATTTTTTATTTTTTTAGGTTTTTATGGGACTTTTAGGGTTTTTAGAAATTTTTAGGTTTTAGGGGTTTTAGGTGTTTTTTTAGGTTTTTAAGGTTTTCTTAGGGGTTTTCAAGGTTTTTAAGGTTTTTTATATTCTTATGGTTTTTAGTGATTTTTTATAAATGTTTTTTGGGTTTTTATGGATTTTTAAATGTTTTATGGGTTTTAAGGGTTTTTTTTGGGGGGGGGGGGGGGGTTCAGTGTTTTTTTATTTTTTAGGGATTTGAAGGTTTTTATAGTTTTTTTAAAAAATTTAGGGTTTTAAATAATTCTTATTGTTTTAGTGGGTTTTATAGGTATTTTATTGTTTTTAATGTTTTTATGGGTTTTATGGTTTTTAGGGTTTTTAGGGTTTTTAGGGATTTTAGGTTTTTTAGTATTTTTAGTTTTTTAGGGTTTTAAGTTTTTTTGGCCTTTAAGGTTTTATTAGGGTTTTTTTGGGGTTTTAGTGTTTTTTGTTTCACTGATTTTTGAAATTTTTATGGGTTTTATGAATTTTAGGGATTTGATGGTTTTTAAGGTTTATTTTGGGATTTTAGTGTTTTATAGATTTTTGGGGATTAAGGGTATTTTGATTTTTAGGGATTTATTTGTGAATTTTAACATTTTGGGGGTTTAAAGTTTTTTTTGGTGTTTTTAGAGTTTTATTGGGTTTTTAGGGGTTTTATGGTTTCAGGCGATTTTTAGGGTTTTATGGTCTTTTATGTTTTCACATTTTTTAGTTTTTAGAGATTTTAAGTGTATTTATGTATTTAAGGTTTTCATATAAATTTTATGGTTTTTATCATTTTTAGGGTTTTAGTGGGTTTTAGGGTTTTATATTTTTGAGGGTTTTTTTTCATTTTTCTGGTTTCCTTGGGGTTTTAAGTGTTTTATGTTTTTATGGTTTTCCTAGTGGTTTTTAGTGATTTTATATTTTTTTACATTTTTATGTATTTCTAGGTTTCTTATATGATTTTCTTGGGTTTTAGGGGTTTTAGGGTTTTTTTGAGTTTTTAGGGTTTTTATGTTTTAAGGGTTTTTAGGATTTTTGGGCTTTTCTAATATTTTTGAGGTTATATAATTTTTTTAACATTTTTAGGTGTTGAATTGGTTTTTAAAGTTTTTATTGGGGATTTATTATATTTATGATGTTTTTTGGGTTTAAAGGATATTATGGGGATTTATTGATATTTAGGGGGTTTTCTGGTTTTTAATGTCTTTTAGGGTTTTAGCATTTTTTTTTATTTTAAGGTTTTAACCGTTTTTTAGGATTTTCTATTTTTATTAGGGGTATTCATGTTTTTATGGTTTTTATGTTTTTAGGAATTTTAATTTATTTTTTATTTTTTAGGGTTTATAGGGAAAAGTACGTGCAGACCAAGCAGAGAGCTTGGTGCCTCAATTTATAAAAAAAGAAAAGTACAAAACATTATAGGGGGGACTTGTACATTTGGGTGTGGGTAGTGCCCTTCATGTCAGAGTCTACATGAGACGCACAAAAAGAAGGAGCAATGAATGACCACCATGAGCAACATTCTTCAATAGCCATCTTGGAAAGAACATCAGCCACCATATTGACCTCTTTATATTCATGAGTGATCTTAAGGCTCAGGTTCTTGGATAAGATAAGGCATTCAATCCACTGGGGTAGGATCCGCCATGGAACCTTCCTTTAGGGTTTATAGGGATTTTAATGGGTTTTTGTTGTTTTAAGGTTTTTCAGGTTTTTATCTTTTTCCGTGTTTCTTAAGTATTTTCTGTTTTTGGGGTTTTAGTGTTTTCTTAGGATTCTTAGGATTTTTTTAGGTTTGTAGGGATCTTTTATATTTCTTAGGATTTTAGGGTTTTTTTTGGATTTTAGGGATTTTGAGATATTTCAAGGTTTCTTTGGGTTTTTAGTGGTTTTTTTTTTTTGGATTTTTAGTTTTTTTTATTATTTTGGGGTTTTATTATTTTAGAGTTTTAAGAGTATTTCAATGTTTTAAGGGGTTTTAGAGTTTTAGTGAGTTTTAGGGTTTTTATTGTTTATTGGGGTTTTTAATTGTTTTAGGGGTTTTTATTATTTTCATGCTTTTTAGAGTTTTTAGGGTTTCTTTGGGTTTGTAGAATTTTTCTGTTTTTTAGGATTTTACTTGTTTTTTGGTTTTTAATGTATTCTTATGGATATTTAGTGTTTTTACAGGTGTTATATTTTAAAGAATTTTTATTTATTTTTATTTGTTTTTTGGGTTTTAGGGATATCTAGGGTTTTTGGGTTTTTATTGATTTTTTGGTTTTAGGGTTTTTTAGTTTTTAGGGTTTTTAAGGTCTTTTAAAGTCTTTATCATTTTTTTGGGTTTTGAAGGGTTTTTAGAGTCTTTAGTGGGTTTAATGGGTTTTAAGGGTTTTTATTGATTTTTTGTTATTTATGTGTTGTATTGCTTTTAGTGGTTTAACATTTTTTAGGACTTTTATCATTTTTAGGTTTTTAGAGGTTTTAGGTGTATTTAGGGTTTTAAGGTTTTCTTTTTGGTTTTTAGGGGTTTTAGGTTTTTTTTTGTTTTTATGGAATTTTAGGACTTTTTAAGGATTTTTAGGACATTTTAAGCTTCTTTATGGGTTTTAGTGTTTTAGGAATTTTGATAGGATTTCGGGGATTTAGGGTTTTTAGGGGTTTTGGTATTTAATGTTTTTTTATTTTTTAAACGTTTTTAATGTTTTTTGGGGACGAATTCTTTTACTGTTTTTAGTGGTTTTCACGGTTTTATGGGGTTTTAAGGTTTTCTGAGGATTTTAGGGGTTTATGGTTTTTTTTTGTTTTCTGCATTTTTAGTGCCTTTTAGGGATTTATATTTTTCCATGTTTTTAGGGGTTTTAAGTTTTTTTAGTGTTTTAATTTTTTTAGGGGATTTAAGGGTTTTTAGATTTTTTAGTGATTTTTTAGATTTTTTTTGTTTTCTAGGGGTTTTAAGGTTTTTTGTGGTTTTAGGTTTTTAGGGCCCTTTTAGTATTTTAGGGGTTTTAGTGTTTTTATTTATTTTAGTGTTTTTATGTTTTTTAAGTATTTAAAGTTTTAATATGGGTTTTTAGGGTTTTTTTGGGTTTTTATGTTTTTAGTGGTTTTTAGAGATTTTTGGAATTTTTATAGGTTTTTAGGGTTTTTAGGTATTTTGAATGTTTTTAGGGTTTTTTATGTTTTTAAGGTTTTAGGGGTTTAGAGGTTTTATGTTTCAAGGGTTTTAAGTGCTTTTAGGTTTTTATATTTTTCTTAAAGGGTTTATAGGTTTTTAGGGGGTTTTATGTTTTAAGGTATTTTTATGGAGTTTTTCATATTTTAAGGTAGACTTGTGGGTTTTTAGGATTTTTAGTGTTTTTTTGGGTTTCTTGGATTTTTGGATTTTGTTGGATTTTTGTTTGAAATTTTTGGGGTATTTATGGGGTTTTAGTATTTTTAATGTTTTTAGGTTTTTAATTTTTTTTTGGAGTTTTAATGGTTTTTTCTTTCTTATGGGTTTTATAGTTTTTTAAATATTATTTCTTGGTTTTAGAGATTTAATTTTTTTTGGGTTTTTTTGTTTTTTTGTTTTTCTATGTTTTAAGTGTTTTTAGGTTTTTTAGTTTTCTTTTGGGTTTTTATATGGGTTTTTTGGGTTTTTTATTTTTTAGGGATTTATAAGTATTTTTATGGTTTTTATGGTTTTTTTGGATTTTGAAGGGTTTCAATGTTTTTTTGGGTTTTTACATTTTTTAGTTTTTAGGATACTTCTATATTTTTATGGGTTTTAAAAAATTTTATAGTTTTTTATAAATTTTAAGGGTATAAATTGTTTTATATTCATAGTGGTTTTTATGGGTTTTATGGGTTTTTAGATTATAAATGGATTTTAGGGGGTTTTAGGTGTTTTGTGATCATAATGATTTTTAGGGTATTTTTCAGCTTTTAGTGTTTAGGGTCTTTTAGGGTTTTTATATTTTTTTTATATTTTTTTGGATTTTAAGCATTTTATGATTTTATAGTATTCTTAGGGGTTTATATGATTTTTAGAGTTTTTTATTTTTTTTGGATTTTTTGGCATTTTGGTAAATTTTATGGTGTTTTTGGGTTTGTAGATATTTTTGAAGTTTGTTTTTGGAGATTTTAGTGTTTTAAGATATTTAGGGTTTTTAGGTTTCTAGGGGGTTTAATTGTATTTAGGTTTTTATGATTTTCTTTAGGTTTTCACATTTTTATGAATTTTTAGGTTTTTAGGGTTTTTTAGTCTTTTTAGGGATTTTGGAATTCTTTATTTATTTTTTAGTGTTTTAGGGTTTCTATAATTTATTATATTTTTAGGGATTTTATGTTGTTTAGGTTTTTAATGTTATATTAGGTATTTTAGATATTTTTAGGGGTTTTTGGTTTTTTTAACTTTTTTTGGGGTTTTATGGTTTTTCTGTTTTTAATGTTTTTTAATTTTGTAGGGGTTTGTGATTTTTTATACCTTTCTAACATTTTAAGTTGTTTAATGGGATTATATAGTTTTTAATGGTTTTACGGTATTTGTGGGTCTTTATGGTTTGAATGGTTTTAGGGGTTTTTATTATTTTTATGGTTTTTATGGTTTTAGGGTTTTTATTTTTTTAGCATTTTTTTTATTTGTAGGGGTTTTTAGTGTTTTTAGGTTTTTAATTTTTTTGTTAGGTTTTTTCACGGTTTTAAGGTTTTTAATTTTTTTTGGGTTTTTTAGAAAAAAAATTATATTTTTAGGGTTTTTGTGGATATTGATAGTATTAGGGTTTTAAGTTTTTTGGTTTTTTTGTGATTTAGATTTTTTATGTGTTTTTTGGGGTTTTGGGTTTTTTTTTGAGTTGTTTGGATTATAAGTCTTTTTAGACTTTTTAATAATTTTAGTGGTTTAAATGGGTTTTTAGAGCATTTAGTTTGTTTTTTATGTGTTTTTAGTGTATTTAAATATTTTTTAAGTATTGTGGTTTTTATGGTTTTTATAGTCTTCTATGTTTTTTAGAGATTTTTTTCTTTTTAGGTTTTATAGTTGTTTTAAGTGTTTTTAGGGTTTTATTGTATTCTTTGGGTTTTAGGGATTTTATGTTTTTAGGGAGTGTTAGTGATTTAAAAGTATTATTATGGTTTTTAAGGTTTTAAGAATTTTGAGGGTTTTATGGTTTTTAGGCCTTTTAAGATTTTGTATTTTTTTGGGATTTTAAGGTTTTTTTTTGATTTTTAGGTTTTTAAAATTTTTTAGAGTTTTTATTTTTTTAGGTTTTAAGTTATTTTTGAGTTTTTTTGGTTTTAGACATTTTTTGGGGTTTTAGGGGTTTTTAATGTTTTTATAGGGTTTTTGGTTTTTAGGGGTTTTAATGATCTTTTAGGGTTTTTGGTATTTTCTATGATTTTTGGGTTTAATATTTTTTTAGATTTTTATGGTTTTCTTAGGGTTTTTCTGTGTTTAATGGTTCATTATGTTTTATGGGATTTTTAATACATTTAGGGTTTTATGGGTTTTTGGGTTTTTAAAGATTTTGTGGGTTTTAGGGTTTCTTTGGATTTTATGGTTTTTTGGGGGTTTAGAAATTATTGGATTTTTGAGGGGTTTTATTTTTTATGATTTTAGGTTTTATTTGGTTTTTTCTATGTTTTTAGGGTTTTTTATGATTTTTTGGATTATTATATATTTTATATGATTTTTATGGTTGTTAGGGTTTTTAGGGATTTCGAATAATGTTATAGTTATTTTGGGTTTATTCTTTTTGGGTTTTAGGGTATTTATGGTTTTTATATTTTATTAATTTTTTTTGGGTTTAATGGGTTTTCATAGTTGTAATGGTTTTTAGGGTTTTTATCATTTTTAGGGTTTTATGTTTTTTAGGGGTTTTGTGGTTTTCTGGGATTTTAAGATTTTTATGGTTTTTAACGTCTTTAAGTTCTTCACGGTTTTTATGTTTTTTTAGGTTTTTAAGGTTTTATTTTGGTTTATAATTATTTTTTATGTTTTAAAAGTTTTATAGAGATTTTTTTGAATATTTATGGGTTTAGGGTTATTTTTAGATTTTCAGGGTTTTAGGGGTTTTTAGGGTTTTATATTTTTTTATGTTTTCTTTTTGGGGTTTTAGGGGTTTTGAGTTTTTTTTCTTCTGTTTTTAGGTTTTAGTTTTTTAAGGTTTTTAAGGGTTATAAGGATTTTTAGAATTTTTAGTCATTTTTAGTGTTTTAGGGGGTTTTATGGTTTTTAAGGATTTTAGGAGCTTTATAGGATTTGAGGTTTTTTAGGGTTTTAGTAACTTTTAGTGTTTAAAAAGGATTTTTTTTTGTTTTCGATGTTTTTTAGGGGTTTTAAATGTTTTTTGGTTTTTTGGTTTTCTTAGGGGTTTTCAGGGTTTTTAGTATTTTTACGTTTTAATGTATTTTTAAGATTGTTTATGCGTTTTTTGAGTTTTTATTGGGTTTTATGGATTTTATGCTATGTAGGGGGTATTTAAGGTATTTTATGGGTTTTAACGTTTTTTTTGTTTTAGGGGTTTTATGTGTTTTTTGATTTTAAAGGTTTTTTGGGTGGTTTTAGGGTGTTTACAATTTTTTACAATTTTTGGTATTTTTTAGGCTTTTTAGTGATTTCTATGGTTGTTTAGAGTTTTTAGATATTTTATGGGTTTTTAGGGGGATTTAGGGTTTTAGAATTTTTAGGTTTTAGGGGTTTTAAGTGTTTTAGTTTTTTAAGGTTTTCATAGGGTTTTTTCAGGGTTTTAGGGGATTTTATGTTTTTACTTCTTTTTATGGTTTTTTAGTTTTTTATTTTTTTACAGGTTTCTTGGATTTTTAGTGGTTTTAGGGGTTTTAATGTTTTTATGGTTGTTTGGTTTTTTAGAATTTTAGGGGTTTTGGGGGTTTTATGTTTTTTAATGTTTTTATAGTTTTCTAGAGTTTTTACGTGTCTAAAAGGTTTTATAAGGTTTTATTGGGTTTTTTGTTTTTTTATATATTTTTAGGTTTTTATGGTTTTTATGTGTTTTTATGAATTTTGGGGTTTTTAATGTTTTTAGCATGTTTAAGTTTTTATAAGTTTTAATTGTTATTAGGTTTTAAGGTTTTCTTTGATATTTTCATGGCCTTTTGGTTTTTTACATTTTTATGTATTTTTAGGGATTTTTTTAGTATTTTATGGGTTTCAGTGTTTTTAAAGATTCTGTTAGTTTTTTTTTTGGTTTTTTAGGGGAAATAGGTTTTTATGGTTTTTGGGTTTTTAGGGGTTTTGTTTATAAGTTTTTCAGTGTTTGAAGGTTTTTAATTTTTTTATCATTTTTAGGAGTTTAAAGGGTTTTATATGTTTTTACTATTTTTTAAGGTTTTATTGGTTTTAGTGATTTTTTTGGTTTTTATGGGTATTCATTTTTAGGGGTTTTAGGGTTTTCTGGAACTTTTTGGTCTTTTGGAATTTTTTTAGTTTTTATGTGTTCAAAATATTTTTAGGTTTTTAGGGTTTCTACATTTTGAGGGATTTTTAGAGATTTTTAGGATTTTATGGTTTATTATGTTTTTAGGGATTTTGATAGTTTTGGATTTTTAAAGGTTTGTTATGTTTTTATAGTATTTTTAGGTTTAAGTGGTTTTTAGTTTTTAAGGTTTTAAATTATTTTTGAGGTTTTTAACATTATTATTGGATTAAATGGGGTTTTTTTGGGTTTTTATGGTTTTTATGTTTTTTTTATGTTTTTTTAGTTTTATAGGGGTTTTGAGATTTTTTGTAGTTTTTAATTTTTTTGGTGTTTATTGGGTTTTTATAGTTTTTAGTGGTTTTAGGGGTTTTATAGATTTTAGGGAATTTTATGATTTTTAGGGGTTTTAGGGTTTTTAGGATTTTTATGATTTTGAGGAATTTTAGCGTTTTTTTAGGTTTTTATGGTTTTTAAGTGTTTTTGGATTTTCATGGGTTTATTATGGTTTTTTAAATTTTTTTGGAATTATTATTTTTTTAGTGATTTTGATATATTTTTTAGGTTTTTATGGTTTTTAATGGTTTAAAGTATTCTGATTGTTTGGGGGGGGGGGGTTGGGTTTTTTTGGTTTTTCCAATTTTATGTGTTTTTTTAGTTTTTAGGGTTTTAATGATTTTTAAAGTTTTCTCGCGTTTTTATGGGTTTAAACTATTTGTATAGTTTTAGTGGTTTTAAAGGTATTTTATGGGATTTTAGGGTTTTTATGTTTTTAGTGCCTTTTAGGGTGTTTAGGGTCTTTTATCACGTTTTTACATTTTTTATGGGTTTTAAGTGTTTATAGGTTTTTATGGTTTCCCTAGGGTTTTAGGATTTTTTCATTTTTAGGGACTTTTAGGGATATTTTACGATTTCATAGGTTTTTAGGGTTTTTATGTATTTTGTGGGTTTTTATGGTCTTTAATGGGGTTTAGTGTTTCTATGGGTTTTTAGGGGTTTTTCATTTTTTAGGGTTATTAATGGTTTTTGGAGGATTTTAACAGTTTTATAGTTTTATAGGGTTCATAAATGTTTTAGTTTTTTGTTAGTGTTGTTATGGTTTTTTAGGGTTTTTAAGATTTCTAGGGTTTTTTTTTATATTTAGGGTTTTAGGGACTTTTAGGATTTTTATCATTCTTTATGATTTTAGGTGTTTAGAGTGTTTTTAGATTTTTAAGGTTTTATTAGGGGTTTCTTGGGTCAAGGAAGATGTGGGGTTCTGGTAATTCCCAACCCCCCCCCCCCCAAATTTATTAGAAAAAAGACGTAGCCGACAAGGGAGGGGAGGGGTCAAACAACCCACACCCGAAAACCCTTTACAACCCCAAACCCAAAAGACCCCAAAAAAGAAAAACAAAAAAAGCACACAAAACCAAACAAAGCATAAAAACTAAGTTGTCCCCAATATCACCTCCCAGCCAATCAACAACCAGCATCCAGTAGCATCAAAACCATCGACAAAAACTTCAACAACCCTGCTTCAGCATCCCACAGCTAAGCAGCAGCCAACATCCAACAACGCAATTTACAACATCCATTTTCTTCTCTCCAAGCAAGTTCACCACCAGCAACACAAAACCACCGGCACCAGAATCATAAACATCAGCTTCATCACATCTTGACCATGCAACAACCAGCATCTATCCCATCAATTTCCGATATCCAACACCTCTTTGAGTTGTTCCCAGCAAAGAAGAAATCGGTACCCAAAATCTCCAAATCTAGGGTCCAGCACCTCCTGGCCATTTAGAACGCAACATTCTACACCTAGTATCACAGATAGTAATATAGGACCACTAGTACCGAAGCCTTGAACCAATCCGCATCACCCCAACCACCTTGTTCGTAACCTGATCAAGGTCGCGACTCCATCGACCCAGAAATTGCACATCATGACCTGGAATCACCCTATTTCTAACTTCAAAACCATCATCCAAAACTAGCATAGAGTCACAACCAAGACAGACACCCCCAGAGAGGCATCCAAAAAAGAACCATGATGCAGTCAGACATTAGGAACAATAAACAAGGTGCAGAGCACTCCAACCAGAGAGATTGACTCGGCATATCAGGAATCCCCAAACCAACATCAAAACCATATCGCAACAAAAAAAAAGAAACCTTCAAAAACAGCGTGAAACGAGGCTAATGCCAAAGATCCAGAACCATGAACCTACAGCTCCTGTGCAAACCCATCGCAATCATATATGAAATCCCACACACAAGGACTGGTCACGCCACCAGTTAACCAATTCAGTGCCCTCTATCTCCATCTTACTCCATCATAATGCCAGGAAAGCCACCAAAAACCCTCCCAAAGACATATCTGGAAGGTACCACATCATTGATGGTCGAGAAGGACAATCCATCGCACAACCAATATGTTGGGATGCCCGTCACACCTGCCTGAATTCATCACAAAGCCTAGGAAGCCACTGAAAACTCAGATTTGAAACAAGTGTTGTCTTTACCATTTACCTATAAAACCGCCATGCCCTCACACCACCCCACCAATGAGACTCATTGTGACCATCACCAAGCTAGTCAAACCTCTAAGACCGCGTCCCAACCATCGAGAATCCATCAACATCACCTCCAAGGAGAAACAAAGATCCATCATGAAGCGACAACATTGGGGATCGTGAAGAGAGGGCACCTGGAGACTCGGCCACCATCATAACATTTTAGGGGTCCCCTCTTGGTTTTATTATAATTTTTTACTTTTTAGGGATTTTTGAACGATTTTTATGGTTTTTTAATTTTGTTAAGGATTTTAGGGTTTTAAGGGTTATAAGGGACTGTAGGGTTTTTATCATTTTGTAGTTTTTAGGGTGTTTATGTGTTTTTTGGTTTTAATGTTTTCATAGGGGTTTTCATGGTTTTTAGGTTTTTTTTTGTTTTTAGGGATTT
Organism: Viscum album; assembly: GCA_963277665.1. Taxonomy (NCBI): domain Eukaryota; kingdom Viridiplantae; phylum Streptophyta; class Magnoliopsida; order Santalales; family Viscaceae; genus Viscum; species Viscum album. The sequence continues at coordinate 460,360,813 of OY728133.1, read as the reverse complement.
TATATTTTTTTATGAATGTTATGGTTTTTTATTTTATTAATGGATTTTAATGGTTTTAGGGTTTTTAGTGTTTTATTTTTTTAGGGGTTGTTATGGTTTTTATGGGTTTAGGGTTTTTATGTTTTTAGGTTTTTTTGGTTTTAGGGTTCTTTATGTTTTTATAGGTTTTTATTATTTTAATAGTGACTTTTAGGGTTTTTATTATTTTTTAAATGTTATGATTTTTAGGATATTTATGCTTTGTATGTTTTTTAGGGAATTTGAGGGGTTTTTGGGTTTTTTGGGTTTTTTAAAATTTTAGGGGTTTAAAGAGTTTTTAGAGTTTTTATAGTTTATTTTTGGATTTTAGAGGTTTGTTGGGTTTTATAACTTCTTATGTTTTGGAGGGTTTTATGGTTTCTAGAGGATTTAGGTTATTTTAGTGTCCTCTAAGTTTTTGGTGTTTTTAGGTTTTTGATGGGTGTGATTGATTTTAGGTATTAAAGGTTTTATTAGGGGTTTTATAGGGTTTAAGGGTATTTTCAGTTTTACGAGTTTCTTAATGTTTTTAGGTTTTTTAGGTTTTTTTATCATTTTTAGGTATTTTAGGAGTTCTTTAGGTTTTTAGAGTTTTTAGATGTTTAGGGTGTTTTGTGTTTTTTTGTTTCTTATGTGTTTTAAGTGTTTTTCCGTCATTATGGTTTTCTTAAATTTTCACATCAGTTTTAGGTTTTTTATGTTTTTATGGGTTTTAGGTCATGTTTTATGATTTTCCTAGGTTTCAAGATTTTTATGTATTTTTTGAGTATTTAGGGTCTTTATTTTTTTTGGGGGGTTTTGGTTTTTAATGTTTTCTTTGGAATTTTAATTTTTAGATGTTTTTAATTTTTTTAGGTGTTTGAAGGGTTTTTAATATTTTTAGTAATTTTTAGGGGTTTTATAGGTTTTGAGAGATTTATGGATTTTACTATTTTTATTGATTTTAGGGGTTCGAGTGTTTTTAGGTTCTATTAGTGTTTTTAACATTCTTATGTTTTTTTGTGGTTTTAAGAATTTTTAGGTTTTTTAGGTTTTCAAAACATTTTTTAGGGTTTTTAGTTTTTTTAATATTTTTATGCATTTTTAGGCGTTTTTTAGGATTTTTATAATTTATTTGGTTTTTAGTGATTTTGATGGTTTTTAGTAGTTTTTTGGGGGTTTTATGGATTTTTATCATTTTTAGGTTTTTTATAGGATTTAATTTTTATAGTGTTTTCTTTGTGTTTTAGGGGTTTTTAGGTTTTTAGTGCTTTAGGGATTTTTGGGATTTTAATGATTTTTTTCGGGTTTTAGGGATTTTGAGAGATTTCTAGGTTTCATATGGTTTTTAGGGATTTTGAATGTTTTTTTGGATTTAGGGGGTTTTTTAGGTGTTTTAAGGTATTTTAGAGTCTTTTAACTTTTTTATGGGTCTAAAGTGTTTTAGAGTATTTTAGTCGTTTTAAGGGTTTTTAGTGGTTTTCAGTGGTTTTATAGGTTTTAGGTGTTTTATTGTTTGTAATTTTTTTTATTGTTTTCATGGTTTTAGCATTTTTAGGGTTTCTTAGGTTTTTATCATTTTTTTAATTTTTAGTGTTTTTAAATGTTTTTAGTGTTTTTAAGGTTTTAAAGGGGTTTTGTGTGTTTTAGGGTTATTTATGGTTTTTATCATTTTTTGGGTTTTTAGGGGTTTTATGTTTCATAGGATTTTAAGGTTTTCTTTTCAGTTTAAAGTAATTTAGTTATTTTTTAATGTTTTTAGTGATTTATAGAGTTTTTTGTCTTTTATGTTTTTGTAGGGTTTTTTTGGGATTTTGTGCAGTTTTTAGGGTTATTATTATTATTTTGGTTTTTAGGTGTTTTATTGATTTTTTTTGCAATTTTTGATGTTTTTTGAGTTTTTTAACATTTTTTTAGGTCTAAAGGGTTTTTTGAATTTTTAGTGGTTTTAGGGTTTTTAGGGTAGTTATGGTTTATAAGGGTTTTAAGGGTTTTTATGGTTTTTATGGTTTTTTGGATTTTTAGGGACTTTTTTGGGTTTTTAATGTTTTGTATGTTTTAGGGGTTTTAATTGTTTTTGGGTCTTCTAAATTTCTAATGTTCTTTCAGGGTTTTTAGGTTTTTATGGGATTTTTAGTTATTTTTTATTATTTTTATGGATTTTTAGGTTTTTAGACATTTTGATGTTTTTTTTTGTTTTTGAGGATTTTATGGTTTTTTGATTTAATGGGTTTTTGATATTTTATGGATTTTAAGGGTTTTTATAGTTTTTTTTAAATATTTTTAGTGGTGTAAATTGTTTTTAGAGTTATTAGTTGGTTTTGTGTATTTTTATAGTTTTCATTATATTTAGGGGTTTTTAGGGTATTTTAGGGGGGGGGGGTTTGCATTATTTGGTTTTTTAGTGGTTTTTATTTTTTTAGGTTTTTAAGTTTTTCATTGAAGTTTTCAGGGTTTTTAGTGTTTTTTTTTCATTTTTAGGGATTTTTTGGGACTTTTGTGATTTTATTGTTTTTAAGGGTTTTTAGATATTTCAAGGGTTTTATGGGTTTTAGGGTTTTAAGGGTTTGAGCATTTTTAGAGGTTTTATGTTTTATAGGTTATTATGTTTTTATTAGGTTTTCATTTTTTCAGGATTTTTTTTATTTCTAAATATTTTATGGGTTTTTTTTATTTTATTGGGTTTTTTGTGTTTTTTGGTATTTTGAGAGATTTTGGTGGGTGTTAAGGTTTTTATGGTTTTTATGTTTTTTTGGGTTTTTTGTATTTTCTAGTATTTTAAAGGGGGTTTATAGTTTATTTTATCATTTTCATGTTTTTAAAGGGTTTTTTGAGGTTTCAATAGGGTTTTAGTGTTTTTATGGGTTTTTATGGGGTTTTACAGCTTTTACAGTTTTTTTGGGGTTTTATGGTTTTTAGGGTATTTAGGGTTTTATAATGGTTTTTGTCATTCATTATGTTTTTTTTTCATTTTATGTGTTATTAGGTTTTAAGGTTTTGTTAGATATTTTGAATGTTTTTAGGGTTTTTTTGTTTTTATGTAGTTTAGTGATATTTATGTATTTTTCTGGTTTTAGGGTTTTTAATCATTATGATGGTTTCTAAGGTTTTAGGATTTTTAGATTTTTATGGCATTGGAGTTTTCTGTGTTTTTTGATATTTTTAGGGGTTTTTTAGTTTTTCGTGGTTTTAATCATTTTTGAGAATTTAATGTGTGTTATATTTTTAGTGGTTTTTAAGGATTTTTGGGTTTTTAGTGCTTTTAAAGGTTTTATGGGTTTTTTGGGCTTTTAAGGTTTTAGGTACTTTTATGGGGTTCGGTGTTTTTTAGTTTTTAGGTGTTTTAAGAGTTCTTATGTTTTTATGTTTTTGTTAGGGTGTTTTAGGGCTTTCCACATTTCTAGGGATTTCTAGTGATTTTCAATATTTTCTTTGTCTATTAGGGTTTTTTTACTAATTCTATGGGTTTAAAATATTTTTATACAATTTTTTTGTTTTAGGGTTCTTTTTGTTTTTTAGGGTTTTAAAGGGTTTTTAGAGTTTTTAACATTTTTAGGGTTTTAAAGGGTTTTTATGGTTTTTATTTTTTTATTTTTGTGTGAGTTGTTTAGGGGTTTTAATTTTATTTGGATTTTCTAAATTTTTAATGGGTTTTTAATATTTTTAGAGGTCCTTATGGTTTTAATGGTGGTTTAGGGGTTTTTATGGTTTTATGGGGTTTTAATGGTTTTTAGAGTTTTAGTGTGTTTTTTGGATTTTTAGAATTTTTAGAATTTTTTGGTTTTTAGGTGTCTCATGTGTTTTTAGATTTTTAAGGATTTATTAGGGTTTTTAATTATTTTGGTTTGTTTTTACTTTTTTAGTATTTTTTTTGAGATTTTTTATGATTTTTATGTTTTTAGGGGTTTTGGGGGTTATTTGGGTTTTTAGGGGATTTTTGGTTTTTTATTGTTTTAAGATTTTTTATATTATTAGGGGTTTTAGGGTTTCTCTTGTTTTTATCATTTTTAGGAATTTAAAGGTGTTTTATTGTTTTTAGTGATTTTATAGGGTTTCTTGTGGATTTTTTGGTTTTTATAATTTTTAGTTGTTTGTATCTTTTTATGGTATTTATTATTTTCAGGGTTTTAAACATTTTTATGTTTTTTGGTTTTTTAATTGTTTATAAAAATTTTATGGTTTTCTTATGGTTTTAATGTTTTTTATGGGTTTTTTACATTTTTCAGGTCAATTATTTATTTTCTATGATTTTATATGTTTTTAGGGTTTTTATGGATTTTAAGGTTTTTCAAGGTTTTTTACATTTTTATGATTTTTCGGTGTTTTTTAGTTTTTAGGGTTATTGAGGGTTTTTAGAGGTTTTTAAAATTTTTTGTGGTTTAAAGGCTTCTCATTATTCTTATTGGTTTTTATGTTTTTTGTGGGTTTAAAATATTTTTAGGGGTTTTAGTGTTTTTATGTGTTTTTAGGGTTTTAGGTTTGTTTAGGTTTTTTAGTGTTTTTAATTATTTTATTATTTTATTGTTTTTTGGTTTTTATTGTCTTCTTATGGGTTTTCAAGTTTTTTATTGTTTTTTATTTTTTTAGGGATATTTAGGGATTTTAAGTTATTTTAATTTTTGGAATTTTTGGGTTTTTACGTTTTTAATGGCATTTTAGGGTTTTAAAATTTTTGTAGGTTTTAGGGGTTTTTATGTTTTTTATGTTTTTAATGTTTTGGTAGGGGTTTTCAGAGTTTTTAAGGGCTTTTACATATTTAGGAATTTTTAGTGGTTTTAGGAATATTTTTTGTGGTTTTTATGGATTTTAATGTTTTAGGGGTTTTAATGTTTTTGGGGGGTTTTAGTTATTTTAGTTTTTTAGGGATTTTAAGGTTTTTATTGTTTTTTTCTCCTTTTTAGGGTTTAAAAGATTTCTTAGTGTTTTCGGTTGGTTTTTATTGGTTTTTACGGGTTTTTAAGGATTTCTGGGGTTTGTATGGTTTTTAGTGTTTTTATGGTTCTTAGCTATTTTAGGATAATTTTGGTTTTTAGGAGTTTTATAGTTTTTTAGGGTTTTAAGGTTTTCTTAGCAGTTTTAAGGGTTTTTAGTGTTTTTTTGTGTTTCACATTTTCAATATTTTTATGGGTTTAATGATTTTTTTATTTCTATGTTTTTTATGGTTTGTTTAGGGATTTTAGATTCTTATGGTTTTTTGGGGCTTTAGGGCTTTTTGAGTTTTAAGGAGTTTTTTGTGTTTTTAAAATTTTAAGGGGTTTTAATGTTTTTAGAGTTTTATTGGGTTTTTAGGGGTTTATGTTTTTAGGGTTTTTTATGTTTTTAGGGGTTTTTTGGTTTCTGGTGATTTTTAGGGTTTTTTATGTTTTTTATGTTTTAGGCATTTTTTAATTTTTAGGGGTTTTATGTGTTTTTAGGTATTTATGGTTTTCATAGGGTTTTAAGGATTTTTTAGGATTTTAGGTATTTTAGTGATTATTTAGAATTTTTAGGGGTTCTAGTGTTTTTAGGGATTTTAACCGGTTAAACGGTTTTATATTATTTAGGTTTTTTAGATTTTTTTGGTTTCCTTAGGGTTTTAAGTGTTTTTAGTTTTTAATGGTTTTCTTAGGGTTTTTATTGATTTTATATTTTTATGTTTTTATATATTTTAGGTATTTTTATGTTTCAATGGGTTTTAGTTGTTTTAGGGATTTTTTGAGTTATTAGGTTTTTTTTGGATTTTTTTGCTTTTCTATGGTTTTAAGGTTATTTAAATTTTTTAATATTTATAGGTCATGAAAGGGTTCTTAAATTTCTTTAGTGTTGTTTAATGGTTTTTATGGGTTTTTAGGGTTTTAAAGGATATTAGGGTGTTTTATTGATTTTTAGGAGGTTTTTAGGAATTTTAAGGTCTTTTAGGGATTTTACTATTTTTTATTGTTTTCTGAGATTCTGATAAATTTTTATGTATTTATGTAATTATTCGGTGTTTTCAATGTTTTTAGGGTTTTTCTTGTTTCTAGTCATTTTTTTTATTTTTTAGTTCTTTTAGTTTTTTTGGGGTTTTAAGGATTTTGACGGTTTTTTTGTTTTAAGGTTTTTTGAGGTTTTATAATTATTTAGGTTTTTAAGTGTTTTATGTTTTTTGGGTTTTTTTGTGTTTTCTTAATATTCTTAATATTTTTTAGGATTTTAGGGATTTAAGATATTTTTTAGGATTTTAGTATTATTAGTTGGTTTTTTGGATTTTTAGATTTTTAGGGTCTTTTTGATTTTTTTGGTGTTTTAATGTTTTTAGAGTTTTTTAGAGTATCTTAATGTTTTAAGGGGTTTAAAGGGGGTTTTAGAGTTTTAGTGGGTTTTAGGGTTTTTATTGTCTTTTAGGGGTTTAAATAGTTTTTAGGGGTTTTTATTATTTTCAGGGTTTTTAGGGTTTTTAGGGTTTGTTGCATTTTTATGGTTTTAATTTTTTTAGGGGTTTAATGTATTCTTACAATTATTCATTGTTTTTAAGGGTTTTATGTTTCTAAGTATTTTAATAAATTTTATTGGTTTTTAGGGTTTTATGGACTTTCATGGATTTAGGGGTTTTAGGGTTTTTGTTGGTTTTTTATTTTTAGGATTTATCGAGTTTTTAGAATTTTTAAGGATTTATAGAGTTTTTAAAAAAATAAGTGTATTGAAGGGTTTTAATAATCTTTTTTGTTTTTATGGTTATATATTTTTCTTAAATTTTTTGGCTTTTTTTGAATTTTTTAAATTTTTTATCATTTTAGGAGTTTAAAGGGTTTTTAGAGGTTTTTTAGTTTTAGTGGATTTTAGGGGTTTTATATGGTTTTATTGCTTCTTAAGTTTTTTAGGGTTTTATGGTTTCTAGAGGTTTTTGGTTATTTTAGGGTGCTTTTGGTTTTTTAGTGTTTTTAGGTTTTTGAGGAGTTTGATTTTTTTAGGTATTTGAGATTTTATTAGGGTTATTTAGTTTTTTAGGGGTTTTAGGGTTTTTTTAGTTTTACGAATTTTTAGTGTTTTAAGGATTTTTATGTTTTTATCATTTTTAGTGATTTTAGTGTTCTTATGGTTTAGTGATTTTTTAGAGTTTTTTCTGGTGATTTTCATTTTTTTGGGTTTTTAGGGGTTTTGAGTGTTTTTTGTTCTTTATGTTTTTCTTAGTTTTCTCACATCAATTTTTGTTTTTTATGTTTTTAGGGATTTTAGGTCATTTATTATAATTTTTCTAGGCTTAAGGGTCTTTATGTATTTTTTGAATTTTTCGGGTTTTTATGTTTTTTGGGTATTTGGGTTTTTTTATGTTTTCTAAGGTTTTTAATTTTTTTAGAGTTTTTTTAATGTTTTAGGGGTTTGAAAGGTTTTTATTGTTTTTAGTGATTTTTTTAGGATTTTATGGGTCTTTAGGGTTTTAAGGACTTTAGTGTTTTTATTTATTTTAGGGGTTTTAGGGTTTTTAGGTTCTATTAGGGTTTTTAACAATCTTATGTTTTTTTGGTTTTAATCATTTTTACGTTTTTAAGGTTTTCAAAGGTTTTTTAGGTTTTTTATATTTGTATGAATTTATAATATTTTTTTAGGTTTTTTATGATTTTTAGGGTTTTTGGGGATTTGAATGGTTTTTAGTAGTATTTTGTGGTTTTATAATTTTTATCATTTTTTATGTTTTATAGGGGTTTCAATTTTTTTTGTGTTTTCTTTGGATTTTTAGGGATTTTCAGCTTATTAGTTCTTATAAGTATTTTTATGATTTTAATGGTTTTTAGGGTTTTAGGGATTTTGAGGGATTTCATGATTTCATAAGGTTTTTAGGGATGTTATAGTTTTTTGGATTTTAGGGTTTTTATTTTTAGGTTTTTAGGTTATTTTAGATTCTTTATACTTTTTTGTGGGAATAAAGTGTTTTTAGAGTTTTTTTGTGATTTTAGGGGTTTTTTGGGGTTTTTTGGGGGGTGTAAAGGTTTTTAGGGGTTTTATGGTTTTTATGGATTGTTATTATTTTCATGGTTTTAGGATTTTTTGATTTTTTTAGGGTTTTTATATTTTTTTTATTTTTAGTGTTTTTGTATGTTTTCAGGGTTTTTAAGGTTTTATAGGGGTTTTGTATGTTTTAGGGTTTTTAGGTATTTTTTCATGTTTTCAGTTTTCATGGGTTTTATGTTTTTTAAGATTCTAAGGTTCTCTTGTTAGTGTTTAAGGAATTTATTGGATTTTTTATGTGCTTAGTTATTTTTAGTTTTTTTTAGTTTTTTATGGTTTTTAGTGTTTTTTTGGATTTTGAGCGGGTTTTTGGGGTTTTATTATTTTTTTGGGTTTTTTGGTGTTTTTTTTGTTTTAAGGTTTTTAATGTTTTTTAGATTTTTTCAATGTGTTTTTTGGTTTAAAGGGGTTTTATAATTTCTAGTGGTTTTAGGGTTTTATGGGTTTTATGGTTTTTATGGGTTTTTTGGGTTTTTTGGTTTTTTGGGTTTTTTGGATTTTTGGGACTTTTTGGGGTTTTTAATGGGTTTTAATGTTTTGTTTCTTTTCAGGGGTTTTAATTGTTTTTAGGTCTTCTAGTTTTCTAAGGTTTTTTCAAGGTTTTTTTTGTTTTTTTATGTTTTTATGGACTTTTTGGTTATTTTATCTATTTTTATTGATTTTGTTGGTTTTTAGGGATTTTGTTGGTTTTTAGGGTTTTTGAGGATTTTCTGGATTTTTTTAATGATTTTTTGTTTTTTTGGTATTTTAAGGATTTTTATAGTTTTTAAAAAAATTTAGGTGTATAGAGGGTTTTAAGTGTTTTTAGTGGTTTTGTGTATTTTTAGGGTTTTCATGGTATTTTGGGGTTTTAGAGTCTTTTAGGTTTATTTTTGTTTTTTTGTCTTTAGGGGGTTTAATTGTTTTTAGGTTTTTATGTTTTTCTTTATGGTTTTAATGGTTTTTAGTATTTATTTCATTGTTATAGATTTTTCGGGATTTTGTGATTTTAATGGTTTTTTGGGGTTTTTTGATATTTTAAGGATTTTATGGTTTATTAGGGTTTCTAGGGTTTTAGAATCATTATGGTTTTTAGGGGTTTTATGTTCTATAAGTTATTAAGTTTTTATTAGGTTTTTTTCATGGTTTTAGTATTTTTTATGTTTTTAAATATTTTTATGGGTTTTTGGATTTTTATGGATTTTTTTGTGTTTTTTAGGATTTTGAGAGGTTTTGGTGGGTTTTAAGGTCGTATGGATTTTATGGTTTTTTGGGTTTTTAGGGTATTTTTTGGTGATTTATAGGATTTTAGAGTGTTTTTGTGTTTTTTTAGCTTTTTATGCGTTTAAAGGGTTTTTTAATGTTTTAATGGGGTTTTATTGTTTTTGTAGGTTTTTAGGGTTTTCACAGTTTTTAGGGGTTTTACTATTCTTTGTTTCTTTAGGGTTTTCTAATGGATTTTATGATTCATTTTAATTTTAGGAAATTTTTGTGTTATTAGGTTTTAATGTTTTGTTAGATATTTTCATGGTTTTTCTGTTTTTTTTGTTTTTATTTATTTTTAGGGATATTTAGGTATTTTATGGTCTTAGGGTTTTTAAATTTTTTGAAGGTTTCTAGGGTTTTTAGGTTTTTTATGGATTTGGGGTTTTCAGTGTTTTTTTGAGTTTTTAGGGGTTTTATGGTTTTTTGAGTGTTTTTTAATCATTTTTTAGATTTTAAAGGGTTTTATATTTTTAGTGGTACTTTAAGGATTTTTGGGTTTTTACTATTTTTGAAGGTTTTATGGGGTGTTAGGGTTTTTAGGGGTTTGGGATCTTTTTAGTTTTTTAGGTGTTTTAACTGTTTTTAGGTTTTTCTATTTTTGTTAGGTTTTTTCTAGGATTTTAGGGGTTTTACATTTTTTTGGGATTTTTAGTGATTTTTATGATTTTCTTGGTCTATTAGGGTTTCTAGGGAAATGTTTGTGTACCGTCAGACTATTCCCGACCCCCCAGATTTATAAACAAAAGAGACGCAAAAATAGGGGAGGGGTAGAGTCAAACAACCCATACCCAAAGATAGTCCCAAAAGAGCAAAAAAAAAAGAAACTACATATCAAAAGGGTCAACCTACCAGTATCCCCATAGGGGTCTTCATCAGCACCATATCCTGAAGACACATCTGACTCTGCTATCTCCCACTCCACCACATATTTTCTGGGATTTTTCATATCAACAAAAAGTTGGGTATATATGACTTTAAGACTCTACTACTATGTAGGCATGGATGCCTTGGAGGAGGCTTTGGTAGCAATTGGCTTGGGGAGAGTAAAGTAGTCTCTTCTTGGCCTCCTCCTCCATGGGGTAGGGGAACAGTCCACCTTTCTAACCTGTATCATGCCCTCAGAACTCGATGCCCTAGTCCTAGAATTACCATCTTTCCCATGCTCAAAAACATCAAGATCAGCCCCTCCTTTCTAGCTACTAAATCTGGATGTAAGTGCACTGATATGCCTCGAATTCCTCTTCCAAGTGCATGAATTCTGGAAAACAGAACCTGGGTCACCCATCAAAGCCTTCTCCCACCTTAACTGTGCCATTATAGCATTATTCAGAGCATCATGATCCACAAAGATTTCCCATAGCCTTGTTGCTTCATACTCATCATCCCAAACAAAGTGCACGTCCTGCTTCAGATGTAGCTCCTACATGATATCCTTTTGATGCTGCTCAAATGATATTTCCATGAAATCCAGCATTATATTTTTGGAAAACTCAGAAAATGGGGGTTATGTATCATATAGAACTAGAGAAAGGATATGATTCTCTTCATTCCTCCAGCTTAGAATTGAAGTTTTAGATAGGTCCTCCTGCTCCTCAACAAATTGAAAGCCTTCATCCAGTTTTTCCCTGGTACCAACAATAGCTGCCTGCACCTCTCCCTGCTCTGGCAGTTGTTTCATAGGTGGTAAAGGATGATCCACATCCATTCACCCCATCCCTTCACATAAAGGGATTGGATTCTCCCCTGGTGATCCAAAGGTATTCTTCTATCATACTTTGCCACTTCAGACTGCATAATTCCCTAGTCTAGCATCTCCTAACTCAGGCCCTCCTTGTCCACAGTATCCATAACTTCCAACCCCACAAAATGGATTGAAGTTGAAACAACCACAACTAATTAATTTTTTAACCTATCCTACCTCCCAATACCTACGCAAGTGAGATCGGGTGCCACATCGTAGGGTTCTGTAGGCTACACATCATCATCCTTATCAACTTCAACTTACACCTCTCATTGTATATTCATCTTCCACCTTTCCCTACCACCTTCCACATTTTCCATAGGTCCCAGCTCCCCAAAGTGAATAGATGTTAGAATAGTATCCTTACTTTGCTACAGTAGATCATTATCCACCTCCCCACCCTCATCTGAAGCCTCACCCCTCATCCATCTGAAGGAAGGGACGTCACCTGCAATTCCTAATTCACCCCTTAAGCACTTGAAAAATTCATTTACCTTATCCTCTGAATGGTTTCCCACTGCATCCTACCTTGAGGAGAAGCCCTCTTATTCCACCCCAACATCTCTATTTGGACCCGAAATAACATCCTTTAGAGTTATCAGGCTTGCCTCAAAATCATATTCCAACCCCAACCTTATAGAGAAAGCTCTCTGGTCAGTCCTTGATATAACACACTCACTGCCCATATGCCTACAATCACTTCTTCGATGACCAAGTGTCAAGAAAGAATCATAGTAGCTCACCCATGATTCAAACACCATAGGTTGCTTACATAGAAGTTCCTCACCAATGTAAATCCAAACAAAATACACCAACACTTTAAAAATATTGACCTTAACACAGACCCTTGAGGTAACCGGTTGAAAAAGGGACCTAGTTCAAATATCCACACATAAGAACTGTCCATCTAGATTCCCCAAAACTAAGATAATAGACAGATTTTTAAAGGGGAGTGGGAGTTCTAGAAATCTCACCCAGGTCTCCACCATCATTGAATCATGAAACAAATGGAAATCAATGCTCCTATGAAAGAGGGAAAAGTAGGCACTGTTGCATCTTTAGGAAGCCTTAAACTACGCCCGAATGAGATCCTCCTCAGACAAAAAAATGAATCATAATGTGACAGGAATCAACAAGACCCACAATAGAATGATCCTAAAGACCCTAGTGTTCAAACACAAAACTACCAAAAATGTAAACCGGGGGTTCCAATTCCAAAACCAAGAAACTAGGGTCAGCCTATGTGGAGCAGAAGCCTTGTTAAAATCTGCAAGAAATAGTTTTAGTTGAAGATGAACTTCGTGCAAGCCCAACACCTGAGGCCAAAGATTAATCCGTATAAAAGCTGGAAGCAAATCTGGATCCGAGAATAGAACTAAGTGTTTGTCTTCATCATGGAACAGCAGAGACCCCTCCCCCATGGTGGGAGGAGGCCGAGGTGCAGAAGTCATTGACATCTTTAAACTACCAGTGAGGATATATAATTGCTATTGCGGGATCCCGTAGGAGCAATATTCATTCTTCATATGGAATCTATGTATATTGGGGTTTTTAAAATATTTTTGTAGAATTTTTGGGTTTTATGGGGTTTTTAGTTTTGTAGGGGTTTAAAGGGTTTTTAAAGTTTTTAAAATTTTTAGGGGTTTAAAGGGTTTTAGGGTTTTTATGTTTTTAATGTTTTATGTGAGTTTTTTAGGGGTTTAAATATTTTCTAGAGTTTTTAATTTTTTTTGGTTTAATGGGTTTTTATTGTTTTAGTGGTTCTTAGGGTTTTTGTGGTGTTTTAGGGAGGAAGAGGTTCAGGGCTAGGCGAGCCTAACCCCCCAAAATCAATAAAACATAAAGAGACAGTTACAAGATGGAGCGACAAGGGCGCGAATGAGTCTCACCCTTCATATCTGAATCAACAAAGGGAGAACAAAAATATGGGGACATGAAGGACCACATCGAGCATCTTTCATCAATCGCCCTTTTCGCGAGAGCATCCACCACCGAATTTGCCTCCCTATAAACATGAGACACACTAAATATTAGGGATCTGGAGGTGTCAAGGAACTCAATCCAACGTGGAAGTAATAGCCATGGGACATCCCTGGAAGACTTCTTTAGAGTAGCAACCGCAAGCATCGAGTCCGACTCAATCCAAATCTTCTGCCACCCAAACCGGCTCGTGTATCGCAAAACTTTTATAATGGACCAAAGCTCCACTTCGTAGGCACAACCGTCCCCAATAAAATTAAAGAAGAATCCCTTGAAGAACCCTCTTGAAGTACGGAAGACGCCACCACACCCCGAGGGCCCCGGAGCTCCCAGTACCGCACCATCAACATTGACATTTAACCATGCTAGAATTGGAGGAATCCATCTAACCAACTTTAAGGCCATTGGTTTCCCACATAGGCCAATAAACCCAAGAGAGAAAAGTGGGGTTAGATCATTAATATCATTCCACATCAAACCTGTTTGAATTCATGAGGCATTCTGAATCATCTTGTGCACTGAAACCATGCCTCCATACAGCATAAAAGGCTGTCGATTGAAGGTGGAGGCATTACGAGCAGCCCAAACATAGTGAATGACTTCCGCCACACCAGAAAGCAGCAGATTATTCACCTAGTCACTTTGTTTCATCACCACCATACCCCTAAAAAAATCACAGATCGATCCTTGGAGGCAACAATTCATGCCGAAGCATTGTAGGAGATACCGCCAAAGGTTGGAGGTGAAGGTGCAATCCAGGAAGATGTGATCACATTGTTCTTCCGCCGCCTTTCATAAAAAACAAGCAGAAGAAATATGGTATCCAGCCGCTTTTAGCTGGGCATGAGTTGGGAGCCAGTTCTGCCAGATTTTCTAGATCATCACAAAGTGCGAAGGGGGAATGAAAGGAGCCTTGAATTTGGACAGCCACGATGGAGGAGTCATCCCATGTTGGCACTTCAGGCGGTATAAATCACGTGTGATAAAAATACCCACCATAATGGGCCACCAAATGAGAGTATCAGTGTCTGCAAAGGCATATTGCTGAATCTGTAGAATAATATCACTCGAGAACAAGAACCCCAAATCATCCTGCTGCTGGATGAGGCCAGCAATGGTTAAATTCTGCATTTCATGGGGAGGCGTCATCACCTCCGAGAGGGTCTGATCCAGCCAGGGGGTAGACCAGCCGTTCAGAGCGGAGGACCGTGAAACGATCCATTTTGATTGATTCATAATATCCTGGTAAGAGGATTGCAAAGCCATACAAACGGAGGACAACATGTACCCAGCAAAACAATCACATAACCTATTTATGAATCTTTCCCCAATTAAATCCATGCCGCCACTCTGAGACCGAAGTATTTTCCAGGTATACTTCCCAATCATGGAATCATTGAAATGATGTAAATCCTTTATAACAAGCCTGGCCAAATCAATTGGGTTTGTGCAATGTTTCCATGAAACTGAGACTAATTTACGCTCGCTGGTTGAACCTGTCCAGACAAAATTCCTTATTTCGGAATTCAAGATTTTGAGGAGCACTGCCGGCCATTTGTAGATAGAAAAAGCATGCACAAACATGGAGGTGATGACTGAGTTAACTAGGCAGACCCTGTCAGCATGAGAGAGGCACTTGCCCTTCCATTTCGACATTTTTGGCGTAATCCTGGAAGCAATACTCTCAAAGTAGAATCCCTTGGCTTTCCCCCAAAAGAGGGGCACACCTAGGTAAGTGTAGGGTTGGGAGCCGCGCTTAACACCAAGCCTGGTTGAGATGTGGAGCTTCCTAACAGGAGAAATCCCATTGCCAAAGAAAATCGATGATTTCATCTAGCTTATAGCTTGCCCAGCCACGCATTCATAGTGGTAGAAGATCTTCTTGACAGTGGACAAGGTTTGCTTGTCCGCCTTCCCAAACAGTAGGATATCATCCGCGCAAAGAAGATACGAGGGGACATACAGGTCTCTACCTACCTTAATTGGTGAATAAATTCCTACTTGTACAAGGTCCAGGAGTCATCGACTCATGTAATCCTCCACAAATGCAAAGAGAAATCCCGACATTGGATCACCCTATCGCACTCCATGGGAGCACTGAAAAAACCATGGGGGAGCCATTGATCCGAACCGAGACCCTGACACTGTGGAGAGTGACAGAGATTAGCTTGATAAATCTACTTGAGAAGCCATATCATCCAGGACCTTAAATATGAAGCTCCATTTCATAGTATCAAAAGCCTTCAAGATGTCAAGCTTAAGCGCAAGGCTACCTTCTTTTGATTTTTTCCTCATAATATTAATCCCCTTCGAGGCAGTGAATAAGAAGGATTGGATGGATCACCCAGGAACCAAAATGGTTTGGGGTCACTATGTCACCCAGAATATTACCCAACCTAAGGACCATAATCTTGCTGATAATCTTTGAAACTGTGTTGACGATGGAAACAAATCGAAAGTCACAAATAGCAATGGCATTATCTTTCTTCGGGATCAATGAGATGAAGTTGGAATTTTCACCATGGGGGATGGAGCCCGAGTGGAAAAACTCCCTGACCGAATTTGTGACATCCTCATGGAGGATTTCCCAGTAGAACATAAAGAACTTATTGCCAAAGCCATCTGGACCTGCAGTGTTGTCCATATTTATTGAAAATAGAGCATCTCTAACTTCACCTTCAGAAGGGACCTCCGTTAGGGTCTCATTTTGTTTTCTCGTGATGTACGTTGGGATGGAGTCAAAAATCCCAGGGAGGACTGCCCGTCATCATTGTATAGCCCCTGGAAGTACTCCACCGTAGTCTTCACAATATCCCCCACCGAGGTGAGAGTTGAGTCCCCAACTCTGATAGCACCCAGATTAATCCTAACACATCTTTCCTTATGTAAGCGATGAAATAACTTAGAATTACGATCCCCCTCCTGAATCCATCTAACATTGAACTACACCTTCGAAATTTTCTCTTTGAGTGCAAGAAGCTCATCCATCTTAGAGTGCAATCTATGCTCTTCCTCCGATGGAACATTTAGCCTCTGGTTTCTAATTTGACACTAGGAAAGCTGAGATTCATCCACTTTGATCTCCCCATCCAACCTTGAGAAGGACCGTTTGCTCCAATATTTCAACTGACACTTAAGTTCCCTCAGCTTGGAAATCAAGATAAAGTGGGGACTGCCAACGAAGGTATTACTCCATGCTCCCAACACCTATTTTCTGCATCCTGGGATAGTGATCCAGGCATTGCTGAATCTAAACGGCAGGGGGTAAGATCTTGGGACTCTCTCCCTTAGTTCAACAACATGAGGATTGTGATCTGAGTTGAGTTTTGGGAGAGTGAAGCCAGAAAACACTGGCGAACCACCTCCTCCCATGTGTGAAAAACACCCATCCATTTTTCTGGCCTGCCTGCCATTGATGGTGTTCCACCCCCTAGTGAAGTCTTCCCCAGTAATAGAGACTTCTGAAAAATCACATTGGTGAAGGAAGGATGAAAAATCTTCTTCTGCAGCGCGAGAAAAATGTGTCCTAGCTTTTCTTCAGGCCTCAGGATTGTATTGAAATCTCTAATAACCATCCAGCTATGATCAATGTCGTTACTTGTCTGCACCAACCCTCGCCAGAGGTGCCTGTGGGTAGTGTACGAGCAAGAATCATAGACAAAATAGATTGTGAGAATCCCCTCTAATCCATGTATGGTAACAAAAATCATTTGAGGGCTTTAGACGAATGAGACAATCTAAACACTATGATGCATCAAGAACCATAAGGTTCCGATTCCATTTTCATCCTCGTTCGTTGAAACGAGTGAGTAACCAAGATCATCCTATTTAAAACCTTTCTTGCTATCAAACTTGATCATGGGTTCAGCTAACCCAATAAGCATCGGCTTGTGCGTGAGGAAGTGCCTAAGGGCTGCAGCTGTAGGGGTGTTCCCCAACCCTTGGCAGTTCTAGAACAAAGTCTTCATTGGGGCTTGGAGGTAACCGTAGAGGGGTTATTACCCTTTCCCTTTCCCTTCCATTTCCTTCCTTTCCTTTTGGGTTCAGTAGCTTGCTTCTCGATAGTTGGTAAGAGGTATTTCTCTGGCGAAGCTTGGACAAAAAATTCATGAGATTCAGTGGGGGAATTGGCGAGCCCCTCATCCGCTTTCTCTTCTTACACCGCGTCACTCCAGAAGACTCCACTAATTGGGTTAAATTTGTTCAGAGTGCAGATGGCCTTCTCCTGGGGAGCCTTCCTCACCTTCCGCGCAGCCTTATCTAAGGCCACAATTGAGAAGTCCGGTTCCGCTGTAGGGGCTATGGGGAAACTTGATTCACCCTTATCTAAGAAGGACACAACTGGGGTGTCTGGAACGGTGCTAGGCTCCGCCTCTGGGGTGCCCACCTCACCCAGAGCACCTCCTGAGCAACAAAATCCAGCCCCTATTTCAACTCCTAATGGAGAGGAGGGAGCCTGCTGAAGCAAGGGGGTCGCATCCAATCCCCCACAAGAACCCTCCGAGTCCACCTGGGCGGGTGCATGGGTAACTTCCACAGGGAGGGCATAGGCATCACCCACATCCACCTTCCCACCCTCCGCAACCATCTGATCCCCATTCATAGGCTTGGCCACAATGGTGTCATCCCTAATAGCATGAGGAGTTGCAGCCAGAGGGACTAGCCCACGGTTCCTCCTGAAATTGGATTCATCATACCCCTTTAGGGGTTTCATGTGTTTTTATATTTTTTTAGGTTTTATTAGGGTTTTTAAATATTTTTTAGTTTTTTTGAATTTTTATTAATTTATAGGTATATTTTAGGATTTTTATGGTTTTTAGGGGTTTTAGTGATTTTGAGGGTTATTTGGATTTTTAAGGTATTTATGGTTTTTTTATTTTAGGATTTTATATGTTTTTAGGGGTAATATTGGTTTTAGTGTTTTTAACATTTTTAGGAATCTAAAGTGATTTTAGAGTTTTTATTGATTTTATATGGTATTTTTTGGATTTTATGGTTTTCAAAATTTTTAGTGGGTTTTATGTTTTTAGGGTATTTTTATCAATTTTACAGATTTTAATATTTTCCAGGTTTTTTGATTTTTAATTATTTTTAGGTTTTTAAGGTGTTATTATGGTTTTTATGTTTTTAGGGATTTTAAATTTTTTTATAATTTTTATTGATTTTTAGGGTTTTATAGGTTTTTTTGTGTGTTTATGGATTTTTAGGGTTTTCATGGATTTTTATGTTTTTTATGTTTTTATCATGTTTTTGGGTTTTTTGGTTTTTTTGGGTTTTTAGAGTTATTGTGGGTTTTAGAGGTTTTTAATATTTTAGGGGTTTAAAGGGTTGTTATAGTTTTCAGTGTTTTTTAGAATTTTTATGTGATTTAAAGATTTTAAGGGGTTTTAGGGTTTTCCAGGTTTTTTAGGGTTTTAGGTATGTTTAGGTTTTTCAGTGTTTTTAATAATTTTATTGATTTTTAGTGTTTTTTGGTTTTTATTGTTTTCTTAGGGGTTTTAAGGATTTTTATGAGTTTTTCTTTTTTATGGATTTTTATGTTTTTTAAGGATTTTTATGGTATTATATTATTAATAATTTTAGGGTTTTTATGAGTTTTTAGGTTTTTAAGTGTATTTCAAGGTTTTTATAAATTTTTAGGTTTTTTGGGGTTTTATGTGATTTTAGGTTTTTAGGTTTTTATAGAGGTTTTAGGGGTTTTGAGGGTTTTTACCTTTTTAGGGTTTTTAGTGGTTTTTTACGAATCTATTTTTTAATTTAATGCATTTTAATGTTTTTATGGTTTTTATGTTTTTAGGGGGTTTTAGTGCTTTTTTAGTTTTTTGGGGATTTGAAGGTATTTTATAGTTTTTTAACGTTTTAGGGTTTTAAATATTTCAAAGGGGTTTTAGTGGTTTTTATGGGTTTTTAGGTGTTTTGGATGTTTTTTGGGGTTTTTATGGTGTTTATGGATTTTAGGGATTTTAGGGATTTTAGGGTTTTTAGAGTTTTTAGGTTTTTTAGGGGTTTTTATGTTTTTATGGGTTTTAAGGTTTTCTTAGTGGTTTTAAGGGTTTTTAGTGTTTTTTTACATATTTTCAATATTTTTATGTGTTTTTTGGTTTTTTAGGATTTTTTTTGATTTTAGGGTTTGTTTAGGACTTTTAATGTTTTATGGTTTTTTGGGTCTTTAGGGTTTTTTGAGTTTTAGGGAGAATTTTTTGTTATTAACATTATATGGGTTTAAAGGGTTTTTTTAAACTTTTTAGAGTTTTAGTGGGATTTTATGGTTTAATATTTTTAGGGGTTTTTATATTTTGTTGGGATTTTATGGTTTCTAGTGACATTTAGGGTTTTTATGATCTTTTATGTTTTTAACATTTTTTAGTTTTTTAGTAGTTTTAAGTGTTTTAATTATTTAAGGTTTTCATAGGGATTTTAGGGAATTTTTTGGATTTTAGGAATTTTTATCAATTATTTAGAATTTTTTGGGTTTTAGCATTTTTGGTATTTTAGTGGGTTTTAGGATTTTATATTTTATTTTGGCTTTTTAGCATTTTTTGGTTTACTTGGGGTTTTAAATGTTTTTAGTTTTTTTATGGTTTTCATAGGCTTTTCTTAGGTTTTTTAAGGTTTTATATTTTTTTTTAATTTTTTTATATATTTTGAGGTCTTTTTATGATTTTCAGGGGTTTTAGTGGTTTAGGGATTTTTTTGAGCTTTTAGGGTTTTTATGTTTTTTAATGTTTTTTGGTTTTTTGGAGTTTTCTATGGTTTTAAAGTTTAGTCAAAGTTTTTAATGTTTTAATGTGTCAAATGGGTTCAAAATTTTTTAGTGTTGTTTTAGGGTTTTATGGGGGTTTTATTGATTTTTAGAGGTTTTAGTGGTTTTATAGTCTTTTAGGGTCTTTATCATTTTTTATTTTTGGTGATCTTCTCAGTATTTTTTAGGTTTTTATGTTATTCATAGGGGTTTGCAGGGATGTTATGTTTTTTTTATGATTTTAGTCATCTTTAGTGATTTTTTATTTTTTTTATTTTTTCTAGGCTTTTAGTGATTTTGACAGTTTTTAGTTGTTTTATGGTTTTTGAGGTTTTATAAATTTTTAGGTTTTTTAAGTGTTTTATGATTTTTTGGGATTTTAGTGTTTTCTTAGTGTTTTTAGTATTTTTTGAATTTTTAGGGATTATAGGTAAATATTAGGAATTTATGGGTTTTTAGGGTTTTAAGGATTTTGAGGTATTTCAGGTTCTCTTAGGGTTTTTAGTGGTTTAATGGTTTTTTTGGAATTTTAGGAGTTTTTTTGATTTTTAGGGGATTTAATGGTTTTAGAGTTTTTTGGATTATTTTAGTTTTTAAGGGATTTAAAGGGTGTTTAGAGTTTTAGTGGGTTTTAGGGTTTTCATAAGTTTTTAGGATTTTTAATAATTTTTCCGGGTTTTTAATATTTTCATGGTTTTTTGGGTTTTTTAGGTTTCTTAGGGTTGGTATAATTTTTGGGTTTTTATGGGTTTTCATTTTTTTAGGTTTTTAATGTATTTTTATGGTTATTTAGTTTTTGTTTGGGGTTTTATGTTTTTATGTATTTTAAAGGATTTTATTGGTTTTTAGGGTTTTTAGTACATTCATGGTTTTATGGGTTTTAAGGTTTTTATTGGTTTTTTTTGTTTTTATGGTTTTTTTAGTTTTTAGGTTATTAATAGTTTTTTAGTGATTTTAACATTTTTTCTGTTTTAAAGGGTTTTAGCGTTTTTGTGGTTTAGGGTTTTTATGTTATTTATGTGTTTTATGTTTTTGATAGTTTTAGGGTTTGTTTTAGGATTTTTATCATTTTTAGGTTTTAGATATTTTAAGTGTTTTAAGGGTTTCAAGGTTTACTTTTGGTTTTTATGGTTTTTTATGGTCTTTTATGTTTTTAGGGATTTTTAGGACTTTTTAAATATTTTTGTGGGTTTTTTTGGGTTTTAAGGGTTTTTTGAGTTTTAGAGAGATTTAATGATTTCAGGTTATAAAGTGATTTTAGTGTTTTTAGTAGTTTTTTCAGGGTTGTTTTGGGTTATTTGGAGTTTTTAAGGATTTTAGGGGATTGTGATTTTTTATGATATTTTGAATTTTTAGGGCCTTTTAGGGTTTTAGAGTTTTTTATAATTTTTAGAGTTTTAAGATTTTTTTAGTATTTTTAATGTTTTTAGGGGTTTGATGGGTTTTTATATTTTTTAGTGAGTTTTTTGGATTTTTATGGATTTAAATGGTTTTTATGGTTTTGGGGTTTTAGGTTTTTAGGGACCTTTTAGGATTTTTAGGGGTTTTAGTGTTTTTTAGGATTTTAAGTGGTTTTAACTATTTTTATGTATTCAAATCTTCTTTTGGGGTTTTTATGTTTTTATGATTTTTGGTGTTGTAATGTTTTTTAGGAATTTTTGTTATTTTTATGGGTTTTTGGGGTTTTTAGAAATTTTGAATGTTATTAGGGTATTTTAGTATTTAAGGTTTTTTTGGGGTTTATAAATATTTATATTTTGGGGTTTTAAGTGTTTTTAGGTTCTTATGGGTTTCTTAGGGTTTTCTAAGGATTTATGGTTTTTTATGCTTTCATGTATTTTAGGGACTTTTTCATGTTTTTAGGGATTTGTGGGGTTTTTTGGGTTTTTTTGGGTTTTTTTTATTTTTTGTATTTTTTTTGGATTTGTTTTGTATTTTTCTGGTCTTTATTATTCTTTAGTGTTTTTTAATGTTTTTTAATTTTCAAAGGGTTTTTTGAGTTTTAATTGTTTTTTCATTCTTATAGGTTTTTATGATATTTTAAATATTTCTTGGTATTTTGGGTTTTTTATGTTTTTTTTGGGTTTTAGCGTTTTTATGTTTTTATGTGTCTTAAGTGTTTTCAGGTTTTTTGTTTCTATTATGGGTTTATAGGGTCATTTGGTGTTTTTATGTTTTTAGTTATTTATAAGTATTTTGTCTGGGTTGTAGGGGTTTTTTGGGAATTTGAGGAGTTTTTAGGTTTTTTTAAGTTCTGAGGGGTTTTTTAGTTTTTTATAGTTTTTAAGGATTTTATAATTTTTTAGAATTTTTTGGGGTTTAATGGTTTTTTGGATTTTTGGTGAGTTTTTTGGGGTTTTATTTTTTTTGTGGTTTTCTATTGGTTTTCAGGGGTTTTAGGGTTTTTTCATTTTGATATTTTTAGGGTATTTTAACATTTTTACCATTTTTACGTTTTTAGCATTTTAATTGATTTTAGTTTTTTTCAATTTTCAAAGCTATTTTTGTGGTTTTGGGGCTTTTATGTTTTTATGTATTTTTATGTTATTTTATGGTTTTATGGTTTTTATGGTTTTTAGGTATTTTGAGAGTTTTAATGTTTTTTATGATTTGATGGTTTTTGGTGGTTTTGGTGTTTTTTCTGAGTTTTTAGGGGTTTAAAGTTTTTGATAATTTTCTAAAATTTTGGGGGTTTAATGGGTTTTTAGAGTTTTTAGTGGGTTGTTTTAGTATTTATGGGTTTTTAGGGTTTTTAATGTAGTTAGGGGTTTTAAGGGTCTTCTAGGGTTTTTAGCTTTTCTTTTGGACTTTTAAGCATTTTAAACCTTTTAAGGCATTCTTAGGGGTTTATAATATTTCTATAGTTTTTTAATTTTTCTATTTATTTTTCTTTTTTTTTGGTGATTTTTATGGTGTTTTAGGGTTTGTAGATATTTTTGATGTTTTTTAGGAGAAATTAGTATTTCAGGATTTTTAGTGTTTTTATGTTTTTAGGGGTTTAAGTGTATTTAGCTGTTTAATATTTTCTTCAATTTTTCATGTTTTTGTACATTTTTAGGGATTTTTAGATATTGTTTATGATTTTTATGGTTTTTAGTGATTTTTAGGGGGTTTTATGGTTTTTACGATTTTTTGGATTTTATAGGGGTTTTGGGTTTTTTTGTATTTAAGGGTTTAAACTAATATTTAACATTTATATATTTTTACAGGTTTAAAATAATTTTATAGGTTATAATGGATTTTTAGTGTTTTATGTGTTTTAGAAGATTTTCATGGTTTTTTTGGGGATTTATTGTCCATAGGGCTTTCAAGATTTTTACGGTTTTTATTATTTTTAGGCATTTAGGGATTTTATGTGTTTTAAATGTATTTTTAGGGATTTTCAAGGTTTTTAGGGGTTTTATGTTTTCAAGGTTTCTTAGTTTTTCTGGATTTTTATGGTATTTAGGGTTTTTAGGGATTTTAATGTTTTTATGGGTTTTTAATGTATTTATGGTTTTTTGATTTTTTAGGTTTTTATTTATGTTTAAGGGATTTATAATATTTTTTATTTTTTGGGTTTTAATTTAATTTTAGTGTTTTAGTGTTTCTTTGGGGTTTTATTGGTTTTTAGGGTTTTTATGGTTTAACATGGTTTTTATGTTTAAAGGTGTTTTAGGGTCTTTTAGAGTATAATATGGTTTAGGTTATTTTTATTAGTTTATAAAGGTTTAAAGTTTTTTTTGGGTTTTAAGGATTTATTTATTGTTTTTAGTGTTTTTTGGGTTTTTTACATTATTAGGGATTTCTATGTATTTCTTAGTATATTTATGGTTTATTTGGGCTTTTTACATAATTATTAAGGAATTTTAGTGTTTTAGGTAATTTTACATTATTATGGTTTTTAATGTTTTATTGCGTTTTTATCATATTTAGGTTTTTAAAGGGGTTTTAGAGTTTTTAGCATTTTTTTGGATTTTGAGGGTTTTCAATGGTTCTTAGGGGTTTTATGGTTTTAGGATTTTTATGGTTTTAAGGGTATTTTAAGGATTATAGAGTTTTTTATGTTCTTAGGGGTTTTATGTTTTTTTTGTTTTCTAGTATTTTCATATGGGTTTTCAGGGTTTTTAGAGTTTTTTTAATTTCATAGAATTTTAGGGATTTTCTAGGATTCTAATTGTTTTTAGTTTTTTCAGATATTTTGATATTTTTATTGTTTTTTTGGGTTTTAGTGTTTTTATACTTTTTTTTACCATTTTTAGGTTTTTTAGGGGTTCTCATTGTTTTAGGTTTTTGAGGGTTTCATAGGGTTTCAATGAGTTTTTTTGGATTTTTAAAGATTTTTTAGTATTTTTATAGATTTTTATGGTTTTTAAGGGTTTCAGGTTTTTATGTTTTTTTTGAGTTTTTATGGTTTTGGGGTTGTATGTTTTTTTTAGTTTTTTATGGTTTTCTGAGTTTTTAGTGTTTTTTAAAAACACTAGGGGTTTAAAGAGTTTTTAGATTTTCTAGTGCATTTTAAAGATTCTTTAATATTTTTAGGGGCTTTTATAATATTTATGGGTTTTCATATTTGTACCACTTTTTAGGTTTTCTATTGGTTGTAAGTTTTTTTAGTATTTTAAGGGTTTCTTAGAGTTTTTCTAGATATTAAGGATTTTTTTATAGATTTATATATATTTAGGGATTTTTAAGTATTTTCTAAGGTTTTATGGTTTTTTGGTAGTTTTAAGAATTTTGAGTGTTTTCATAGGTTTTTAGGGTATTATTGTTTTTTAGGATTTTTGGGTTTTTTTGTGTTCATTAGGGTTTCTACGGTTTTTTATAGTTTTTTAAATTTTTTAGGGGTTCAAAGGGTTTTTAATGTTATAGTGTTTTTATACATTTTATGGGTTTTTAGGGGTTTTAATGTTTTTAGGAGTTTATGGTTTTTTTGGTTTTTGAGTTTTTACGGGTTTTTACTGTTTTTAGGTTTCTATGGGTTTATGGGATTTCATGTTTTAAAGGGTTTCTTATGGGTTTTTTTATTTTTTTATTTTTTTATTTTTTTAGGTATTTCTAAGGCTCTTTAGTAATTTTATGGTTTTTAGTAATATTATTGATTTTTAGGTGTTTTTGGGGGTTTTACGGTTTTTTGGTCTTTTTATGGGTTTCTTGTGATTTTATGGATTTCTAGGGTTTTTATGGTTTTTAGAGTTTTTCAACATTTTTATTGGTTTAAAGGGTGTATAGTGTTTTTGTGCGGTTTTAGTGGGTTTTTATGGGGTTTTAGTGTTTTTTAAGGTTTTAGTGGGTTTTTGGTTTTTAGTATTTAGGGTGTTTGGTGTTTCTAGTTTTTTTTGGATTTTAAGGATTTCTTACAGTTTTTTAGGGTTTTAGGGGTTTTTATATTTTTATATTTTTATGAATTTTTTAGGATTTTTTTTGTTTTTATGGTTTTTATTGATTTCTAGAGTCTTTTGGTATTTTATGGATTATATTTTTTTGAGGGGTTTTCAGGTTTTATTTGACTTTTTAGTGTTTTATGGTTTTTAGAATTTTTTAGTGATTTTATTTGTTTAAATGGTTTTTAGATTTTTTAGTGGGTTTTTATATTTTTTAGGGTTTTAGGGTATTTTAAAGATTTTTAAGGGGTTTTCTTATGGTTCATAGTGTTTTTAGTGTTCTCTAAGGTTTTAGTGTTTTTATGTTTTTTAGAGATTCCAGTGTTTTTAGATATTTAAGGTTTTCTTATGGTTTCCCATGTTTTATAGGGTTTTTTCATTGTATATATTTTTATAGTTTTGGGGTTTTTAAGGATATTGAGGGGGTGATGCTTTTTGGGGTTGTTATGTTTTTTTTTCTGATTTTAGGGTTTTTTTTGATTTTTTTTGGTTTTTTATATTTTTAGATTTTTTA
>OY728133.1:460016145-460335066 GCA_963277665.1 Viscum album | reverse complement strand
TTTATCAATTTAAGCGATTTAAAGGGTTTTTAAAATTTTATTAGTTTTTTGGTTTTTTATGGTTTTTAGTTTTTTTAAGATTTTTATGGGTTCTTATGATTTTTAGGGGTTTTTATAGTTTTTAGTGTCTCTTTCAGCTTATAAGGGTTTTTAACAAATTTTTTGTATTTTTAGGAGTTTTTAGTGTTTTTATGTTTTTAAGGTTTTCTTATGGGTTTCATGGCTTTTATAATTTTTTATGTTTTTATGGTTTTTAAGATATTTTTTTTTGTATTTTTAGGGGGTTTTAAGCTTTTAAGGAATTTTTAGGTTTTTTATATTTTTTGTATTTTTAGGGTTTTAAGGGTTTTTATATTTTGAAAAACAATTATGCTTTTAAAGGGTTTTTAGATGTTTGGTGGGTTTTATGTTTTTTAGGGGTTTTTAGGGTTTTTAAGGTTTTAGTGTTTTTTTATGGTTTTAGGTTTTTTTTCTTTTTAGTGTTTTTAGAATTTTTATGCTTTTAATGGGACTAAAGTGTTTTCAGGTTTTTAAATTTTTCATATAGTTTTTAGGGTTTTTCCTTTTTAAGGATTTTAAGAATTTTTATGATTTTTAGGATTTTTTGGGTATTTTGGAATTTTGAGCGTTTAAGGGTTTTTATGGTATTTATGTTTTTAGGGTTTATATCATTTTTTAGTTTTTTTGTTATTTTAGGTGTTTTTGTGTTTTTAAAGTTTTCATAGGTTTGTTTAGTTTTCAGTGGTTTTTTATTTTTAGGGGTTTTAGGGATTGTCTATTATTTTTATTATTTTTTGAGATTTGAGGGATTTTTTGGGTTTAATTGTTTTAGTGCTATTTTTTTGTGATAATTAGGTTTTTTAGTTTTTTAGGGTTTTTAGGTTTTTTAGAGTTTTTAACATTATTATCTATTTAATGTTTTTATAGAGTTTTAGCAGCCTTTAATGGATTTTATGGGCCTTTATGGTTTTAACGGTATTAAAGGGTTTTTTTGGCTCTTATAATTTTTAGGGTTTTTATCATTTTTTTTAAGTTTTTAGTGGATTTATTTTTTTTGTTTTTATGTATTTCGTTGGATTCTTCCATGTTAAGGGTTTTTATGTTTTTATGTATTTTTTATGGGTTTTTAGGATTTTTGGGGTTTTTTGTGTTTTTAGCAATTTGAGGGTTTATTGTGTTTTTTGGGGGTTTATTAAATTTTATAGTTTTTTTTTATATTTTAGAGTTTTTAGCATTTTTATGGGTTTAAATGATTTTTAATAATTTTATTGGTTTTAGGGGTTTTAATGTCTTTAGGGTTTTTATTGTTTTTAATCGTTTTTGGGTACTTGGCACTTTTGGGGTTTTTAGCATTTTTAGGTTTTTTAGGGGTTTTATGTTTTTTGGGTTTTTAGGTTTGTCTGATGGATTTTATTAGTTTTTATGGGTTTTAATGTTTTTATGGATTTTAAGGAAATTTTTTAATAGTTTAATTATTTTTTGGGTTTTTAGGGATTTTGAGGGATTTGAGAGTTTTTAGGGTTGTTTATGGTATTTTATGTTTTCTTTGGGGTTTTATCATTTTTTAGGTTTTTAGGGGCTTTAATTGTTTTTATTTTTAATGTTTTTATTGGGGTTTTATGAGATTTTAGTAGTTTTTATGTTTTTAGGGATTTTAAGTCAATTTTAAGATTTTTATCATTTTTAGTGTTTTTAAGGATTTTGAGGTGCTTTGTGGGTTTTAGGGTTGTTATGGTTTTTTTGGGTTTGTTGGGGTAAAATGAGTTTTTAAGGGGTTTATGTTCTTTTATAGTTTTTTAAACATTTTAACTATTTAAAGGGATTTAGAGTTTTTAGTGGTATTTTAGGGTTCTCATGGGTTTATGGGGTTTTCTGATTTTTAGGGGGTTTAGGGGGGGGGGTTATGGGTTTTAGTGTATTTAGGGTTTATAAGGGTTTTTAGTGTTTTTCGGTTTTTAGGGGTTTTATGTTTTGTTAGGGGTTTAGGCCTTCTTAGGGGTTTTTAGGGTTTTTAGTGTTTTTCACTTTTTATAGATTATATAGATTTTAGGGTTTTTTTTTTAATTTTTTTAGGATTTTAGGGTTTTTATAGATTTTGAGTGTTTATGGTTTTTCATGGATTTTTGGGTTCTTGGGTTTTTTTGAGTTTCTATAGTTATTAAGGTTTTTTAGTGTTTTTAATGTTTTTAGGGTTCATAGGTTTGTAATATTTTTATCCGTATTTAGGATTTTATGGGGATTCTTATTTTTTATCATTTTATGGCTTTCATGGTTATTAGGGATTTTATTATTTATAAGGTATGTTAGGGTTTTTATAATTTTTTAGGTTTTTAGGGCTTTTATGTTTTTTTAGATTTTATGATTTTCTTAGGGGTTTTCAAGGGTTTTAGTGTTTTTTGCATTTTTGGGGTTTTATGGATTTTTTAGGATTGATAGAGTTTTCTAGGATTTAGAGGGATTTGTAGGTTTTGGGGTTTTAGGGTTTTTTATGGGGTTTTAGGTGTTTTAGGGTTTTATTTGTTTTTATTGTTTTTAGTTTTTAAGGTTTTCATAGGGGATTTTAGGGTTTTAACATTTTAGGGATTTTTAGGTCTTTTATCGTATTTTTTTGAGTATTTAATGATTTTAGGGGTCTAAAAGTTTTCGTAGTTTTTTTAGGGATTTTAGGGTTGTATGGGTTTTATTTATTTCATGGTTTTTAGGGGTTTTGTTGTTTGTATGGTTTTAGTATTTTTAGGTTTTTTATTGTTTTTTAGTTTTTTACTGGATTTATAAATTTTTTTGAAGTTTTCTTATAGTTTTTTTTTGAGTTTTTAGGATTTTTTTTGATTTTTTGTATTTTTAGGTCTTTTTTGTATTTTTATGGGTTTTTAGGTTTTTTAGTGATTTGAGGGATTTTATGTGTTCTTAGAGGTTTTCTATCGTATTTTTGGGTTTTTATGATTTTTTTTAGTTTTTAGTGATTTTTAGGTATTTACAATTTTTATAATTTTTAAGGGATTAAAGTGTTTCTAGAGTATTTAGTGGTGTCTTAAGGTTTTCATGTGTTTTTAGTGTTTTTTGAGGTTTTCAGGGGTTTTATGATTTTATGGGTTTTTATGTTTTTTAATATTTATTAGGTTTGGGGGGGGGTAATTTTTTTTGGGTTTTGATGTTTTTTAATGTTTTTCTGGGGTTTTAATCTTTTTTACCATTTTAATGATTTTTATGGGTTTTTTGGATTTTTATTGGTTTTTATATTTTTTAAGGATTTTGAGGGGTTTTATGGGTTTTTAGGGTTTTTCAGTTTTTAGGTTTTTTTTGGATTTTTAGATTTTTTTTGAGTTTTTATGGTTTTTAGGGGTTTAAAGTTTGTTTAGAGTTTTTTATGTTTTTATGGTTTTATGGAATTTTAGGGTTTTTATGTTTTTTAGTGGTGTTTATGATTTTT
Source organism: Viscum album (assembly GCA_963277665.1). NCBI lineage: Eukaryota > Viridiplantae > Streptophyta > Magnoliopsida > Santalales > Viscaceae > Viscum > Viscum album. The sequence continues at coordinate 460,331,636 of OY728133.1, read as the reverse complement.
AGGAATTTTAGTATTTTAGCATTTTTAGGTGTTATGGGGTTTTATTGGTTTTTAGGTTTTTAGGTTTTAAGGTTTTCTCATGGTTTTTATGGGTTTAATGGTTTTTATGTATTTACATATTTTATGGATTTTTTAGGTTTTTCGTAGGTTTTTAGGGTTTTTGGTATTTTGAGAGTTTTTAATGAGTTTTGTGATTTTTATTGTTCTTTTTTGTTTTAGGGTTTTTTAGTTTTTATAATTTTAAGGTTTATAATGTTTTTAACATCTTTAGGGGTTTAATGTGTTTTAAGATTATTTTGTGTTTTAGGGTTTTTATGGGTTTTTTTGTTTTATAAAGATTTTAGGGGGTTTATGGATTTAGGAGTTTATGGATTTTAGTGCATTTTAAGGGTTTTAGTGATTTTGGGGTTTGTATGGGTTTTAAATGTATTTAGGTTTTAAGGTTTTTTTAGTGTCTTTGGGTTTTATGATTTTTTACGTTTTGAGCGATTTCGGGGGATTTTTTTGTTTTTTTGTATTTTAGGATTTTTTGGAATTTGAGGGTTTTTAGGGTTTTTAGAGTTTTTAGGGGCTTAAAGAGTTTTAGGATTTTAAGGTTTTGGTATGTACTTACATTGTTATTAGGGTTTATTAAATTTTTAGTAATTTTTATATCTTTTTTAGAATTTTTTATGTTTTTGGGTTTTTGAGGATTTTTATGTTTTTTCGGGTCTCAAGGGTTTTAGTTATTTAAAGATTTTTTAGTGTTTTTAGTGATTTTAGGTACTTAATGGGGTTTTATTGTATTTTAGGGGTTTTAATATATTTAGGAGTTTTTATGGTGTTTATTGTTTTTTGGTTTTTAACATTTTTATTCATTTGGGGTTTCAAGTGTTTTTTAAGGATTTACTAGGGGTTTCTGGGTTTTAGGGAGTTTTTATGTCTTAGATATTTTTTTTGGATTTTTGGAATTTTAATGGTTTCTAGGGATTTTAAGGGTTTTAGGGGGGTTTAGGGGTTTTAAGGGTTTTTTGTTTTTTTGGGTTTTTTGGGTGTGTTTTATTTTTTTATGGTTTCTGATTTTTTTAGAGTTTTTTTTACAATTTTAGGGGTTTAAAGAGTTTTTATCATTTATAGTTATTTTTAGGGTTTCATCATTTTTTAGGTTTTTATGGTTTTTAGTTCTTTAGGTTTTCTAGAGGTTTAAAATGTTTTTAGTTTTTTTATGGTTTTCCTCAAGGTTTTTAGAATTTTTAGTTTTTTTTTTAAATTTTATGGATATTTAGGAATTTTTTAGGATTTTTGTTAGTTATTAGGGTTTTTAGGTGTTTTTAGGGGTGTAGGTTGTTTTTGGTTTTTAAGGGTTTTAAAGTTTTGAGGGTGGGATTTTAGGGTATTCATGTTTTTTTAGTTTTTTAATTTTTTTAGAGTTTTTAATGGCCTTAATGGTTTAAATGGTTTTTTTATAGTTTTTAGTGATTTTTTAGGATTCATGGATTTCTATGGGTTTATAAGGATTTTATGGTTCTTTATTTTTTTCGGGGTTTTTATGGTTTTTAAGTTTTTTTGGGGTTTTTACGGTTTTTTGTGTTTTTATTATTTTTTGGTTTTAGGGGATTTATGATTTTTTGGGTTTTAAGGGTTTATTATAGTTATTAGTGTCTTTTATGTATTCAGGGATTTTTAGAGTTGTTTAGTATTTTTATAGTTCAGAGTGTTTTTTGTGATTTTGATGGTTTTTTGGGTTTTTAGGCATTTAATAATTATTTTTTGGTTTTTAGGGTTTTGTTTTTTAGTTTTTAGGGGTTTTGAGGTTGTTTTTATTTTTAAACCTTTTATATTTTTAAAGGGATTTCCGGGATTTCAGTGGTTTTAATATTTTTATGGGGTTTGAGGGTTTTTTTGAGTTTTTTGGGTTTTTAGAATTTTGAACGTTTTTTAGGTTTTTAAATTTTTAAGTGTTTTAGGAATTCTTTTTGTTTTTTAAGATTTTTAGTTTTTTTAGGTTTTTTGGGATTTTTATGTTTTTATAGTTTTTTAGGGTTTATTGGGATTTTTCAGGGTTTTATCATTTTTAGTGTTTTTATAGTTTTTATGGTTGTTATATTTTTTTAACATTTTTCGGGGGTTTGAAGGGTTATTTGAGTTTTGAGTGGGTTTTCAGAGTTTTTATTAATTTTTAGGTGTTTTTAAGGTTTTAGGGGTTTTATTGGTTTTAGTGGTTTTATGTTTTTGGGGTCTTTTATGGTTTCTAGGGCTTTTAGATTTTTTAAGTTATTTGGGGGTTTATGTGATTTAGGTTTTTAGGGTTTTCAAAGTGTTTTTTAAGGTTTTTATGGTTTTTTATATTTTTAACAATTTTTATGGATTACATGTAATTTTTATGGTTTCTTATTTTTTATGGATTTCTTGGGTTTTAGGGTTTTATGGTTTTTTGTGTTTTTTTGATTTTTTTGATTTTTTTTGTGTTTTAATCTATCTTCAAATTTTTTTAAACTTTTTTAGGTATTTAACGATTATTTATATTTTTCAGTAGTTTTTAGTGTTTTTATGGGATTTAGTTATTTTTAAAAAAATTTGTAGTTTTTATGGTTTTATATGTACTTAGGCTTTTTAGGGTGTTTTAAGGTTTTTAAGGTCTTTCTGGTTTTTTTGTGTTTTCATTGTTTTTAAGTTTTTATGGTTTTCTTATGGGTTTTGAAGTTTTTCTTATTTGTTTTTATGGGTTTTAAGGTTTCTATGGGTTTCTGGATTTCAAGTTTTTTTAAAGAATTTTATGGGGTTTTACTATTTTAATGGATTTGGGGGGGTTTTTAGGGTTTTCAGGTTTTCCAGGTTTTTTAGTTTTTTAGGGGTTTTAGTACCTTTTTGGGTTTTAGTAGTTTTAAGTGTTTTAGGTTTATAAAATTTTCTAAGGGTTTTTTGGAATTTTATGGTTTTTTATTTTTAAGGGATTTTGGGAATTTTTAGCATTTTTATGGTTTTTAGGGTTTTAGGGATTTTATCAAGTTTTAGGGTATTTTTGGGTTTTAGATTTTTTTGAGTTCTTAAGTGGTTTAAGGGTTTTATAGTTTTTTATTTTTTATAGGGGTTTGTAGGATTTGTTATGTTTTTATTGGTTTTTGGTTTTTTATGGGTCTTTATGGGTTTCTATGGTCTTTAGTGTTTCAATGGTTTTTAATGGGTTTTAGGGTTTTTACTATTTTTAAGGTTTTTACTATTTTTTATAAGTTTTATTTGTTTTTATGTTTTTAAGTATTTTTTAGGGTTTTTCAGGGTTTTTAGGATTTTCTTTCTTTTTTACAAATTTTCAGGGCCTTTGGGATTTTAATGGATTTTATAATTTTTAGGGATTTTTAGGGTTTTTTTGGTTTATTATGGTTTATGATTTTTTAGGGGTTTTATTAATGTTTTTTGTTTTTAGGGGTTTTATGTGTTATAGGTTTTTAAGGGTTTCTCAAAGTTTTTTCTAGTTTTTAGGGTGGTTTATGTTTTCAGGGATTTTTTGGGCTTTTATTAGGATTTTATGGTGTTTTAGGGGTTTTATGGGTTTGGAGGGTTTAGGGGTTTTATGGTTTCTTAATTGTTTTTATGGTTTTTTTGAGTTTTTAAGGGTTTAAATTTTTTTAGAGTTTAGTTAATGTTTTTTGGGGTTAAAGGGTTTTAGATTTTTTAGTTGGTGTTAAGGGGTTTTACGTGTTTTTATGGATTTTTACTATTTTTAGTATTTTTATGGTGTTTATGGTTTTTAGGGTTTTTATCAATTTTAAGTTTTTTAGGGAAAAGGAAGATGTGAGGGTCGGGATATTTCCAGCCCCCCCAAATTTATTAAAAGGAAAAAAGAGACACAGTAGACAAGGGAGGGGAGGGGTCAAATGACCCACACCCAAAAAACCCTTAACGACCCAAGACAAAAGACCCAAAAAAAATAATGACCAAGAAAGAAAAATGAAAACACACAAAGAAAAGCATCCACCATCATTATCCAGCATCAATCAGCATCCTACAGCTCACAGCTAACCAACGACCAACATCCAAATTCAAACAGAAAACAACATCTAGCCGCATCGTGACCATAAACCGTAGCTTCAACACCTCCCATCCAGGCAGCAACCAGCATCCAGAATCACCAGCATTCGACATCACATAACCGCCAGCAACCAAATTCACAGAACTACTAGCATCAATATCACAACCATCACCATCATTTAGCAGCTCACCACGAATCAGTGACCAGTATCCAACCTCACAAAAACCATAATCCAGTACCTTCTCACCAGCACAAGCAACCACCAACAAAATCACCAGCATTCTTGTAATTGTTTATATTTGTTTAGGATTTTTTATGGAATTTTTACGGGTTTTTTGGGATTTTAGGTTTTTTTGGGAACTTTAAGGGTTTTTAGTTTTTTAGGGATTTAGGGTTTTTTAGGGATTTTATCATTTTTATAAATTTTAAGTGTTTTCTGATTTTAGGGTTTTCTTAGTATTTTTCAGTGTTTTTATGTTTTTTTGGGAATTTTTTTATTTATATGGTTTTTCATGATTTTTTAGGGGTTTTTTTTTCTTTTATTTTATGTTTTTTTGAGTTTTTTAGGGTTTAAACATTTTTTAGATTTTTTAATGTTGTTAGGGGTTTAAAAGGTTTTTATATTTTTTGTGGGTTTTATATGTTTTTATATTTTTTATGGGGTTTAAGGGTTTTTATGGTTTTTAGATTTTATTAGATTTCTTTTAGGGTTTTATCATTTTTTTAGTGTTTAGGGGTTTTATGTTTTTTTATGTTTTGATGAGAAACATTTTAGTGGAACCTAGATGATTTCTCACCTGGAGGATTCTGACTTTCAAGGCCCGATGATGTGGTAGAGATTAATGAGGTGGAATTTTATAATGGGATTTCATCTCACTTCATTAAAGGAAAAATTGATCACACCTTGTGTAGATCGGGAAATGGGATTATTATCTCACTTATTTAAGATCAAACATGAAGTATAAATCATAGCCCACATTGTTTTATGTCATTTGGAAGCCTTTCCCACATGGAGACTCTAGAATAAATTTGTTGGACACTGACAGAATATCTAGTAGGCTGGGCACTCAAAGTCAAATCTAGTGGGATATGGGTTGATAGAAATGTGTTACTCTTCTCGTAATTCATTATTAGATTTTATAATTTTTAATTTTATGTGAAAAGGTAAGAATATGTTTTATGACTTTAGGGTATTATACCCTAGACCTTTTGTGTCACTCCTTGGATATAAATATACAACACATGAAATTTTATTATTATTCAAGTTTGCATTAGTAAAACTCTGCGTGTTTATTCCCTCCATTGTGAGGATAATTAAATTCCTTTTTTCCTCTTGTGTACTCTTTCCTTGATAATCAAAAAGTATTATTGGCAATTGAAGATCACAAAGGCTACAATTCTGTGCTTCAACTAGAGTGCATTTTTGTATGGACTGACTATCATATCTCTCCTTTGATCGTGTTATCTAAGTACTATGTAACTCTCCATATTGTGTTGGTTGACTACTTTCGTCCACTATCCAACCCCATCATCCTCCACTTATCCCTAAATAGTATTCATCATCCACTACACTACACCGTAAAGATTATCCCACCCTTTGCTTCTCAAATTAATTGGTATTAGAGATCCAGTTTGAACAGTAGGCATCCATCCCTTCATTTACATAACTTTTAACCACTACCCTTATTATTTTTCAATATTATCCATCTATTCAAAAAAATTCTTTTAATACCTCCATAATTGGCCTATGTTTTGAAGGCTTGAAATATTTTACCTTTATCTAATTATTCATCCATCTTCTTTTAACATTTAATTATGTGTATGTGATTTTTATTAGTAAACAAAATCAAATTCTCTTACATTATCATTTTTTTACTTTTTAAAACCAAGCACATACTTTCTTTAAGAGATTTCATAAAAAAAAGATTCATACTCATTTTTCATCATCTTTTGATTTAAAACACTAAGCACAAATCACTTTGGGAGATTTGAAAAAGAATTAAAATAAAGAAAGAAAGAAACAAAGATAATATTAATTATTCATTGTGGTTTACATTTTTTAACATTCCATTTCTATAAATTGTCTTTTTCCATCATTTTACTTCATATCTATATAATATTTGGATCATATTATTATTAAATTTTCTTATCTTTCACAATCGGTAAGAACCTACATACTATATCTTTCTACCCATATTCCACCTTTTACCAATATTTTCTACACTCTTTTACACCCTTTACCATTTTGTGACCTCATTACCACTCAAACAGATTGTGTTAAAAAATTACCTAACACAATATTGATTTAGGAAGGATTGGTGCCATGCGATCACCACAAAAATAAAATTATATTTCATAATAGATTTGGATTTTAATTGAGTGTTGATATTAGAGATAAATAAGAAAAAACATTCTTTACTGTGTATTACTATGTGTATGAATTTGTAAAACTTATGTGTGTGTGTGTCCTTATATCTAAGAGTGTGTAAATATAGTGTGTGTGTGTGTGCATATTATGCATTTGAGTGTGTATTCTTGCATACATGGGTGTTTATTCACATGTGTGAGAGTGTGTATCATTATGTATGTTTCTCCCTATGTGTGTTTGTGTTTGTGTTAATTATCATGGAAGAAGACCATGGAAAGAGAATTGTTCTTATTAGTGATGAAGGAAGCTGAAGTATATCCCCCTTAACTGAAGCTACAAAATTCCAAATTCAAGAATTTTTTTCCATTTTTAAAACCATCTCAATAGGAAGTTTGAGGTGATAGATGAGGGGAGTGATTACTGGGATAATACACCAAGATTGAGTAGGATTTATGATAACCCATGTCACGCGCATGTACCATGTCATCCTCTCATCATGAATAAAGAGTTGGATAACTTTAATATTGATTTTATGCATGTCCCACTAAGGAGTACAAGGTTCTGACATCCTAGAGAAGGCCAAAAGAGACAATATGATAATGACATCCTTGGAGTTATTAAGGTGAATGTTCCATCTTTTCAAGGCAAATATAATATATAAGAATAATTGGAGTGGGAGATGCAGATTAAATAAGTCTTTTGATTCCATGAATATTCTGAGGAGAAGAATGTCAAACTTTATTCCCTTGAGTATTCTTATTATGATTTAATTTGGTGTGATAAAATTAAAAAGGTGAGGGTAATATATAGTAGATGTCCCATTAACACATGTGATGACATGAATTTTTCCTCAAAGAAGTGGTTTCTTCCATCACATTACCATAGATATCTCCTCAAAAAACATAAATAACTCAACCAAGGGAGTAAGAGTATTGAGTATAACTATAAATAGATACAAATTTTCATGATTCAAGAAAACATTGATGAGGATCAAGAGGTAACCATGGAATGGTTTTTAAATTGGATTAATCAAGATATTTCCAATCAAGTGTAGTAAACCGGGAGGATGCTTCCCACGGGCGATCTTGGATAAAACGCTAATCCTGCTAATCAAAAGGGAATCCTGGGTGCCCGATCTTTCGCTAAAGTCATTACGGGTAGTGAATCTCTCATCGAATCAAAGGCCTCTGAAATCATCGCTCCAAAAAAATATCAGAATCGAGGTCTATCAGTGATTTCTTTCTCCAATTATGAGGTACACATTCTCTCTTCGGATCTACGGTTTGTTCTTGTGGGTATATTTTTTCAGTGTTTCCCTTCACTTGTGTTTCTGTGCAAAACCCTGTAATGCTAAGTATTCATGAATTTTCACATCGACCTCCTGAATTCGTGACACATTATTTTTCATTTTTCCTCGGAGAATGATTTTTACTGTTTCTGGATCCCTGGTTCTTGGTCTTTCGGGGGTTCTTTTATGAAGGTTTTCAAATGGCCTTTGGACTTTGATGTTGGTTCTGAACCCCCCATCATTCCGATCTGGATTGCTTTCCCAGGTTTACCTCCCCATCTTTTCAAGCAGAATGCTCTTTTTCCTATTTCTTAACTCTTCGGACACCCATTCAATCTTGATGCTACTACCTTGAATCTTTCACGACCTTCGGTTGCTAGAATTTTACTGAAGTCGATATATCCCATGAATTTCCATCGTTGTTTTGGATACAAAAAGGAGACAACAGCTTTTTACAGGATGTTGTCTTTGAAGAGGTACCTGGATACTATAAAATGTTCTCAAGAATTGGTCATTTTAATGAAGAATGTGGGATCCCAAGGGATTATCTCATACATCCACATTTCAAGTCAGTTTGGGTGGAAAATAATGCTATAAAGGAAAACACAAATGTTCAGACAGATACATTTGTTGATTGTGTCAAGGTCTTAAACTCCATCGATGTTCCTAAGCCCACCCCTGAGCCATAAATTTAGGGAGACATTATAACTTCTAATGAGGGTTATGAGGGGGCTCATATTGAGGAAGGTGAACCCTATAATCCCAAATCCCCAGTTCTTTCTCACTCTGTCCTGTTGGAGGATGATGATAAAGCCACTCAAATCGAAGAATACATCTTCAAATCAAGTTCTAGAAAAGGGAAAAAACAAATGGTGGATACTGATGGATTCATTACTCCCACTCCTAAAAAAACAAGGAAGCATAGGGACTATTCTCATCTTGAACGAACAATTGTTACAAGATCTCTTAATTCTTCTATCAAAGACAACATTAAAATCACAAGCTCCTCCAGTAAGATACCTATAGACATTACTGCTCACCTTGAGGTTATCTCTTCTACTATGCCTCTTGATGATAATCCGAATGAGGGCTCTGATCCGGCTGTGAAGCACACATTGCAGCATACTAGGGAGGTGAGTGAATATTTAGAGTCTCAAAGGGATCAACGGGTTGAATTAGCTTATCAAAAACTAAGAAATGGTAAAATCTATGCGAAAACTTATCTTGATATCAAATGAAAAGTGTTTATTTTGGGGTTGGACCTGGAAACCAAACAAACTCCGAAATTTCCTATGGCCAGTGCTATTTTTGTTCTCCAGTTTGATTTCACATTGTTCTCCTACTAATGCTGTTTCTCTATGACTTGCACTATTGATCATGTATTCCCTTCAATCCAGAGTTGGTTTAAGCTCATTATACCTTGTGTTTGTACTGTAACTTCTATTTTAATAAATTCCCTTCGGGCATGAATTGGGTGACCAATTCATGTCACTTCTTTCTTAAAAAAATCAAGTGTTGATGTATAACCATGTTGAGATATATGATAAGATCCACCAAGCCACCTAAATCATGAAACAAATCAAAGGGAGAAAAAATATGGGGAAACCAAATACCCCTTTCACTCTATGGTAAAATTAGAGGAAGGAAATTGGAGAATCATCAAATCCAAATGAGGTGGTTTATCACAAAAGTGACAAGGCAATTCTTCCACCAAAGAAAGATTTTTTTTGAGATTAACCAAATGAAAAATCAGTATGTTCAATGTTTTGAATATCAATTAAGAGGTCACATTAATAGAGAATTCCAATACTAGTGCACCGTGATCATCAACAAGTGTGGTGAATGGAAGACTAATGGAGATATCTCAATGAAGTAAGATGATGAATCCCAAAAAATTGATAATAGATAATTTTCATAATATGGTGAGATTATTGTCACTATGGGAGTTTTAAGTGAAAAAATAATCATTAGAGAGAATGAGTAGTGGGATAATCTTTCCAATACATGGTTTAATATCCTTGGGTAGGTATGTAAGTTCATTATTGATATAGAAAGTTGTAGCAACGTAGTGAGCACTGAGTAGGTGGAGATGTTGGGTCTTCCAACATTGAAGAATCAATATACATATTGGTTTTAGTGTTTGAATTATTTTTGATAGCTTATGGTTATCAAATAGGTGAATTTATTATTCAAAATTAATAAATAAAAGGATGATGCATTCTAATACATTATTTCTATGGAGTCCTATCATTTGTTTTTGGGTCAACTGTGGCAGTATAATCGGTGTGTTACACAAGATGAGTTATTGAACTGTCACTCTTTTTTATTCTAAGGGGAACTTATAACCCTCATCTATAGTCTCCAAAAAAAATATTTTAATATTTAATTTTGAGACAAAAAAATGACTGATGAGTGAAAAAATATGGAAAATGAAGATGTATTGAATAATGAAAAAAGAGAAGACCAAAGAAAAAAAATTGCAGGGAAAAGAAAAATCAAGAGGGAAATATATATTAGAGGAGAGAAAAGTGTGATGTTTGAAAAAAGAGTGATGTTAAGGAAGTATTTATTTCTTTTAAAAAACATTAGTATTTATATAAAAATAGATGATGTTGAACACTAATGACTTAATATTTAATTTTCCACATGTTTTTGAGGATTTGTTGAAGGAATTTAATGACGTATTTCCTGAAGAGGTTCAAACCTGTTTTCCTCCCATTGGTGTTATTGAGAATCATATTTAAATCATATCTAGACCATCCCTAACAAACTTCCCTTCATACCACACCAACCTCGATGGGAAAAAAGATATTAAAATACACACTCAAGATTTGATGGATGTGGGAAATATCCTATAGATAATTGGTCTATGTTTGGTACTGGTGATGATAGTTCCCAAGATGGATGGAACATGAATAATATTCATTGAATTCAAATCCATAAATTACATCATGTCTACATATTATCTTATTATCCCTTAGTGATATGTTATGTTATATGAGTTAAATGGATATATTGTGTTCTTAAAAATTTATTTAAGAATAAGGTACGATAAAATTATGATAAAATAAGGATATGAGGGGAGAATGATATTTAAGAAAAAACATGAAATTAATGAATTTTTAGCCAGGCCTTTTGGTCTCACCAATGCTCAAAACACATTTATGAGGTTAATAAATCATTTATTACATGTATATATTAGATAAAATTTGGTAGTTTACTTTGATGATATTTTGGTCTATTGTAAAAATTTACAATAACATGTAGATCACTTAAGAAAAGTCTTGAATGTGCTATGAATGGAAAATTTGTTTTGGAACATTAAAAACTATAAATTTTTTTTTTGATAAAATGAATTTCCTTGGATTTTTGGTATACAGAAATGGATTTCAGGTAGATATTGTGAAGATCAAAGTTATTCAGGAGTGGATGACTTCCACCCCCATAAGACTGGTAATAAGTTTCCATTAACTTGATTATATTTATAGGATATTTTTTAGGACTTCAGTTAACTAGAAGCATCATTGAATGAGTTAAAAAAGATGAAAATTCCTTTAAAATAGATGACAACTCAAGAGAAGGTCTTAAATGTACACAAATATATCCATACCAATACACCCCTTCTTTCTCTCCCAAAAATTGGTAAGACCATTCAAATTGAAAGTGATGCAAGAAGAACATCCATAAGATGAATACTCACGAAAGTAGGTGAGCTTGTTGCCAATTCAATGAACTGGTAAATGGTCCAAATATAAATTATTCTACATATGATAAATAGTTTTATGAATTATTTAGATTAAAAAAACATAGAGACATTAAATTTAGATTAAATAATTTGGGATTCAATCTGATCATGAGGCTCTTAAACAACATACGATCCAAAACAAACTAAATAAGGGAAATTATAGATGGCTATAGTTCATTGAATAATTTCCATATTTCATCAATAATAAAAATGTTAATGAGAATATTGTGGTTTATGTACTTCCCTGAAGATATTCTCTTTTATCCTTGATGTATTCTAGGCTCATTTGTTTTGAATACCTTAAGGATTTATATTCCACTGATAGTGATTTTGGTGAACCTTATAATCATTTTAAACCTATATTTTGTAGGGAAAATTTTTATTTACCTGATATATTCTTATTCCAGATTGATAATATTTGTATTCCAAATTTCTCTACTCATTTACTTTTACTAAATGAGTCACATTTTTTTGGTTGGTGAAATTTTTTTGTGTTGAATAATATTTAAGTGTTGTTGGTGAGCATTTTTATTGGCCTAGGATGTCTATAGATGTTGAGAAATTTGTGGGAAAGTGTGTTGTATAACATAAATATGAATCTAAACTGAAATCACATGGATTATATTCTCCTCTTCCATTATCTGACACCCCTATGGAGGACATATCAATAGATGTTATTATGGGGTTACCAAGGACCAAGAGGGGGAGAATCAATTTTTTTTGTGGGGGGTTGACTTTATAAAATGTTAAATTTTATTCCTTATAAGAAAGATGATTCCACTAACATTGTAATGTTTTTCTTTCCAGAAGTCCATAGAATGACTAGGACGATTATCTCTTAATAGGAAATAAATTCATCAGTTACTTATAGAAGAACTTGTAGAAATAAATGAGTATGATATTACTATTCTCAAATATCCATCATCATTAAAAATATGAGAAAACATATTTGGTGAATCAGGAACTATCATCCCTTGTAGACAATTGTTAATAATAATCACAACAATTTAGAGGATTTTCCACTACATATGGAATTAACATAAAACAGGGAATTACACTACTCATTATTATCCATTTTAGATTGTTTATGGATTTCAACCCATTCCTTCTATTGATTTAGTTACTTTTTCTATGAAAGAATCAAATAATATGGATGTGAAAGGGAATTTAGAAATTTTTAAGCATCTCCATTAAAAGTCCAGAAAAAATATTGACCAAGTGACCCATAAATACATTGATCATCCAAACATAGGTCACAATAATGCATTGTTCAATCCCATTAACTAATTCTATATTTATATATTAAAGGATATATTTCTTGACAACTATAAATCAAAATTCATTCCACAACGAGACAAAACATTCAGAAATCTTAAGAATATTAACAATAATTCATACAACGTAGCTTTGTCAGGTGAGTATGTTGTATGTTAAAATTTAAATTTTTCTGATCTTTCTCCTTTTTTAGGTTTATATGATGAAGATTATATGAATAATCATTTTCAATAAAGGGAGGATAATGAAACCATGTCAACAACATAAATCTAGTTGCTCTAATGGAGTTGTATTTCTAAGGCCCGATGATGTGTGGGTGATTAATGAGGGTGAATGCTACAATGGTTTCTCATCTCACTTCATTAAAGTAATGATGGATATCACCTTACATGTATGGGAAAAATGGGAATATTATATAACTTATTCAATCCCAAACATGATGTTTAATTCTAATCCCACATGGTTTTAAGTATTTTAGAAGCCTTTCCTATATGGAGATTTTTTAATGGAATCTTTAGACAACAAATTAAAATTTAGTTTTCTAAGTACTCAAAGTAAAATCTGGGGGGATATGGATGGAAAGACATGTTCCACTATTCCATAAATTCATTTTTAGAATTTAAATTTTTTGAAATTAAGGGGAGAAGGTTGGAACCAGATTTATGACTTTAGGGTATTAGACCCTTGAACTTTGGTGTCACCCCTTGGCTACAAAAATCCATCCCATCACTTTGTATTCTCATTCAAGTTTTCATTAGTGAAACTCTATGAGTTCTTTATCTCTACTATGTGAATATTTAATTTCTCCCATTTACCTTGTGTATTATTTCCTTATCAATCTAGAAGTTAGATAGGTGACCAAAGATTGAAAAGACCATAATTTTGTACCTCAAACCAAGTGTGTTGTTCTGGGGACTGGCCATCACATCCCTCCCTTCAGTGTGTTTTCTAAGTAGTATATCAAACTCCATATAACATTGGTTGAATAGTTTCATCTACTATCTAAACCCATCATACGTTACTTAGCCTTGAATCATATCTGTCATCCACTTCCCTATTCTATGAATATTGGGCCACCACATGAATCGTGCATTAATTTTTAGGTGTTATTATGATTTTAAAGTATTTATTAAGGTTTTTCATGGTTTTTAGGTTTTATTACATTTTAAGGTATTTTTAGCGATTTTTAGGATTTTTTTGGATTTTTATAGATTTTTAGGATTTTTATAGTTTTTAGGGATTTTAGAAATTTTGAGGGTCTTAGTGTTTTAGGTATTTTAGGGGATTTAGAGTCTTTTATTGTTTTATTGGGTTTAAGTGTTCATGGGTCGTTAAGGGTTTCTTAGGGGTTTTCATTATTTTTGGTTTTTTTACATTTTAATGCATTTTTAGGAAGTTATGGATTTTTAGGGTTTTTAGGAATTTTGAGGGTTTTTAAGATTATTAGGGTGTTTAGGGTTTAATGATTTTTTTGTAAATTTAGAGGTTTCTAGAGTTTTTTTTTTCTCTTTTTATGTTTTTCTAGATTTTTTAATGTTTTTAGTGGTATAAATGTTTTTTAGCTCTTTTAGTTGGTTTTATTGTTTTTATGAGTTGTTAGGTGTTTTGTGGTATTTACAGGTTTTATGGGTTATATATGTTTTTTGGGTTTTGGGTATTTTTAGGTTGTTGAGAATTTTTATGTTTTTATATGTATTTAAGGTTTTATAACGGGTTTTCATAGATTTCATGGATTTTTTACACTTTTAGGGATTTTAAGGCATTCTGTATTTTTTTAGTTTTTAAGGGTTTTGGGGATTTAAAGTGTATATAGTATTTTTTTGGGTTATTATAGTTTTTTATATTTTTAGGGGGTTAATTTAATTTTAGTTTATTAAATTATTATTAGGATTTTTCTTGGTTTTTTATATTTTTAGGGATTATTAGGTATTTTATTATTTTTAGGATTTTAGGGATTTTGAGGGGTTTTATGGTTATTTTGTGCTTTTAGGGTTTTTTTGTTTTTATGTTTTTAGGTATTTTTTCATTTTTTAGGGGTTTTAAGATTTTTTGAAGAGATTTTTTGTTTTTAGGGTTTTAAAGGGGGTTTTTTAGTTTTTTATTCATTTTAGGGTTTTTGTGGGTTTAAAGGGGTTTTTTTATATTTCATGGTTTTATAGTTTTTAAGTGTCTTTTTGGGTATTTCTGGTTTTTTATCCTTTTTAGTGTTTTTTTGGTTTTTTTGGGTTTTAAGTGTTTTTAGGTTTTATTAAAAATATTCTGGGTTTCTAGGGTTTGTTATGTTTTTATTTATTTCTATTTGAATTTTAGTATTTTTTTATGTTTTTTAGTGTTTTTAGGGGTTTTATTGTTTTATAGGGTTGTTAGTGTTTTTTAGGTTGCTTGAAGATTTAAGTGTTTTTTATTTTTATTTTTTTCTTAAGGGTTTTCATGTTTTTGGGTTATTTTTACATATTTAGGTATTTTTAGGAAAATTTAGGATTTTTTATTATTTTTAATGTTTTGGGGTTTTGAGGTTATTTTGGGGTTTTTAGGGATTTAAGTGTTTTTATATTTTTAGGGGTTTCATTTTTTTATAAATTTTTAAGGTTTTCATAGAGTATTCAGGTTTTTAGGGGTTTTACATTTTCTAAGATTTTTATGTATTTTTAGGGTCTTTATTGTTTTTAGGGTTTGTGGGGTTTTAAGGGTTTTAGTTGTTTTTAAGGTTTTATGATTTTTTGGGTTCTTAATTTGTTTTGATTTTTTAGTGATAGTATGGTTTTTTTGAGTTTTTTAATGTTTTAAGGGTTTTATGGGATTTTATACTTTTTCTTGGTTTTTTAGGATTTTTAAGTATTTTTAGGGATTATAAGGTTCATAGGGGTTTTATGATTTTTAGGGCTTTTAGGTTTTTATGGTATTTTATGGGTTTTTAAGATTTTTAAGTTTTTTACATTTTTATGGGTTTTATATTTTTTTGGTCTTTAAGGTTTTCTTAGGTTTTTCCAGGTTTTTACTGTTTTTAAGATTTTTTATGGATTTTTTTATTTTAGGGGTTTTTATGTTTTTTAAGGATTTTGATGGTTTTTATGGATTTTTAGGTGTTATAGTAATTTTAGATTTTTATGGGGTTTAATTTTTTTTATATTTTAATGGGTTTTTTTAAGGATTTTAATTAATTTTATGGGGTTTTTTGTTTTTATGAATTTTAAGGTATTTTTAAGTATTTTTATGGTTTTTATGGATTTTGAGGGGTTTTATGGTTGTTATTGTCTTTTTAGTATTGTAGGGTTTTTGCGTTTCGTAGTGGTTTCACAGTTTTTTATAGTTTTTAATTATTTTAGGGGTTTAAATGTTTTTTAGAGTTTTTATTATTCTTTTGGGTTTTTTACGTGTTTTTAGGGGTTTTTTAGATTTTTAGGGGTTTTATGGTATTTTAGGATTACTAGGGTATTTATAGGGTTTTAGGGTACTTCGTGTTTTTAGGTTTTTTGGAGTTTTAATTATTTTTATGTTTTTTAGGTTTTCTTTGGATTTTAACGTGTTTTATGGTTTTTTAAAATTTTAGGAATTTTTTGCGACTTTTTTGGGATTTTTAGAGTTGTTAGGGTTTTTAGGGGTTTTAATTGTATTTAGGTTTGATGTTTTTATTAGTTTTTTCAGGGTTTTTAGGTATTTTTTTTAGGTATTTTTATGCATTTTATTAATTTTATGGATTTTAGGATTTTGAGTGATTTTGAGGGTTTTTTGGGATTTTAGGGATATTGGGTGTTTTATGGTTTTTCAGGTTTTATGGGTTTTATTTTTTAGCATTTTAAGGTTTTTAGAGTATTTTAATGTTTTTAGGGGTCTAAAGGGTTTGTAGAGTTTTTAGGGGTTTTGGGGGATTTTAAGGGATTTTAGACTATTTATGTTTATTTCTGTTTTATGGTTTAATGGTTTTTAGTTTATTTAGGTTTTTTAGTATTTTTATCATTTTTTGGGGTGCTTTGTATTTTTATGTTTTTATAATTTTTTTAGAGGTTTTAGATGCTTTTAGGGTTTCTTACATTTTTAAGGTTTTTTATAATTTTTTTAATGTTTCATTCAAATTTTATGGATTTTGAGGGGTTTTGGGGGGTTTTAGGGTTTTTAGGGTTTTATTGGGATTTTAGTGTTTTTATAGGTTTTATTTGTTTTTAGGTTTTTATGTTTTTCTCTGGGGTTTTCAAGGTTAATAGTATTTTTAATGTTTTTTTGGGATTTTTTTTTCTTTTTTGGAATTCTATGGCTTTTTTACATTTTTTGGGATGTTGATGGGTTTTAGGGTTTTTTTTAATTTTTTTATTTTTAGGTATTTTTTATATTTCTTAGGGTTTATAGGCTTTTTAGTTTTGTTTTAACTTTTTAAGGGTTTTATGGGTTTTAGAGTATTTAGTGTCTTTTTATGTTTTTATGGTGTTTTAGGATGTTTTTAAGTTATTGGGGGTATTAATCATTTTTAGGGGTTTGGATTTTTGGGGTTTTGGGGTCATTTTAGAGTTTTAAAGGGTTTTTAGAATATTTTAGGTTTTTAAGGGTTTTAAATTTTTAAATGCTTTTAATGTTTTATTAGGGGTCTTATGGTTTTTAGTTTTTTTTTGTTTTGATGGATTTTTGGGGATTATTGGAATTTTTATGGTTTTTAGGCTATTAGGTATTTATGGGTTTTTATGTTTTTAGTGTTTTTAAGGTTTTTTAGGGTTTTAGAGTTTTTAGGTATTTTAGGGGTTTTAGGGGGTTCTAGTGTTTTTTGGTCTTTAAGGTTTTCTTAGGGGTTTTCAATGCTTTTAGGGTTTTTTTACGTATTTTTAGATTTTGAGGGTTTTATGGTTTTTCAAATTTTTAATGTTTTTTTAGTTTTTGGGGTATTTTAGGTTTTTTAGAGTTTTTAAATATTTTAAGCATTTACATGGTTTTTATAGTTTTTACTTCCTTTTTAGTGTTTTATGGGTTTTAGGTACTTTTATGGTTTTTGGGGGATTGATGGTTTTATGGGTATTTAGTGTTTTTAGGGTCTTTAGACATTTCAAGTCTTTTTTATTTTTTTAGTGGTTTTAAATGTTTTTATAATTCTATGCATTTCATAGGGTCATTAGTGGTATTTTAGGTTATTACATTTTAGGGATTTTTAGCACCTTTTTTGGATATTTATGGTTTTTAGGATGTCTAGGGATTTTGAGGGGTTTTATGGACTTTTAGTGGTTTTAGGTATTTTTAGGTGTTTTATATTTTTTAGGTATTTATGGTTTTCTTAGGGTATTTAGGGTTTTTATGTTTTTTTTACATTTTTAGGTATTTTTAGGGTTTTTTATATTTTCAAGATTTTTTTAAATTTTTATGGGTTTTTAGTGGTTTTATGTATTTTTTGGTTTTTAGGGTTTTTAGGGTTTGGGGGTCTTATGTTTCTTTGGTTTTTAGAGGTTTTTTAATGTTTTTTGGGATTTTTGGTTTTTTAGTGATTATATCATTTTAAGGGGTTAAAGGGTTTTTAGAGTTTCAGTGGGTCTTAAAAGGTTTTATGGGTTTTTAGAGTTTTTTTTAAAATTTTAGTGGTTTTTATAATGTTTAGAGTTTCTAGGGTTTTTAAGATTTTTTTATGTATTTTTAGGTTTCATAGGATTTTTAAGGATTTCTTTGGTGCTTGAGCATTTTTATGAGTATTATGGTTTCATATATTTTCAGGGATTTTTAGAGATTTTGGGATTTTTATGGGTTTTAGGGTTTTTAGGGATTTTGACGGTTCTTTTGGGGTTTTCGGGTTTCTATTATTTTTTTGGTTTTTTTTTTTTCAGATTTTATAGTTTTTAGAGTTTTTAATGTTTTTATTAGTTCAAAGGGTTTTTATATCATTGAGGTTGTTTTAGTGGTTTTATATTTATTTATAGTTTTTATGGGTTTTAGGGTTATGGTTTTTAGTTGTTTTTTGGGGGATTAGGGTATTTTAGGGGTTTATTGTTTTTAGAGGTTTTCAGTTTTTTAGGGGGTTTATGGATTTTTTGGTTTTCAAAACTTTCTTATAGGCTTTCAATGTTGTTAGGTTTTTTTTACATTTTTAGGTATTTTATGTATTTTTTAGGATTTATATGGTTTTTAAGGATTCTTTTTGGGATTTTTAGGGTTTTTAGTGTTTTTTAGGGTTTTAGGGTTTTAGCATTTTTAGTGTTTTTATGTTTTCTAGGGATATTAATTTTTTATGTTTTTAATGATTCATATTGAATTTATAGGTTTTTATGTGTTTTTACATTATTTTGGATTTTTGGGGAATTTTTATGATTTTTATGATTTTTCTGGTTTATAAAGATTTTGAGGGGTTTTAGCATTTTTATGGTTTTCTTGTTTTTTTGGTTTTTTTGAGTTTTTAGGGAATTTATAGTTATTCATAGGTTTTAAATGTTTTTAGGGGTTTAAATTGTTTTTAGTGTTTTTTGTGGTTTTTAGTTTTTTTACATTTTTATGGATTTTTAGGGCCATTTGAGGTTTTTAGGGGTTTTATAGAATTTAGGGATATTTAAGGTTTTAGGTTTTTTTTAGTGGATTTAGGTTATCTAATGAATTTAGAGTTTTTCGGTTTTTTGGATTTTTAATATTTTTTCATGTTTTTATGGTTTTCTATGTGGTTTTTAGTGTTTTAGGGTTTCTTATGTATTTAAGGATTTTAGGCCTTTTTCTGTATTTTTTTGTTTTTAGGGGTTCAATGGATTTGTATGGTTTTTTGGGATTCTTAGCATTTTAGGATTTTCATGGTTGTTTATTTTTTAGGTATTTTTTATTTTTTTAGGGTTTTATGGTTTTTAGTGGTTTTAGAATCGTGTAAGGTTTTTTAGCATTTTCAATTTTCTAGGGGATTTAGTTTTTTCATTTTTAAATTATTTATGGGTTTTCAGGAGTTTTATTTGTTTTTATGTTTTTATGGTTTTTTATGATTTGGGAATTTTTAGGGTTTTTACTATTTATATGTTTTTTTATGATTTTATGGATTTTGATGCTTTTGGGTTTTTTTAGTGTCTTAGGGTGTTTTAGGGTTTTTAGCGTATTTTTGTTTTTAGGGGTTTCAATTATTTTTAGGTTTTTAAGGTTTTCTCAGGGGATTTCATGGTTTTTATGATTTTTTATGATTTTAGGGATTTTTAAATAATTTTTTGTTTTTTATGGTTTTATATATTTTGGGGGTTTTTTTTGGTTTTATGGGTATCTTTTAGGGGTTTTTACAATTTTAGAGATTTTTAATGTTTTAGGGTTTCAAAGGGTCTTTAGGGTATTTAGATATTCTTAGGGTTTTATGGGGTTTTAGTGTTTTTTAATGTTTTTATGGGTTTTATGGTTTTTAGGGTTATTAGGGTTTTATAGTTTTTAGGTTTTTATAATTTTATTAGGTTTTAGGGGTTTTTAGGGTTTTTAGGTTTTTTTGGTTTTCTTTGGGGTTTTTAGTGTTTCATTGTTTTCTAAATTTTTAATGATTTGTTTGGATTTTTAATTTTTTTTTACATTTTTAGTGATTTGATTGCTTTTAGGGGGTTATAGTTTTTTTTTTACATTTTTATGTTTTTAGGGGTTTTAATTATTTTTAGGTATTTAAGGTTTTCTTTGGGTTTTAAGAGTTTTTTTATTGTTATAGTTTTTTATGTTTTTTATTTTTTTTATGTTTTTTGGGATATTGAGGGGTTTTAGGGTTTTTAGAATTTTTAGGTTTTATGGTTTTTTTAGTTTTAGGGGTTTATTTAGTTTTTCAAGGGTTTAAGGTCTTTTATTTTTTTTAACATTATTTTATTTTAATTTATTTTAATGTTTTAGTGTTTTATAATGTTTTTTGGATGTTTATGATTTTTTAATAATTCCACGATTTTTATAGTTTTATGGGTTTTTAGGGGTTCTAGGGTCTTTTTAGGGGTTATAGTTATTTTTGTCATTTTTTTATGTTTTTATGTGTTTTATAGTTATTTTAGGTTTTCTTAGGGGTTTTCATGATTTTAGGGTTTATTATGTTTTTTGGGATTTTTAGTTCTTTTTAGGGGTTTTATAGGGTTTTAGGGTTTTGAAGGATTTTCAGGTTTTTTAGTGTTTTGTAGTATTTTTGAGTTTTTTAGAGTTTTTTTCATTTTTAAGTTTTTTTTGTTTTAATTGTTTTGATATTTTTAAGATTTTATTAGGGTTCTTATAGGTTTTTAGGATTTTTTATGTTTTCTGAGTATTTTACAGATTTTTAAGAAATCAATGGTTTTTAGGGTGATTATGGATTTTGAGGGTTTTGAGGGATATTTAGGGTTTTAGGGAGTTTGTGGTTTGGGGGGGGGGGTTTGTTTTTAGGGTATTTAATGTTTTTGAGATTTTTTAAATATTTTTAAGTGTTTAAATGTTTTTAGATTATTTAGTGGCTTTAGGTTTTTATAGGTTTTTATGGTTTTTAAGGTTTTTAGGGGTTTAATGGGTTTTAAGGGGTTTTGGGGGTTTTTAGTGTCTTTGAGGGGTTTTATAGTTTTTAGCATTATTTACGGTTTTGAAGGAGTTTAAGTGTTTCTATGTTTTTAAGTAATTCATTGGGTTTTTAGGATTTTTGGTTTTTTAATGTTTTTAGGGATTTTTAGTTCTCTGTTACGATTTTTCTGGATTTTTAGGATTTTAGTGATTTTGCGGGTTTTTAGGAGTTTTCAGGATTTTCAGTGTTTTTTGATTTTAGAGTTTTTGGTATTTTTAGTTTGTCAAGGTTTTAATAAGGTTCTTTAAGGGTTTTATGAGTTTTATGGTTTTTTAGATTATTTTTAGGACTTTTATGGGTTTTTAGGGTCTTTAGGGGTTTTAGGGTTTTTTTATAATTTTTCAGGTTTCTTTTTAGGGGGGGGGGGTTGTGTTTTTTTAGTTTTTTAGGTGTTTTAATTTCTGTTATTATTTTTCTTAACATTTTTATGGGTTTTATGTGTTTCTGAGTTTTTAGTGGTTTTTAGGGTTTTATGTTTTTCAAGGGTTTTATGGTTTTTATGGGTTTTAGGGTTTGTAAGATCTTTTAGGGTTTGAAGGTTTTTAGCATTTTGTTGGATTTTTAGGGATTATCAATGTTTTTGGGATTTTAAGGTCTTCTTAGCGTTTTTTGAGTATTTTAGGGGTTTTCATGTCTTTTTGGATTTTTAGGGGTTTTTTCAATATTTATGGTTTCTAGTGTTTTTGAGATTGTGAGGGTTTTTAAGATTCATTAGGGTTTGTAGATATTTTTTGGGTTTTATTATTTTTTAGGTTTTTGTGGGTTTTAAGTGCTCTTAGGTTTTTAAGTTTTTCGTAGGGATTTTTAGGTTTTGTAGGGGTTCTATGTTTTTAGGTATTTTTAGGTATTTTTTTGATATTTATAGTTTTTGGAGTTTTTAGGGATATTAAGGGTTTTTAGATTTTTATGGTTTGTTTGATTTTTTATGGTTTTTTTATTTTTTTTTGTTTTTATGCGGTTTTAAAGTTTTTTAAATGTTATTAGGGTTTAAATGGTTTTTATAGTTTTAGTAGGTTTTATTGTTTTTTGGTTTTTAAAGTTTTTTAATGTTTTTAGGTTTATTATGGTTTTTAAGGAGGTTTAGCATTTTTGTATCTTTAGGGGTTACTAGTTTTTTTGTCTTTCTAGGTTTTTAAGTTTTTCATAGGATTATTTTGGGTATTTTGTATTATTTACACATTTAGGTGTTTTAGGGATTTTTTGGATTTTTTTAGTATTTTCTTAGATTTTGGGATTCGGGGGGGGGGGGGGGTTGGGTTTTTAAATAATTTTAGGATTAAAATGGTTTTAATTATTTTTAGGTTTTGACATTTTTCATTTGGTTTTTTAGGGTTTTTATGGTTTTTATGGTTTTTTGGTTTTTTGGGATTTTTTAGATTTTTATTGTATTTAGGGTTTTTAGGTATTTTGAGGGTTTTTTTGAGTATTTAGTGTTTTTATTTTTCATGGGATTTTAAGGTATGTTTTTTATAATTTGTAGAAGTTTTATGCTTTTTAGAGTTTTTAGAATTTTTATGGATTTAAATGGGTTATAGAGTTATTAGTTAGTTTTTAGGGTTTTGTGTTTCTTTGACTTCTAGGGTTTTAAGGTTTTTAAAGGTTTTATGTTTTAGAATCTATTTTTGTTGTTTTTAAGGTTTTTCGGGGTTTTACGTGTTTTTGGGGGTTTTATGGTTTTCTAAGGGGTTTTCATGGTATTTTTAATTTTTTAAGATTTTTAGGGATTTTATGGTTTTTATGGGTTCTTAGGGTTTTAAATTCTTTTGAAGGATTTTAGGATTTTAGGGTTTTTTAGCATTTTTAGTGTTTTTAGGTTTTTATGGTTCTTATGGTTTTTAAGTGTATTTAAATTTTTAGGGTTTTATTTGGGTTTCTTAGGATTTTTTGGGTTCTTATGTTATTAGAGATTTTAGGGGTTTTTTATTATTTTTATTGTTTTTAGCGTTTTGGGATTTTGATGGGTTTTAAGGGTGTTTGGGTTTTTTATGGTTTTTATGGATTTTAGGGTTTTTTAGTTTTTTAGGATTTTTCATGTTTTTAGGGGTTTTTTAATTTTTAGGGGTTTAAAGGGATTTTATATTTTTCAGATATTTTTAGGGTTCTAATGGGTTTTTAGTTTTTTTGGGTTATTAATGTTTTTAGGGGTTTTAAGGTTTTATGTCTTTTAAGGGTTTTCTGGTTTTTAAGCATCTTTTAGGTATTTTAAGGTTTTTTTTTGTTTTTAGGTACTTTTAGGGTATTTAGGAATTTTATGGTTTTTAAGTTTTTAGTGATTTTAAGGCCTTTTAGGGGTTTTATGGGTTTTAGGATTTTTTAGGGTTTTAGTTGTTTTAAGTGCTTTATGTTTTAAGGTTTTCTTTGGGTTTTTCAGGGATTTTTCTATTTTTTCATTTTTATGGAATTTTTTTGGATTTTTAGAATTTTTTTATTTTTTTTATGTATTTTCATGGTTTTGGAGGTTTTTTGGGTCTTTATTTGTTTTTTTTGGGGTTTTAGGGTTTTTTGAGTTTTTGGTGGTTTTCAGTTTTTTTTATAGTTTTTAATGTTTTTTTGGTTTAATGGTTTATAGAGTATTTAGAGGTTTTTGGGATTTTATGTGCTTTTAGGATTTTTTAAGGTTTTAGCAGTTTTTTTTGGGTTTTAGTGGTTTTTAGGATTTTAGGGTGGTTTTAGGGTTTTTATCATTTTAGGATTTAGGGTGTTGAAGTGTTTTTTGAGATATAATGTTTTCTTAGGGGTTTTTAGGGGTTTAAGGTGTTTTTATATTTTGTGGTATCTTTTTTAATTTTTTTGTGTTTTTATTGGTTGTTAGGGTTTTGATGAATTTTTAGGGGTTTTAGGGTTTTTTAAGAGTTTTCAAGGTTTTTAGCATTTTTTTTTGGGATTTTGGGGTTTTTAAGTATTTTTTGGTTTTCAATGCTTTCGAATATTTTTTCATAGTTTTCGGGGTTTTTAAGTAATAAGTATTTTTTACAATTTTATGGTTTTTTAGTGTTTGATGGATTTTGATGGTTTTTAGGGGTTTAGGGTTTTTTTTTTGGGTTTTTATGGTTTTTATGTGTTTCATGGTTTTTAGGGGTTTTAACATATTTAGGTATTTATGTGTTTGAATCGTTTTTAGGTTTTTATGTTTTTTCCTATGATTTTTCATGGTTTTTAGGGATTTTTACAATTTTAGGGATTTATAAAATTTTGTTTTTGAATTTGTATGGTATTTTGAGTTTTTGGGATTTTAATGGTTTTAGGAATTTTTAAATTTTTAAGGTTTTTTAGTGTTTCTATAATTTTACTTTTTTTGGGGGGGTTTTAGTTGTTTTTATGTTTTTAAAATTTTTCTTATGGATTTTCAAGGTTTTAGGGTTTTTCAAGTTTTAAGGATTTGATGTTTTGTTTTATGTTTTAATAATTTTTAGGTTTTCAGGGATTTGGAGGGGTTTAAGGGTTTTAAGGGTTTTCATTGTTTTTTTTATTTTTTATGTTTTAGGGGATTTTTTTAAGTTTTCTTGTTTTTCTTAGGGTTTTTCAAGGTTTTTGGGTTTTTTTTAATTTTTATGGATTTGTATGATTTATAGGATTTTTATGGTTTGTAGGGTATTTATGGGTTTTATGGTTCTAAGGGTTTTTATGGGTTTTTTCATTCTTTGGGTTTTTTCTATGTGTTTAGGGTTTTTATATTTTTATGCTTTTTTACGAGTCTAAATGAATTTTAGGTTTTTTGTCATTTGGGGGGTTTTTGGGTTTCTTATGGGTTTTAGGGTGTCTTTTGGTTTTGAGGGTTTTAGGTGTTTTTGCGTTTGTTAAGGTTTTAGCGTTTTTAGTGGTTTTAAGTGTTTTCAGGGTTTAAAGGTTTTCTTAAGTTGTTTTAGGTTTTAAAGGTTTTTTTATGTTTTTAGGATTTTTTAGGTCTTTTTAATGATTTTTATGATTTTTATGGTTTTTAGTGGTTTTGAGTTTTTAGTGTTCTAAATGTTTTTTATTGTTTTATGTGTAATTTTGGTTTTTATGGGTTTATGTGTTTTTAAAATTTTTATAGATTTCCTGTGGTTTTTAGGGTTTGTAGGGGTTTTACATTTTTAGTATTTTTTTTGGGTTTTAAGGGTTTTTATATTTTTTAGTATTTTTAAGAGTTTTAGTGTTATTTGGGTTATTTGGATTTTTTTTCTTTTTTAGGGAATTTTTCCAAGTTTTTATCTTTTTAGGGGTGTAATGTATTTTTAGATTTTTAGTAGATTTTAATTGTTTTTATGGGTTTTAATGGGTTTTAGGGGTTTTTATGGTTTTTATGTTTTTTAGGATTTTTAGGTGTTTTCTGTTTTTTAGGATTTCAATTATCTCTTAAGGTATTTCATGTTTTTTAGGTTTTTTACAATTTTAGCAATTATTAGGGTATTTTTTTGGATTTTTATGGTTTTTATTTTTTTTAAAGATTCTGACGGGTTAAGAGTTATTTTTTTTTTATTTTTATGGTTTTGGGGGAGTTTAGCCTTTTTTATTTTTTCTATGGATTTTAATTGTTTTTAGGTTTTTATGGTATTCTTAATAATTTTCATTATTTTGAGGTTTATTATTTTTTTATGTATTTTTAGGATTTTTATGCTTTTTAGGGGGTTTTGGGATTTTGAGTGTTTTTATGGTGTTTAGGGGTTTTAGGGATTTTATTGTTTTTTTGGGGTTTTAGAGGTTTTTTGAGTTTTTTAGGGTTTTATGGGTTGCTATATATTTTTTAAATTTTTTGGGGTTTAAAGGATTTTTAGTTTTTTTTTGGTTTTTTTGGAGTTTTAGGATTTTTAAGGATTTAAGTGTTTTTTTGGATTTTACGGGATTTAGGATTTTATTATTTATTTATGATTGTTTGGATTTTAGTGTTTCTTGGTTTTCTGTGGTTTTATGTGTTTTATGTTTTTATGGTTTTCTTACAAGATTTAGGGGTTTTATGGGTTTTTAGGTTTTTGAGAAATTTAGGGATTTTTTTCTGATTTTTATCTTTTTTTGGGTTTTTTTTGCGATTTTGAGGGGTTTTAGGGTTTTTTAGTGTTTTTAGTGTTTTTTAGTTTTTAGGTGTTTAAACTTGTTTTAGGATTTTATGGGTTTAAAGTGTTTTAATATTTTTATGGTTTTCTTAATAATTTTTAAGGTTGATAACATTTTTATTGATTTTTAGGTAGTTTTATGATTTTTATGGTTTTATAGGGTTTTTAGGGATTTTGAGGGTTTTTAGGGGATTTATGTTTTATAGAATTCTTATGATTTTGTTGTAGTTTTTATATTTTTTTGAGTCTATTTAGTGTTTCTAAGGTTATTTAGAGTTTATAACATTTTTAAGGGTGTAATAGGTAGATTTCATAATGCTTTTTATGGTTTATTAGATTTTCTGTTATTATGGGTTTTTATGGGTTTTTATGGTTTTTAGGGGTTTTATAATATTTTAGGTTTTTTTTGGGTTTTTAGGGTTTTTAGTTTTTTCCTGTTTTTTGTGTATTTTTAGAGATTTTTTCGATTTTTATGGTTTTTAGGGTTTT
This sequence comes from Viscum album, assembly GCA_963277665.1. NCBI lineage: Eukaryota > Viridiplantae > Streptophyta > Magnoliopsida > Santalales > Viscaceae > Viscum > Viscum album. The sequence goes on along the minus strand of OY728133.1, from coordinate 460,304,956 downwards.
CAATGGGTTCAAGTGTTTTTACGGTTTTTTTGGGTTATTTATGTTTTTTACTGTTTTTAGGTTTTTGATGGGTCTATGATATTTTAAGTTTTTAAGTTTTTCTTAAGAAATTTCATGGTTCTTAATGTTTTTTTATGTTTTTAGGGATTTTAAGGCTTCTTTTTTGTTTTTTAAGGTTTTTATGGTTTTTGTGGACTTTATGGTTTTGTTGGGATTTTGTTTTTTTGGGGTTTTGGGGTTTTTTTATGTATTTAAGGTTTTGAGTGTTTTTTATGTTTTTTAAAAATTTTAATGATTTAAAGGGTTTTTTATTTTCAGTGGCTTTAGGGTTTAAAATTTTTTTAAGGTTATTATAGGGTTTTACTGTATCCAAGGATTTATAGGGTCTTTTGGGGTTTTATGATTTTTAAATTTATTTATGTTTTTAGAGCTTTTATGTATTTTATGGTTTTTATTTTGTTTGGGGTTTTTAGGGATTTTTATTATTTTTATGTTTTTAAGGCTTTTATGGGTTTTACAGGTCTCATGATTTTTTGGGTTTTTATTGTTTTGAACATCTTTTTTTAGGTATTTTAAGTGTTTTTAAATTTTTTAGAATTTTCTTAGGGTTTTCTTGGATTTTGGTGTTTTTTATTTTTAGGGATTTTTAGGGATTTTTTTGAGTTTTTAAGGTTTTAAGGGTTTTTATATATTTTATTATTTTCAGGATTTTTATGGGGTTTAGAGTTTTTATATGTTTTAGGTATTTTTATGTTTTTCTATGTTTTAAGGTTTTTTAGGGTTTTAGGGGTTCGAAGTGTTTTTAGGGTTTTAATATTTTCTTAAGGGTTTCTGGGGTTTTGGGGATTTTAATTCTTTACTAATTTTTTTTTGGATTTTTAGGATTTTCATGTATTTAAGGTTTTTTAAATATTTTGGGGTTTTATGGGATTTTTAGGGGGTTTTAGTTTTTTTGGAGTTTTAACATTTTTTTAATTTTATGTGTTTTATTAGTTCTTAGGATTCAAAGGTTTTCATAGAATTTTTCTAGGCTTTAAGGGATTTTTAAATTGTTAGATAATTTTTAGGTCTAATGTAAGATTTTTATGGGATTTTGGTTTTTTAAGGAATTTTTGGGTTTTTAGTTTTTTAGGGTTTTCAAGGTTTTCATGTTCATATTGGGTTTCTATGGTTTTTTCAACTTTTGGGTGGATTAATGTTTTTTAGAGTTTTATATTGTGTTTGTTGGTATAAAAGGTTTTTCTTTTGAGTTTTTAACAATTTTTAAGGTTTTTTTTGGGTCTTTCAGGTTTTTAATTTATTTAGGGCTTTTATGGTTTTTGGGGTTTGAATATTTTTGGAGTCTTTTAGGGGTTTTTAAATCTTTTATCATTTTATGAGATTTTTATTTTTATTTTCTTATTTGGGTTATTCAAGTGATTTTTAATTTTTAGGGTATTTTTGGGATTTTTAAGGATTTTAAGATTTTTTTTTCTTTTTAGGTATTTATAGTGTTTTGGGGGTTTTTATGATTTTTATTAATTTTAGAGTTTTTAAACATTTTTTGTTTATAAGGGTTTTAAGTGTTTTTGGTTTTTAATATTTTATTTAGGTTTCTCAAGGTTTTTAGGTGGGTTTTTCATTTTTAGGGAAATTTTGTGATTTGTATGGTTTTTAGGGATTTTGAGGGGTTTTGGGGTTTTTTAGGGTTTTAAAATTTTCATGGTTTTTTGGTGTTTAAAGGTTTTTTTTTGTTTTTAGGGGTTTTAAGGGATTTTTTGAGATTTTAAACATTTTTATGGGTTTAAATGGTTTTTAGTGTTTTTACGGGGTTTTAGGGGTCTTTAAGGATTTATGGGTTTTTTTCTAGTTTTTACGAGTTTTATGGTTTTAGTATCTCTTAGGGTTTTTAGTTTTTTAGATTTTTTAGTATTTTTAGGGTTTTAAATAGTTCTTATGTTTTCATGTTATAATAGGTTTTTTTGGATTTTTATGTGTTTAGGACTTTATTACTCTTTTAGCATAATATGGTTTTGAGGAATTTTTTTGTGATTTTGAGTGTTTTTAGGGTTTTTATGTGTTTTAGGGGTCTTAAGTGTTTTGAGATATTTCCAGTTTTATTAGGGTTTTTTTGGGAATCTATGTTTTTACGTATTTCTTGGTATTTTTAAGATTTTTTTAGTATTTATAGTTTTTAGTGATTTTGAGGGTTTAAAGATTTTTCTAGGGTTTTAGGGGTTTTTGTTAATTGGGTATTAGGGTTTCATTTTGAGTTATTTATGGTTTTATGGGGTTTTAGTGTTTTTTAACCTTATTTGGGGTTTAAATAGTTTTTATAATTTTTAGTGGGTTTTAGGGTTTTAATGGGTTTTTATGGGTTTTAAGGGTTTTAGAGGTTTTATCTTTTTTAGGGTTTTTTTTGGTTTTTAGGGCCTCTTAGGGTTTTTAGTGTTTTTTGTATTTTTTTAGTTTTTCGGGTTTTTTTTTAATTTCTTAAGGATATTTAGGGGTTTTTTGGGTTTTTAATGATTTTGAGGGTTTTTTTGGGTTCTAGGGGTTTTGTGGTTAGCTTTATGTTTTTTTAGTTTTTTTTCATTTTTTAGGTTTTTATATTTTTTTAGGTTTTTAACATTTTTAGGAGTGTAAATAGATTTTAGAGTTATAAATGATTTTGTATTTTTATGGTTTTTTAGAATTTTTAAATGTTTTTAAGAGATTTTATGGTTTTTAGGGTTTTTTATGGTTTTGGTAGTTTTTTGTATTTTTATGTTTTTATGGTTTTCTTAAGGTTTTTCAGGGTTTTGGGGTGATTCTATGTTTTTGGGTTTTTTATGAATTTTTTTCTTTTATTATTTTATTGGTATTTATGTATTTTGAAGGTTTCTATGATTTTTAAAGTTTATTATTGTTATTTTGTGTTTTAGGTTTGATTTGATTTTTTTATGGTTTTGATGGATTTCTAGAGTTTTTAACATTTTATGGTGTTTAAAGGGTTTTCAGAGTTTTTAGTGTTTTAAGGGTTTTTATGTTTTTATAGATTTTATGGGTTTTAGTGGTTTTTAGGGGTTTTAGGGTCTATTTTGTGTTATTATGTCTTTTAGTATTTCTTATCATTTTTATGGGTTTTATGTGTTTTTATATTCTTGGGGTCTTCTTAGGGTTTTTTATAATTTAAAAGGGTTTTTTTACATATTGAATGGTATTTATGGTTTTTTAGTATTTTTGTGGCGTTTTTTGGTCTTAGGAGATTTTGAGGGGTTTTATGGTTTTTATTGTTTTTATATTTCTTACTATTTTTATTGTTTTTGGTTTTTTGTTGTTTTAAGTGTTTTTATATTTTTTTTAGTTTTTATAATTTGTTTTAATGGTTTTAATGGTTTTTTGAATTTTAACTGTTTTTTAGGATTTTTATACTTTTTATGGTTTTTAGGATATTTAGTGGTTTGATTTTTTTATAGTATTTGAGGGGTTTATGGATTTTTTGTATTTTTAGGGTCTTATGGATTTTTTGAGTTTTCCGGGTTTAATGTGTTTTTAGGGTTTATTGATATTTTTAGGGGTCTAAAAAGTTAAAAAAATTTAGTGGCTTTTAGGGGATTTAGGGTTTCATGGTTTTTTTGGGGATTATATTTTAGGGGGTTTACGATTTTTTGGTTATTTTTTGAGATTTTTTAGCATTGTTTTTGATTTTTTGGGTTATAAGTGCTTTTAGGGTTTTTAACATTTTATTAATTTTTAGGGATTTATTAGGTTTTTTATGTTTTATTAGGTTTTAGGGATTTTGAGGGTTTGGGTTTTTTTTAGAATTTTTAGGGGTTTTACCTTTTTTTTCTATTTTTAGGGTCCTTTAATATTTTTATGTTATTAATGTTTTCTTATTGTTATTTTTTGGGGTTTTTATGGTTTTGTATGTTTTTTTTGGGATTTTTAGAGTTTTGTGTTTTTTATGGATTTTTAGGGGGGGTTTATATTTTTAAAGTTTTTATGGTTTTTTTGAGTTTTTTTGGGGTTTCTTTTTGTTTATTAGTGTTTTAAAGATTTTTTAGATTTTTTAGATTTTTGGGTTTTCAACATGTATTAGATTTTTAATGATTTTTAGTATTTTTATGGGGTTATTGGTTTTTTGTGGTTTTTAATGATTTTTTTTGTTTTTAAAGGTTTTAGGGTTTTAGGGTATTTTTAGAGTTTTTTGGGGTTTTAGAATTTTTTAGGTTTTTATATTTTGAAGGGTTTTTAGGTTCTTAAGGGTTTCTTTTTCTTTTTGGAGGGGTTTTACGTTTTTAGAGATTTTTTGGCATTCTTAGAACTTTTATGTTTCTTGGGGTTTGCAATGATTTTGAAGACTTTTATCATTTTTAGCGTTTTAGGTATTTTGGGGGGTTTTAAGTGGTTTCAGGTTTTAAGGGTTTCTAAGGGTTTTTTAGGGTTTTTAGTGTCTTTATATTTTTTTATATTTTTTGGGTTTTTTAATATTTTTATGGGTTTTAGTTTTTCTAGGGATTTGAGGTTTTTTTGGGGTTTTAGGGTTTTTTGGGGCTTTAGTTTTTTTTGTTTTTAGGTGTTTTAAGGTTCCTTATATTTTTTAGTATATTAAGGGATTATACTATTTATTAGTGTTTTTAGTGTTTGTTTGAGGTTTTTATTGGTTTTTATATGTTTTAAGGTTTTTAGGGGTTTTTTGGTTTTTAGGGGTTTTAGGGTTTTGGGGACTTTTTAAGGGTTTTTAGAGAGTTTAGTGTTTTTTAGATTTTTCATGGTTTCAGTTGTCCTTATATTTTTATTTTTTTATTATGGTTTTTATGGATTTTTAATTTTTTAATGATTTTTAGGTATTTTTTTAAGATTTTATGGTTTTTAGGGTTTTTAGTCTTTTTTGAGGTTTTTTCAGATTTTACCCATTTTTAGGTTTTTTAGTATTTTTATGTGTTTTTTAGGTTTTTAATGTTTTATTATGGGGTTTCAGGGTTTTTATGGGGTTTTTAATTCTTTAGGTATTTTTAGGGATTTTTTTGGAATTTTATGTTTTTAAGGATTTTTAGAGATTTTGAGGGTCTCTAAGGTTCTTAGGGATTTTATGGGGTTTTTGGGATTTTAGTGTTTTATTTGTTAATTTTGGTTTTTATGGTTTTAGAGATTTCTAAAAAATTTAGGGTTTTAATGGGATTTTAGAATTTTATTTGGTTTTTATGGTTTTTATGGGTTTTATGGTCTTTTAGGGGTTTTAAAGTTTTTATGGTTTGTTATGGTTTTTTATGGTTTTTAGGATCTAACATGGGTTTTTAGGGTTTTTTTCTTTTTTTTGGTTTTTAGGGGTCTTAAGTGTTTTACTTTTTATGTTTTTATTAGGGTTTTTCAGTGTTTTTAGGGATTTTTTATGTTTTTTATGGTTTTTTGGTTTTTTATCGATTTTGAGGGGTTTTGTGGTTTTTTAGGTTTTTAGGATTTTTAGGGTTTTAAAATTTTTAGGGTTTTATGAGCATGAAAACTTTTTAGGTTTTTTATGGTTTTCTATGTGGTTTTTGTGGTTATTTAATTTTTATATTTTTAGGGATATTTATGTATTTTTTAGTATTTTATGTGTAATTAGGGTTTTTAGGGATTTTGAGGGTTTATTTCAATTTTATGGGTTTGAGGGGTTTTGTGGTTTTTTAAAGATTTTTTGGGTTTTCTTAGTTTTTGAGGGGTCTTATGGTTTTTAGATTTTTCTGAATTATTTAGGGTTTGAAGGGGTTTTAGATTTTTTTGGGTTAGTAGGGTTTTTGCAAGTTTTTAAATCTTTTTATGGTTTTATAGGTTTTTTTTGGTTTTTAAGGGGTTTAAGATCTTTTATGTTATTTAGAATTTTTTATGATTTATAGTATTTGAGTGTTTTTATGGTTTTAATAGTTTATTACAGTTTTTAGGGATTCTAGTTTTTGATGTTTTTAGGTATTTTTAAGATTTCGAGGATTTTTAGGGTTTTTTTGGATTCTGAGGTTTTTTTGGGTTTTTTGGGGTTTTCAAGGTTTAAGTGTTTATAGGTTTTTAGGGGTTTCAATTTTTTTTGGTTTTATTGGTTTTTATACAGTTTTTAGGATGTTTATGGTTTTTTAAATTTTTAGAGAATTTGATGGTTTTTAGGTTTTATGGATTTATGTGGTACTTTTGGTTTTTCTATTTTTTAGTGGTACTATAGTTTTTTTATTTTTTTTACATATTAAAGTGTTTAAGGGGTTTTTATAGTTTTTAATTCTTTTAGGTTCATAATGGGTTTTTGGATTTTATATATTTTTATGGGGTTTTATGATTTTTAATGTCTTTTAGGTTTGTAGGGTTTTAATAATTTTCACATTTTTGTGGTTTTATTAAGGTATTTATAATTTTTAATGTTTTTTATATTTTTATTGATATTTAGGTATTTTTTTAGGATTTTATGGTTTTATATGGTTTTATAGATTTTGAGAGGTTTTAGGATATTTAACGGTTTCAGGGGTTTTTATATTTTAAAATTTTTTAACATTATCTTAGGATTTTTTGTGTTTTTATAGGTTTTTAAATTTATAGGGATTTTTATTGTCTTTTAATGGTTTTTAGAATTTTTATGGATTTTTATGTTTTTTTGGTATTTTTGAGTTTTTAGGGATTTAATGGCTTTAGAGTTTATAAGAAGTTTAATACTTTTAAAGTGTTGTTATAGTTTTTAGTGGTTTTTTAGAATTTTTTAGGCATTAGGGGTTTCTTAAATGTTTTTAGGTGTCTTTATAATTTTCATGGGTTTTGTGGTATTTATGGTCTTGTAAGGGTTTTTTGGTTTTTTCCCATTTCTTAGGTTTATTAGTGGTTTTAAGTGTTGAAGATTATTTTAGGATTTTTAATCTTTTTTAGTATTTTTAGAGATTTTGAGGGTTTTGGGGTTTTTTAATGTTTTAGGGTTTTTCGAGCATTTCCAGTTTTTAGGCATTTTAGACGTTTTAAGTGATTTTTGGATTTTATGGTTTTTATAGGGGGTTTTTTGGTTTTTTTAGATTTTTAACATTTTTGGGGATTTTTTTGAGTTTTTAAAATTTTATGGATTTTAGGGTTTTAGGGATTTTTTTGGGTTTTATAAGATTGTTGAGTTTTTAGGTTATTTTAGTTTTTTAGATCTTTTAAAGTTTACGGGGTTTAAAGGATTATTAGTGTTTTTAGTTGGTTTTAGTGTTTTTTAATTTTTTTAGGGTTTTAAATCATTTTAGCTATTTTTATGGTTTTTAGTGGTTTTATGTCTTTATATATTTTTGTATTTTTTATATTTTAGGGTTTTTTGGGTTTTTAGGTATTTTTAGGGGTTTTAAGATTTTTAAGGTCTTTCTTGTTTTTATGGTTTAAATTTATTTTTTGTTTTTTAGGTGTTTTGAGATTTTTTTAGTTTTTATGGGGTTATTAGGGTTTTAGTGGTTTTAGGGTTTTTATGTTATTAATAATTTTTCAATAATTTTAGATTTTTTATTTTTAAATGGTTTTTTTTTCATTTTGAGGGATTTTTTGTGGTTTATGGGATTTTTTTTTGAGTTTTTAGACATTTCTAGTCTTTTGGGGGTTTTAATATTTTTTAGACTTTTTAAATTTTTTTATGTGTTAAAAGAGTTTTTAGAGTTTTCATTGTTTTTAGGATTATTAATGTAATTTACTGGTTTTAATGGGTTTTATAGTTTTTACGGTTTTTATGGTTTTTATAATTAGTTATGTTTTTAGGGGTTTTAAATTTGTTTAGGTTTTTTAGATTTTCTTAGAGGTTTTCTGGGATTTTTGGGATTTTTATGATTTTTGGGATTTTAGGGAATTTTTAGGATTTTTTTTTGTGTTTTTCTAATTTTCAGGGTTTTAGGATTTTTTAGATTTGTTTAGTTTGAAAAAAATAGTATTTGAAAGGGTTTTTAGTGTTTCAGTTTAATATGGTTTCCAATGTTTTTAGGGTTTTAAGGGGTTTTACTATATTTTATGGTTTTAGGGGTTTTATGGTTTTAGGGGTTTTATGGTTTTTAGGGGTTCTTGGGGTTTTATGGACTTTTTAGTAGTTTTTAATTTTTTTAGTTTTTTTATTTTTTAGGGGTTTAAAGGTTTTTTTGGTTTTTGATGTTTTCTTTGGAGTTTTTAGGGTTTTTTATGTTTTAATTTTTTTTAGAGATTTTTATAGTATTTTATGTTTTTTGAGGGGTTTTATAGGATTTTAGGGTTTTTTTAGAGTTTTTAGGGTTTATGTTTTTATGGGTTTTAAGTGTTTTTATGTATTTAAGTATTTCTTAGGTGTTTTTGTAGTTTTTACAATTTTTAATATTTTTAGGTAATTTTTTGGCATTTTAGGATTTTTATGGGGTTTTAGGGTTTTTGGAAATTTGAGTTTTTTTATAGTTTTTAGGGTCCTTAAGGATTCTAAGGTTTGTTGCTATGTTTAGGGGTTTTTTATATTTTTTAGTGGTTTTAAGGGAATTTTGAGTTTTGTAACATTTTTAGGGGTTTAATGGGTTTTTAGTTTTTTAGTGGATTTTAAGGGTTTTTTTGGGTTTGTATGTTTTTAGGTTGTTTGATGGATTTTAGTATTTTTTGGTTTTTTAAGGGTTTCTAGTTTTTTTTGGGTTTTAGATATTTTTTGGTTTTTATGGTTTTTAAGTGTTTTTAGGTTTTTCTTATATTTTTAAGGATTTTTAGGATTTTTAGGATATTTTTGGGTTTTTTGGGTTTTAGGGATATTGAGGGGTTTTAGGGTTTTTACAGAATTGTAGGGATTTTTTCAATTTTTTGGAATTTTAGGGGTTTTAATTGTTTTTTATTATTTTAAGTTGTTTTTAGGTATTTTAGAAATTTTTACGTTTTTAGGGATATTTTTGTTTTTTTAGGATTTGCATGGTTTTTATGGTTTTTGGTTTTTTTGAGTTTCTTTGGGTTTTAAAGGTTTTTAGAGTTTTTAACTTTTTTTGGGGTTTAAAGGGTTTTTAGAGAATTTAGTTGGTTTTTAAGATTTTTAGGGGTTTAGGGTTTTAAACGCTCTAAGGGGTTTTATGTTTTTTTTGAATTTTTGGGTGGGTTTTAGGGTCATATAGGGTTTTAGGGGTTTTAAATTTTCTAGTTATTTATGTTTTAATTATTTTTAGGTTTTTAAGGTTGATTTAGGGGTTTTTAGGGGTTTTACGTTTTATTATGTTTTTAAGGTTTTTGTTTGTATTTTTTATTTTTTATAGTTTTTAGAATTTTCGATAGATCTTAGCGCTTTTTAGGGTTTTTTTAGGGTTTTTTAGTTTTTAACGGGTTTTATGTGTTTTTAGTTTTTTATGGTTTTCTTATAGTTTTTTAGGGTTTTGGATATTTTAAATTTTTAGTTATTTTTCAGGATTTTTTAGGATTTTTAGGAATTTCTTTGTTCTTTGGGATTTTTTTGGGATTTAGGGGTTTTATTATTTTTTTTTTGGGATTTTAGGGTTTTTTCAGTTTTTTAAGGGGTCTTAGGTATTTCAGAAATTTTAATTTTGTTTGGGGTTTTAATGATTTTATGAGTTTTTAGTGGTTTTCGTGGTTTTATAGGTTCTTGGTTTTTTAGGGTTTTAGGGGTTCTATTGATTTTTGGTTTTAGGGTCCTTTTGTGTATTTTTAGGGTTTTTACCGTTATTTAGGTTTTTATGTGTTTTTAGTGTTATTAGGGTTTTATAGTTTTCTTAGGGTTATTCAATGTTTTTGGGTTCTTCATGCTTTTAGGGATTTTTAGGGATTTTTAGGTTTTTAGGGTTTTTCATTATTTTTAGGGTTTTTTTATTTTTTAGGTTTTTAAGGGTTTCATTATTTTTTATATTATTTAGGGTTTTTAGTTTTGATAGGTTTTTATGGTTTTATTAAGGATCATTATGTTTTTATAGTTTTTATGTTTTTTGAGATTTTAGGGATTTTTTAGAATTTATGGGGTTTTTGGGTTTTTATGGATTTTGAGTGTTTTTAGAGTTTTTTTGGTTTTTCGAGTTTATAGGGGTTTTTTGTGTTTTATTATTTTTTTTAGGGTTTTTTTAGTTTTAAAACATGTTTTGTGTTCAAAGTGTTTATATATTTTTAGTGGGTTTTTTGGGTTTTGTTTTGAGTTTTTAGGGTTTTTTAATGTTTTAGGGGGTCTTATGTTTTTATGGGTTTTTGGGTAAATTTAGGGTATTTTATAGTTTTTATAATTATTATTTCTTTATAGTTTTTCTTAGGGTTTTTAATGGTTTTTATGGTTTTTATGTTTTTTGGTATTTTTAGTGGTATTTTTGAGTTTCTGGTTTTTAAGGTTTTTAGGGAGTTTGAGGATTTGTAAGGTTTTTACAGTCTTTAGATTTTTTAGAGGATTTAAGAGATTTTAAGGTTTCATGGTTGTTTTCAGTTTTTTTAGTATTATTTACCTTTTTGGGGACTTATATGACTATCTTACGATTTAAATTGTTTATATGGTTTTTATAATTTTTAGGTTTTTAGGGGTTTTACGTTTTTAGGTTTTTATGGTTATCTTAGGGGGTTTTAGGGTTTTTATGTTTTTTTTGGATTTTTAGGTTTCATTATTGTTATGGTTTCTTGGAGTTTTATAGATTTTTAGGGGTTTTAGTGTTTCTAAGTTTATAGGGTTTTTAGGATTTTAGCATTATTTAGTTTTTAAGGGTTTTTAGCGTTTTTTAGTTTTTATGGGTTTCTTTGGTTTTTTCAGGGTTGGTATGGGGTTTTTACAATTTTTGGGATTTTTAGTGATTATTTTACCATTTTAATATCTTTTAGTTATTTTAGGAATATTTTGGGTTTTAGGGTTTTAGGATTTTTTCAGGTTTCATGACTTTTTTTGAGTTTTTTAGGGTTTTTAATGTTTTTAGAGTTCTTCAACATTTTTAAAAATTGGAAGTGTTTTTAGTGTTTTTAGTAGGTTTAAATGGATTTCTATTTTTTTGGAGTTATTAGGATTTTTATAATTTTAGGGGGTTTTAGGTTTTTTATTAACATTTAGGGTTGTTGGGTTTTTTTATCATTTTTATGGTTTTTAGGGGATTTAATCGTTTTTTGGTTTTAATTTTTTTGTTCAGTTATTTAACGGTTTTACGGGGTTTTACAATTTTAGGGATTATTAGGACTTTTTTAGGATATTTATGATTTTTATGGGTTTTTAAGGATTCTAATCGGTTTTATTGTTTTTAGGGTTTTTAAAAATTTTAGGGTTTTTATGGTGTTTAATAATTTTTAGGTTTTGAATTTTTTCTTAGGGTTTTTATGGGTTTAAGTTTTTTTACATTTGTTGGTATTTTTTCATATTTTTAGAATATTTAAGGGTTTTTAGGATTTTTAGTGATTTTGAGGGTTTTAGGGTTTTTAGGCGGTTTTGGGTTTTTATGGTTCTTTTGAGGGTTTGTGGTTTTTTTGGGCTTTTTCAGGTTTTAAAGATTTTTTAACTATTTTAACATTTTTAGGGTTTAAAGGATGTTTATTTTTTTTAGTCGGTTTTTATGGATTTCATTGTTTTTTGTGTTTTTTTGGTTTTTATGAATTGTTATGGGTTTTATGGGTTTTATGTGATTTTAGCGTTATAAGTTCATTTTATGGTTTTTTGGAGTTTTTAGCATTTTTAGGACTTTTAGTTGGTTTCAGTGTTTTTATATTTTAAGGGATTTCTTAATGTATTTCAGGTTTTTTTATTTTTTACAGTTTTATTTATTTTTAAGGACTTTTTACATTTTTAGGGTTTTTAGGGATTTTGAGGATTTTTTGGGTTTTTAGGGGGTTTAGGGTTTTTAGTGTTTTAGGTTTTTAAGGTTGTATTTTGTTTTTACATGTTTTAGGGGCTTCAAATTTTTAGGGAGTTTTAGGAAATTTTTAAGATTTTTATGGTTTTTATCATTTTTAGAGATTTTGATGGGTTTCAGGGTTTTTATTGTATTTTAAAAATTTTAGTGTTTTTAAAAATTTTCAAAGTTTTTAACCATTTTCGGTGTTTAAATTATTTTTATAGTTTATAGTGGTTTTAATTTTTTTAGGGTTTTTAAACATTTTTTAGTGGTTTTATGGTTTTTAGTGGGTTTAATGGGTTTTACTGTCATTTTGAGTTTTTAGTGTTCTATAGTTTTTATAGAGTTTATGTGTTTCTAATCATTAACTTTTTTCTTAATGTTTTTCATGGTTTTAGTTTCTTTTATGTAATTTTGGATTTTTATGATTTTTTTAATATTTTTGTGGTTTTTATGGTTTTGAAGGTTTTAGGGATTATTTGGGGTTCAAGGTTTTCGTAGGGTTTTTAGTGTTTTAGCATTTTTAGGTTTTTAGGGTTTTATCTATTTTTAGGTTTTTATGGACTTCTTAGGGGTTTTCAATGATTTTATGGTTTTTAATTCTTTTATCAGTTTTAGGGATTTTTAGTATTTTTATGGTTTTTAGGGATTTTGAGGGCTATTATTTTTTGGGGTTTTTAAGGTATTAAATATATTTTAGAGTTTTTAAAGTTTTTATGGGTTTAAAGGGATTTTATAGTTTCAAGAGGGTTTTTAGGGTATTTATTGGATTTAGGGTTTTTAGTGTTTCTATGGTTTTAAGGGATTTTATTGTTTCTGGGGTTTTATGTTTTTTTATAGTTTTTAGGGTTTTAGCATTTTTTAGGTTCTTAGGGGTTTTAAGTGTTTCTATGTTTTTAAGGTTTTCTAAGGGGTTTTCTTGATTTTTTTTCTTGATTTTTTTATGGATTTTTTGATATTTATTCAGATTTTTATTGTATTTTAGGGTTTTATATATTTTTATGGTTTTTAATGTTTTTAGGGTTTAAGGAATTTTAGGGTTTTATCATTTGTAGGGTTTTAATTTTTTTTAGGTTTTTATGTTTTTCTTAGAGATTTTTTGGTTTTTAAGAGGTTTTTAGGGATTTAGGATTTTTAGTATTTTTATGGTTTTTAGGGTTTTTAATGATTTCAAGGGATTTTAGGGTTTTTAGGTGTTTAAAGGATTTTAAGATATTTTAGTGGGTTTTAATCATTTTTATGGCATTTCAGTGTTTTTAATGGGTTTTATGTGCTTTTATGTTTTTTAGGACTTTTAGGGATTTTTAGTTTTTCTTTGGATTTTTATGGGTTTTATACTTTTTGAGGATTTTAGGGGTTTTAAGTATTTTTAGGTTTTTGGGGTTTTCTCAAGATTTTTAAGGAATTTTAGGTAATTTTTAGAATTTTTATATTGTTTTTTGGTTTTAATAAAATTGAGAGGTTTTAATGTTTGTTAACATTTTTATAATTTTTATGTGTTTTAGGGGTTTTAAGTGATATTAATATTTTAAGATTTTATTAGGGTTTTTCATGGGTTTTAAGGTTTTTTACTTCATTATGTATTTTTCCAGAATTTTTACTATTTTTATGGTTTTTAGGGTTTATATGTGTTTTGATAATACTTAGGGGATTTTGGGTTTTTATTATTTTTATTGTTTGTTTGGGTTCTATGGTTTTTTTATGTTTTTATTTTTTTTATTGTTTTTAGTGTTGTTTAACATTTTCAGGGGTTAGATTTTTTTAGAGTTTAAGTAGGGTTTTTAGGGTTTTTATGGTATTATAGGGGTTTTATAGATGTAAGGGGCCTTTATGTTTTTTTGGATTTTTAGGATTTATATTTACTTTTTAAGTTTTCTAGAGTTTTTTTAGTTGTTTAGGGATTTTAAGTTGTTTTAGTTTTCCAAGTTTTTCTTTTGGATTTTTAGGGATGTTAGGGGTTTTTAAATTTTTATGGAAATTTAGGGCTTTTCATGATTATTATGGTTTTTTTTTGTTTTTTTATTTTTTGATGGGTTTTAGGGTTTTTTTTGTTTTTTGGTTTTGTATCGGTTTAATGTTTTTTATGTTTTTATGGGTTTTACAAGTTTTTAATTAATAATGTATTCTTAGGGTTTTTAGGGTTTTATATTTGTTATGTTTAGGTATTTTAGGTATTTTTTATGTTTTTTATGATATATTTTGGGTTTTATGGATTTTGAGGGTTTTAGGGTCATTAGTGTTTTATAGTTTTATGGGTTTTTGGGGTTTTAGTGTTTTTTTTTGAGTTTTAGGGTTTTAATTTTTTTGATCCATATTATTTTTTTTCACAGTTTAAACTATTTTTAGAGTTTTTTGTGGTTGTTTAGGGTTTTTATTGGTTATTAAATTTTTTATGGTTTTTAGGGGATTTTGTTTTTTATAATTTTAATGGGGTTTTAGGTTTTTTCTAGGGTTTTTATCATTTTTTAGGGTTTTTAAAAGATTTTATATTTTTAAGGATTTTTTGGGTTTTAAGGGTTTCTCATGGTTTTTAGAGTTTTTTTTAATGTTTTTAAGGATTTTTTTATTTTTGTCTTTGTTTTTATGGTTTTTAGAAATTTTGAGATTTTGAGGGTTTTTAGAGTATTATGGATTTTTTGTTTTTCAGTCTTTTATAGTTTTAGGGGTTTTTGGGTATTTAGGGTTTAAATGGGTTTTTATATTTTTTTTAACAATTTATGGGTTTAAATTGTTTTTAATAGTTTATATTGGTTTTTTCGTGTTTAATGGGGTTAAGGGTCTTAATGGTTTTTAAGGCGTTTTAGGGATATTAGTGATTTCTAGGGGATTTTTTGTTTTTAGGTCATCTAAGGGTATTAAATGTTTTTTGGTTTTTAATGTTTTTAGTGTATTTTAGGGTTTTAAGGATTCTTATGTTTTAGGGATTTAAAAGTATTTTTAATGATTTTTATGGTTTTTAGGGATTTTATGGGATTTTAGGGTTTATAGATTTTTTGGGTTTTAGGTTTTTTTTATGGGTTTTAGGGTAGAAGAGGTGTAAGGCCAGGATATTCCTGCCCCCCCTAAAATTTATTAAAAAGAAAAAAGACGCAACAGACAGAGGAGGGGCAAGGTCAATCGACCCATACCCGAAAACAAAGCCTCAAAAGGAAATAAAAGAGTAAGAACAAGTCCAGAGGAGAGAATAAAGTAGAAAAGAATAAGGAAAAATACCAGAACTGGGTTTACCAGCCTTCCCCACCATTATCATCATAGTCCACACCAGGGGGTCTCCCTTAGCACTATAACCGAAGGCCGCATCAGTGTCTGCTGACTCCCATTCAGAAGAGTCATATTGCTTCAAGAAGTTGGTGTAATACTCCCTTAAATTCCCCTGCTCCACATTAAACTGCTTCTTAGCAGGCCACCCCACCTATCCAAAGGAGTTCTTCGAAGCTTTGCTGGAATCCCTTGTAGATATCGTTCTCAGAAAGGAAGAGTAGTCCTTCATTGGCCTCCTCACTTTCAGGACTGCAGTGTCAACATCACCATGTTTGTCCTGGACAGGGATAAAAATGTCCTCCTAATTGAGTAAAAAGAAGTGGGAGGTGGAAACCTCTCCCTGGACGTTCCCCCTGCAAAGTTTTCTTTCCCAAAATAGGAAAAATCTCCATGTAGGGCCTTGTCCTTCAAAATCTAGGCCATGTTGGATTTCATCCTAGAATCATCATCAGTGCCACTCCACCAAAACATCGAATATTGGGGTTTCATTCCCTCCCAAAAAAGAGAAATCTATATAGGTTCTTTAATCACATTAGGGTCCTCGAAAGCAATGTCTTTCAGAACCAAACATTTGGAGTTCCCATCCTCATTGTCCCTAATCATCCCATGTTCAACAAATTTAGAATCATGTGACCCAAAGTAGAAGCGTGCATCTGATGCATCCTCTGCGATCGTAACTGGTTCATGGGAGTCAGGAGCATTCATCAAAGACTTGGTGAAGACACCCCCATTACCCGCATCCAAGGAAACATGCATGCCAGTCTCGGTCCCCAGATCAGCCCTCAGCCTAGAAAACACCTTGTAAACCTTTGGTTCATGTGGCTGATGTCGGGTAGTCTTCAACAGGATGTCCCCTCCCTTGACAATCCCCGACTGTACACTTCCATCCACTACAAGCATGACATTGATAGGGAGCTATGAGACATTTCCATTCATCCTACCATTCTCAACCCCAAGACCGTCCCTATCAGCATGTCGTACAGGAAGAGTCATTTCTTCCGTCTGCTTACTAGCAACACATCCAGATAAGGGCACCTACACAAAATCCAGCAAGCTTTCCTCACCTACCACAATGAGGCCTCCTTCACCACCACCCTGCTGCTCATGCTCCAGCACATCAGAAACCAAGTCATTAAACCAATTGCTTAAGGGAAGTATGATCCTCTTGGTCACTGCAGGGGGCCCTCCACTCTGCCTCCCTCCATTAGTGAAGATTGGACCTCCTGGTCACCCTCACCAGACAGTTCCAATGAGCCAATCACCCTCAGTGAATCCACATCAGGAGGGACGCGTGCACAAGACATATCTGCTTGCTCAACATCCATCAAACAGATGTTGCTAAAACCTCGGGCCTCCACACCATCAATTTCCAGAATAGAGGATAGAGATTGACTACTCTTCAAAGGAGTGCTACTATCCACAACAGCCATAGGAGGTTGCTGCATAGGCTGGGAGTGTGAAACCTGCTGGCCAGCCTTAACCATATTCCCTTACCGACCCTTATTCCTACAGTCCTCCTTAACATGCCCCAAGAAAATTCATGAGTCACAGAAATCAACCCAAGATTCATACACCACCGTCTTCTTATACCGAAGCTCCTCGCCGATAGAGATCCACACAAAATCATGTGGCTTCTTTGAGACATCAACCTCAATACAGTCATTTAGTGCGACTGGGTGACAGACTACATGTATATGCTTATCCGTGCATAGGAACTTCCCAACAAGGTTCCCCAGCATACAAAAAATAGATGAATTTTAAAAAGGTAAAGGAAGATCGGGGAAACGAACCCAAAGAGCCGTAGAAGGGGATTCACGCTTCAAGTGAAGATTGAAGCTCCATCGAAAACGAAAAAATCTGAATCCATTGTAAGAACAAGGTGTTGATGACCAAGCTTGAATCCGATCTTCTTCAGAAGAAAATTGGATCATAATATGTCAGTTATCTATAATCCCTACTGTCGAACGATCTTAGAGGCCCCATGATCCGAAAATGAATCTGTCAAATTCATAAACCGAAGGTTGACCATTGTGGAATCTCATGGTCAGTGTCTATTTAAGGAGGTGGGAGGCCTCATGGAACTCCAATATAGAGAGGGGGAGCTGAGGATGTCCCATGAATAGATCAGGAACCCTAAGAAAGGTCTGAATTCGAGGAAAGTGGGGAAGTAGATCCGGTGAGGTGAAGGGGGTGAAGCAAAGAGATGAAGGTGAAGAGAGACCACCCCTCCCCCCAGAGGGGGAGGGGCAGAGATGACTACCATCAGCGCACTGCCTAGGGTGGAGGCCCGCTGCACACCTCGGGCCAGAGTCCATTGCCGTGTGAGAGAGAATCCATATTCATGTGGTTATCTTATGTTTTTTAGGGTTTCCTAGGGTTTTTTGGGTTTTTTTTTGAAATTTTTGGATTTTTCTATGTTTTTTGTTTTTCGTGGGTTTTCACAATTTTCATTAAACTTTTTAGGAGTTTAATGCGATTTTAAATTATTTTCTAGTTTTAAGGGTTTTTATTATTTTTTATTATTTTTTTATTTTTTAATGTTTCTAGGGGTGTTAACATTTTTTTATGGATTTTAGATTTTTTTAGATTTTTAATGGTTTAATGTTATTTTTTTGGTTTTTAATTTTTCTTAGGTTTTTTAGGGTTACTAGGGTTTTTTATATTTTAAGTTATTTTTTTGGATTCTTAGGATTTTTATGGGTTTTTAGGGGTTTTAGGTATTTAGTGGGTCTTTATGGTCTCTACGGGTTTTATAATTTTCATGGTTTATTAGTTTTCCGATTTTTGAGTTTTTAGGGGTTTAAAGGTTTTTAGAGTTTTTTAACATGTATAGCCATTTAAAGGGGTTTTAGAGTTTTATTGGTTTTATAGGCTTTTAAGATTTTTATGTTTTTTAGGTTTTTTAGGGTTTCGGGGTCTTTTAGGGTTTTCATGGTTTTTAACATTTTTAAGGATGTTTATGGAATTTTTTTTGGATTTTAGGGTTTTATTAGGGTTAATTTGGGATTTTAGGTTTTGTTATGTTTTAGAAATTTTTAGGGGGGTTTCTTACCATTTTTAAGGGGTTTTAGGTTTTTTAGGGATTTTGAGTGTTTTTATGGTTTTTAGGTTTTTATGGATTTCTAGAATTTTATAATTTTTACGTTTTTTAGTTTCATTCATTTATTTTAGGATTTTTTTCTTAGGGTTTTTCAAAATGTTTATGGTTTTTTATGATTATAGGAATTTTTATTCCTTTTTAGTATTTTAACGGTTTTTAGGGATTTTGGGTGTTTGAGGTTTTTATGGAATTCTGGGTAGTATGGGGTTTTTTGAGTTTTTTAGGGTTTTTTGGTTTTTAGGAGTTTTTTTAAAAAAATTTGGTTTTGAAGTGTTTTTATATTTTTAGTGGTTTTAGTTTATTATTTGTTTTTATGGTTTTTAAGGTTTATAGTGTTTTATGGATTTTAGGGTTTTAGGGTTTTAGTGTTATTAGAATTTTTTATGTTTTTTGGTGTTTTAATTTTTTTTGGTTCTTATGGATTTCTTATGGGTTTTAAGGATTTTTGGTTTTTTATATTTTTTTGGATTTTATTATTTTTATGATTTTTTATTATTTTTAGGGATTCTGAGGGTTTTAGGGGTTTTCAGGGTATTATGGTTTTTAGGTGGTTTTGAGTTTTTAGGGTTTTTATAGTTTTTTTACACTCTTAGGGGTTTAATGTTTTTTAGTGTTTTAATGGTTTTTATGGATTTTATAGGTTTTAGGTTTTTTAAGGTCTTTAGTGGATTTTGGGGGGTTTTTTGGTTTTTAATATTTTATAGGGTTTTTAGAGTTTTTTTAGTTTTTTATATAGTTTTAATTATTTTTTGGTTTTTAGGAATTCTTTTGGGTTTTTGGGGTTTTTAGGGGTTTTTACATTTTTAGGATTTTTATGAATTTTTTAGTATTTTTATGTTTTTTAGGGTTTTTAGGGATTTGAAGGGTTTTTATAGTGTTTTGGGTTTTAAGGGGGGTTTTAGTTTTTTTTGTGGTTTTTAAGGTTTTTAGGTTTTTTAATGTTCTTAAGGGTATAAGGGATTTTCTATTTTTCATTGGGTTTTGGGTTTTATGTGTTTTTATGTTTTTTAGAGATTTTATGGTTTTTAGAGGTTTTAGGGTTTTAGGGTCTTTTAAGGATTCTTTTGGTTTATTCATTTTTATTTTTTATGAGGTTTAAGTGTTTTGTGGTTTTTAAAGATTTATTGGGGGATTTTAGGGTTTTTAGGTTTTCCTTACATTTTTATGGATTTTTTAGGATTTTTATATATCTTAGGGTTTTTAGGGGTTTTTAAGGTGTTTATGGTTTAGGGGTTTTAAGTGCTTTTTGGGTTTCAAAATGTTTCTTTTTTGAGTTTTTTGGGTTTTTAGTATTTTTTTAAACACCTTTAGGGGTTTAATGGTTTTTTAGAGCTTTTAGATCTTTTTGGTTTTTTATGGGATTTATGGATTTTATGTTTCTAGAAGTTTTAATTATTTTTAAGTTTATTTTGATTTTTAGTATTTTTAATGATTTTATAATTATTTGGTTTTAGGGGTTTTAAGTGTTTTTAGTTTTATTAATTTTTATTTGAGGTTTTCTGGATTTTAGGGGTTTTTACGATTATTTGTGATTTTTTATAAATATTTGGATTTCATATGATCTTTTTTGTCCATAGGGATTTTTAGGGTTTTGGGGGGATTTATGATTTTTTAGGTTTTAGGGTTTTTTTGAGTTTTTAGTGTCTTTTTTAGTGTTTTTAGTTGGTTTAATGGTTTTTATGGGTTTTGGGGTTTTGGGGTTTTTATAGGTTGTATGGTTTTTGACTTTCTTAAGGTTTTTTTGGTTTTCTATAGTATTTTAGGGTTTTTATATTCTTCTATGTTTTTAATGTGTTTTAAGTGTTACTAGCGTTTTAAGGGTTTAATATAAGTTTTTAGTATTTTTTACGTTTTTCTGGTTTTTGAGGGATTTTTCAAATTTTTATGGTTTTTAGGTTTTTTTTGAATTTTGAGGGTTTTTGAGTTTTTATGTGGTTTTTTTATTTTGTTTTTGGGTTCTAGTTATTTTAATATTTATGGAATGGGAGGATCAGGTCCAGGCCATTCCTGATCCCATAAAATTTATTAGAGAAAAGACACAACAGACAAGGGAGGGGTGGGGTCAATCAACCCACTCCCAAAAAGCCCAAGACACCCCCAAGAAACCTAGACACCCCCACGAAATCCAAAAGAAACACAAAAAACCAGAAAAATCAGAAAATCAAAAGGATTTCCATCAGCACCTTCTGGTCAATCAGCATCCAGCATCCCACATCATAGCTCCCATCATCCATCACCTTTTTTCTAGACCAATCCTCTCTTATCCAAGCAACAAGTATCATCCAGAAACTCATCTTCTAGCATTCACCGCCTCCTAGCCAACAATCTCATATATTTTTTAGCTCATATTCAAGCATCCAGCACCTCCTAACCCATCAGTAACCAGTATCCAAAAGCTCAGATCCTCGCATCCAGCACCTCTTATCCCATCATCTCACATCCATTCACAGTTTAGTATACAGCATTCTAAAATGTGAAAACAATGCCTCATAACCTCCTAGCCACGCAGCAACCAGCATCCGGTCACACCATTTCTAGCATCCAACACCTCCTCTACAAGGATACTCACCACCAGCAATGCAGAGCCACCATCAAAAATCCCCCAAGAATCAGCTTTATCAAATCATAGACTAGCAGTGAGAAGCCAACAGCACCACAAATTCCTACAACCAATATCTCCTTCCCCACCTTGTAAATAAGCAGCCACAACCAACACTATACACTCCTTAGATATCTAAACATCCACTTTAACAGCCTAGTGATCACACATCATCATCAAACAATGCCCATAATCTATCATCAAGTCTAAGAGACAATACTCAAAGTAACTCAATACCAAACCTGCTAGAACCAATAAACAAAAAATCTTAAAATGAAAAGAACTCCATCCAGATCATTTAGCAAGAAACACGGTACTAATTAAAGGGTTTGGCACCACAAGTAATATATAAAACATAAACATAACTAGATCACACCTCCCCTTAAATAGTCCTGCATCCATATTGAGAAATGAAGGTGAAGCCGAGGAACCAAAACGAGCACGAACATGCATCTACCGCCTCTTCGCTCCAAAGAGAACTGTGAGATGATCCGGGGAAGCTGTTCCATCATCCGACAAACCAAGACAAGCTAAAACTGCTGATCTCCATGCATCTTTCAGAACCGCCAAATCCAATACTCGCCACCACAAAATCCAACCTGTGAAATGAACTGAGACCAAAGACCCAAGAAAAGCCGCCAAAGGAGACATCCAGATAAGACCCACTCTTCCATGAATTTTCAATGCCTTAAGCCAAATAATCTTGATCTGAGTAGATCCTCCAAGTATCTATAATGTTGCATAAAGAAAATACCAGATCTGGTCCACTCTTCTATGAAGCTACAACTCCACATGACAAAAAGAATAGATCTGACTCGTTCCTCCTAGGTTGAAATCTTCATCTGATGCAATATCCTGATACTCTCAAGCTGCAAGGGCACCACTAAGACAAAATAAAAGTACTGCAAGATGAGGAGCAGCAACAGTGAGAGAGTTGACGCTTGAGAAGCCAGAACCTCAAGGAAGATGCCTCTGTACCAGAGAAGACACACCGTGAGAGGAAGAGGAAAACCCGAGCGTGAGAGCATCCTGGAGACTCAGCCGCCATCTTCCTTTTTCTTGTATTTTTACAATTTTTTTTAATATTTATTTGTTTTAAGGTTTTTATAGTTTTTAACATTTTTAGGGGGATAAAGGGTTTTTAGTGTTTTTAGTGTATTTTTTGTATTTTAGGGGAATTTAGTGTTTTTTATTGTGTTTATGGGTAATGTGGTTTCATGTTTTTTATGGTTTTTTGAATTTTTTAGTGTTTATAGTTTTTTAGGGTTTTAGGGGTTTAAAGTTTTTTGAGTTTTTCAAATTTTTATTATAGATTTTTAGGGATTTAGGCTTTTTTATGTTTTTTGGATTCCTAGGGAATTTTTTTATTTTTATGGTTTTTGGTGTTTTTAAGGATATTTATGGTTTTTAGGGGTTTTAGGGTTTCCTTGTTTATTAGAATATTTTATGTTTTTAGGAATTTTATGTGTTTTTAGGCCTTTAATATTTTCATAGGGGTTTCTCAGAATTTTTAGGGGTTTTCTCTAATTTATGGATATTAAGGATTTTTTAGTATTTTTATGGTTTTAGGGTTTTTAGGGATTTTTAAGGTTTTCATATTTTAGGGGTTTTAGTGTTTTTAGGGTTTTAGTGTTATTTAGGGTTTTAGTGTTTTTAACGTTTTTCTAGGTTTCTATGGGTTTTAAGTGTTTTTAACACTTTTAAAACTGTAAATGTTTTTTTAGATTTTCTAGTTGTTTTTAGCTTTTTATGGGTTTTGGGTTTTTAATATTTTAGGGTTCTTATGGGTTTTATGGTTTTTATCATTTTATAAATTTTTAGATGTTTTAATTGTTTTTACATTTTTAAGGTTTTTAAGGGTTTTACGATTTTTTATGTTTTTACTGATTTTTAGTGATTTTTAGGGATTTTTTATGAATTTATGTTTTTTTACGGTTTTTAGGGGTTTTGTTTTTTTTTCAATTATTCGAGTTTTTTGGGTGTTTTATGGTTTTAAGAATTTTTTAGGTTTCTGAGGATTTTTATGTTTTTTTATGTTTTTATGGTTTTCTAGGTGTTTTTCAGGGTTGGTAGGGGTGTTATGTTTTTAGGATTTTTTGGGATTTGGAGGGGTTTTTTTGGTTTTCTTTGTTTATTATTGTTTTTAGAGTTTTACATTTTTAAGGGTTTTTAAGTGTTTTTATATTTTTAAGTCTTTCTTAGGGGTTTTCATGTATTTTAGCTATTTTTATATTTTTAAGGTCTTTTAGGATTTTTTATAATTTTTATGGTTTTTTGGGATTTTATATTTTTTGTGTTTTATGAATTTTATTGTTTTTGGGGTTTTTTGGGTTTTTTGGGTTTTTTGGGATTAAGGGTATTTTTATTTTCTTAGGGGTTTTATGGTTTTTAGTGTTTTTTCTCATTTTTAGTGTTTAAAGGGTTTTTAAAATTTTAAGCCAGTTTTTTGGGTTTTATGGATTAATTGGGAATTTGTTTTTTTTAGAGGTTTTTATTATTTTTATGGGTTTTTGTTTTTTAGGGTCGTTTTAGGATTTTTTGGATTTTTTAGTGTTTTTAGGTTTTTTTTGGTTTTATGTGTTTTTTGGTTTTTATGGTTTTCTTAAGGGTTTTTAGGGTTTTTATCTTTTTAGGGATTCTAAGTGATTTTTTATTATTTTGATGGTTTTTATGGTTTTTAGAGTTTTTTTGGGTTTTAACAGTTTTTAGGATTATTAGGGTTGTTTAGGGTACTGAGAGTTATTTATGTTTTTTGGCTTTTTAATTGCTTTTAGGTTTTTATGGTTTTCTTAGGGGTTTTCACGGTTTTTAGGCATTTTTATAAATTTATGGATAATTAAGGCTTTTTTAGGATTTTATGGTTATTTTGGGTTTTTATGGGTTTTTTTAGTTTTTTAGGGTTTTTAGGTTTTTTTTTGATTTTTTGGGTTTTTAGTGTTTTTTGAGTTTGTGAAGTGTTTTTATGGGTTATTTAGATTTTTTAACATTTTTATGGGTTTATTGGGTTGTTAGTGTTTTTTGGGGGTTTTAGTTTTTTTTTCATTCTGTGGGGTTTTAATATTTTTAGAGGTTTTTAGGGTTTTTAGGTTTTTTATTATTTTATAGGTTTTTTAGCATTTTTTAGAAGTTTTTTGTGTTTTTATGTTTTTAATGTTTTATTTGAGGTTTTTAGGGTGTTTATGAATTTTTATGTTTTTTAGGATTGAAGTTATTTTTTGGATTATTATGGTTTATAAAAATTTTGTGTATTTTTTGGGGTTTTATATTTTTAAGGTTTTTTACAGTTTTGACCATTTTTTAGGTTTTTGGGGGTTTTAAGTGATTTTAGGTTTTTATGGATTTCTAAAGGCTTTTTAGGGATTTTAATTTTTTTTATATTTTATGTATTTATAAGGATATTTTAGGATTTTTAGGTTTTTGGGGTTTTTAGTGATTTTGAGGGTTCCATGTGTTTTTACAGTTTTGGGGGGCTTTGGGTTTTTTTGTGGTTTTTAGGTTATTTTGAGTTTTTAATGTTTTTTTATAGTTTCTTAATGTTTTTTGGGGATTTTAGGGTTTTTTTAATTTTTTAGTGTTTTCTTGGTTTTCATGTTATTTTATGATTTTTTAAGGTGTTTAGTATGTTTTGCGGTTTTTAGTTTTGTTAGGGTTTTAGGGTTTTTAGCGTTTTTAGGGGTTTTATAATTTTTTATTTTTTAGAGGTTTTAGTTATATAGAGTTTTCACGTTTTATGGGTTTTTTGATCTTTTTAGGATTTTTTTATGTTTTTTAGAGTATTTATGGTTTTTTAGGATTTTTATTGTTTTTAGGGTTTCGAGGTCTTTAGGGGTTTTAGCATTTTTAGGTTTTTAGGGGTTTTAAGTATTTTTATTTTTTAATGTTTTCTTAGGGTTTTTTGGTGTTTTTTACCTTTTTAGATATTTTTAAGACATTTTTATGTTTTTTAGAGATTTAAATGTTATTTGGGATTTTTTTTATTATTTTTAGTGGTTTTAAAGGTTATTTAGATTTTTAAACAATTTTAGGGGTTTAAACGATTTTATGTTTTTTAGATATTTTTATAATTTTTATGGGGTTTAGGGTTTTTAAGGATTTTAGGGGTTTTATGGTTTTTTGGGGTTTTTTGGTTTTTATGGTCTTTTAGTGTTTTTAGGGGTTTTAGCATTTTTTTGGGGTTTTAAGTATTTAAATGTTTTAAATGTTTTCTTAGGTGTTTTCAATGTTTTTATGGTTTCTATTATTTTAATGTTTTTGGTTTTTTTATTTTTATTGATTTTAGAGATTGAGTGTTTTTTGGGTTTTTAGGGGGTATGCGTTTTTAGGGGTTTTAGCATTTTTGGGTTTTAGGGGTTTTAAGTGTTTTCAAGTTGTTAAAATTTTTTAGGGTTTTTATGTTTTAGGTCTTTTAGGGAGTTTTTTGGATTTTTACAGTTTTTAGCGATTTTGTGGGTTTTTAGGGTTTTTGGGTTTTTTATTTTTTTTAGGGTTTTCATGGTTTGTTTGAGTTTTTTATGATTTTAATGTTTTTTAGATTTTTTCATCATTTTAGGGGTTTAAAGGGTTATTATAGATTTTATTGAGTTTTTAATGTTTTTATGGGTTTTTAGGGTTTTAGGGTTTTAGGTGTTTTTTGGTTTTCAGGGTTTTTATAGTTCTTAGGGTCTTTTATAGATTTTTGGATTTTTAGTGTTTTTAGGTTTTTATGGGTTTTATGTGTTTTTTGGTTTTTATGGATTTCTTAGGCTTACTCATGGATTTTTGTTTTTTTACATTTTTTGGGATTTTTAGTGTTTTTAGGGTTTTTTAGGATTTTTAGGGGGCTATAGGGTTATAGGTATTTTAAGGGGGATTAAGATTTTAGTGTTTTTAGGGTTTTTAGTGTTTTTTTAGGGGTTTTATGTAGTTTAGGTTTTTTATTTTTTTTCATTGGGGTTTTCAGGGTTTATTGGATTTCTTTACATTTTTGAAGATTTTAGGGTCCTTTTTGGATTTTTAAGGGTTTTTTGGGTTTTTAGGGATATTTAGGGTTTTTGGGGTTTTATTAGGTTTTAGGGGTTTTATAGTTTTATTTATTTTTTAGTGTTTTTTGAGTAATCATTGTTTATTATGGTTTTTCAGAGATTTGTTCACATTTTTAGGTGTTTAAAGGGTTATATAGTTTTTAGTGCTTTAGGGTTTATAAGGGTTTAGTGTTTTTATATTTTTAGGGGTTTTATGGTTTTTAATGGTTTTATGGTTTTGGGGGGTTTTATAGGGTTTTTAGAATTTTTAGGTTTTTAGGCGTTTAAATTGATTTTATGTTATTAAGGTTCAGTTAGGGTTTTTCAGGGCTTTAGAGGGTTTTATGTTCTTTTATATTTTATGGTTTTGTTGGGGTTTTGGGTTTTTATGTTTTTAGGGATTTTCTGACATTTTTTAGTATTTTTATGGGTTTTTGGGTTTTTTAAGGATTGTAAGGTTTTAATGGTTTTATAGGGTTTTTAGAGTTTTTAGGTTTTTATGGTTTTCTAGGATTTATTGCTTTTTTAGTGTTGTATAGTTTTACAATTTTAAAGTTTTTTTTATCATTTTAGGGTTTTAAATGGTTTTTTCAGTTTTTATTAGTTTTAGAGTTTTTATGGATTATAAGGTTTTTTGTTTTTTAGGGGTTTTATAGTTTTTAGGGTGTATTTTGTTTTTAGGTCCTTTTTTTGGTTTTTTAGAGTTTATAACATTTTTTAGGTTTTTAGGATTTTTAAGGGTTTTACGTTTATAAGGATTTCATAAGGTGTTCAAGGTTTTTAATGTTTTTATGTTTTTAGAAATTTTTATGGGTTTTTTGGATTTCTGTGGTTTTTTTTGTTTTTAACCATTTTGGGGTTTTTAGTGTTTTATGGTATTATTTGGTGCTTTTAGGGTTTTTTGAGTTTTTTATGGTTTTTAATGATTTTAGAGTTTTTTATATTTTATGGGTTAAAGGGTTTTAATATTTTTTCGTCGTTTTTGGGTTTTTTATGGGTTTTAGGATTTTGAAAAGTTTTTAAGATTTTTATGGTTTTTCAGGTTTCTAGAGATTTTCTGGTTTTTATAGTTTTTAGCATTTTTTATGTTTTTAGGTGTTTTAAATGTTTCGAGGTTTTTATGATCTTCTAAGGGTTTTTTTTGATTTTTTGGGATTTTTATGTTTTTTGGGATTTTTAGAACTTTTTAAAGATTTTTATTGAATTTGTGGGTTTTTTATTTTACTTCTTTTTAGGGTTTTTACGGTTTTTTTGCTTTACTATTTTTTTGAGGTTATTTTAGTTTTTTTTATGTTTTTTATGTTTTTAAGGATTTTGAGTGATTTTATGGGTTTTACGGGGTTTAGGGGTTTTTAGGGTTTTTATCATTTTTTTGGTATTTAGGTTTTCAAGTGTTTTTATTTTTTTAAGATCTTCTTAGTGGTTTTTAGGGTTTTTATGTTATTTTTATGTTTTTAGGGGTTTTTTGTGGTTTTTTATGATTTTTATGCTTTTTAGGGTATTTTCAAATTTTGAGGGATTCATGATTTTTATGGGGTTTTCAAGTTTTTTTTGTTTTTTAGCGAGTTTTTATGTTTTGAGGGGTTTTAAGGGTTTTTCATGTTTTCTATCTTTTTTCGGGGGTTTAAATCATTTTTTCATTTTTGGAGTTTTTAGTTACTTTTTGGGTTTTTAACTTTTTTTAAGTTTTTAGGGGTTTTAATTGTATTTAGTTTTTTTGGGATTCTTATGGGTTTTTAGGGTTTTTATTGGATTTACATTTTTAGGTATTATTTTGGATTTTTAGGGATTATATAGTTTCTTTGGGTATTTTGGGATATGTTTTTTAGGGTTTTAATGGTTTTTTGGAGTTTTTAATCATTCATTGGGGTTTATTGGGTTTTTGTAATTTTTTTTGATTTTTTAGCATTTTTTTGGGCTTCATGGTTATTAAGGTTTTTAGGGGTTTAATGGTTTTAGGGGTTTTGAGGGTTTTAGGGTCTTTTAGGGTTTTTAGCATTTTTTAGGTTTTTAAGGGTTTTAATTGTTTTTTAGTTTTTAATGTTTTATAGCGTTTCTAGGGGTTTTATAGGTTTTTTCGTATTTAGTGCTTTTTAGGGATTTTAGGATTTTAGTGATTATTTAATGTTTTTAGAGATTTTGAGGAATTTTATGGATTTTTTCATTTTTTAGGGTTTTATAGGGTTTTTAGTATTTTTATGTTTTTAGTGCTTTTATGAAATTAGGTTTTTATGGTTTTCTTAGGGGTTTTCAGGGGTTATAGGGGTTTACATATTTATAAATATTAATTTTTGTATAGGAATTTTATGGTTATTTTTTGGGAGGATAAGGGGTATTTGAGTTTTTAGGGGTTTTAATGTTTTTTATAGATTTTTAACATTTTAAGGGGTTTAAATGGTTTTTATATTATTTACTAGTTTTTTATGATTTTCATGGGTTTTAGGTTTTATAAGGTTTTTAGGGGTTTTATGGTACTTAAGGGTTTTTAAGGTGTTTTAGGGATTTTTAGGTTTTTAATCCTTTTTAGGTTTTTAGGAGTTTTATGTGTTTTTATGTTTTTAATGATTCCTTAGAGTTTTTCTGGTTTTTTAGGGTTTTTTATGTTTTTAGGGATTTTCTATGTTTTTTAGGATTTTTATGGTATTTAGGGTTTTATGGATTTTTACAATTTTTAGGGTTTTTAGGGGTGTAAGTGCTTTTAGGGTATTTTCCAATTTTAGGTTTTTTAGGGGTCTTAAGTGGTTTTGGTTTTTATGTCTTTCTTAGGGATATTCATTGTTTTTTTTTGTTTTTTATGATTTTCGGTATTTTTAGTGATATTTTATGATTTTAATGGTCTTTATGGTTTTTGAGTCATTTTAGGGTTTTTTTATTTTTTATGGTTTTTATGGTTTTTTGGGGATTTAGGGTTTTTTTAATTTTTAGTTTTTTAAAGGTTTTTAGAGTTTTTTAATGTTTTTCGGGGTTTATAGATTTAATGATTTTTTAGTGGTATTAATGTTTTTAGGGGTTGTTTTGTTTTTTAATGGTTTTGTGTTTTTAGTGGTTTATAAGGGGTTTTATTTTCCTTTTAGGGATTTTAGGGTTTTTAGTGTTTTTTATGTTTTTCAATTTTAAAGTTTTAATAGTTTTTTAAAGTTTTCTTAGGGGTTTTAGGGGTTTGGGGGGTTTTTTTTGTTTTTAATATTTTAGAGATTTTAGTGATTTTTTAGGATTCTTATGTTTTTTATGGTTTTAATGGATTCTTAGGGGTTTGGGGTTTTTAAATAGTTATTAAGGATTTAATGTTTTTTGGGGTATCTTAAGTTTATTCATGTTTTTAGGGTTTTTATGATTTTGTACATTTTTAGGGATTTTTTTGAATTTTTTTTGGGTTTTAGTTTTTTTAGGTATTTCAAGGTTTTTTTGGGTTTTATGGTTTTTTAGATTTTTTTTTATTTTTTAGTGTTCTTTAGGTTTTTAGGGGTTTAATTTGTTCTTTGGTTCTTATGATTTTCTTTTTATTTTTTAGGGATATTATGGGTATTTACATTTTCAGTTATTTTTATGGATTTCTTAGGCATTTGATAGTTTTTATGGTTTTTAGATATTTTTAGGGTTTTTAGGGGTTTTAGGGGTTTTAAGGTTTTATTGTATTTTAGCAACTTTTTGGGCTTTTAATTTTTTTTAGTTTTTCAAGTTTTCTTATTGTTTTTTAGGGTTTGTATTGGTTTTTTTATGTTTTTAGGGATTTTATGGGATTTATTAGGATTTTTTACTTTTTATAATGTTATCAATTTTGAAAGTTTTTTTGTTTTTGGGTTTTTTTGTTTTGTTGTTTTTTCTATTTTTAGTGTTTTATTAGTTTTTTGTGGTTTTAAATGGTTTTAGAGTTTTTTATTATTTTTAGGGTTTGAATGAGATTTTATAGTTTTTTGGGGTTTTTATGTTTTTAGGGGCTTTTAATTATTTTATTGGTTTTTAGGTTTTTATGGTTTCAAGGTCTTTTAGGGTTTTTAGGGTTTTTATCGTTTTCGATTCTTTAGGGAAAGGAATATGCGAGGATCGGGCTATTCCCGACCCCCCCCCCCCAAATATTATTATGCAAAAAAAGACGCAGCAGACAAGGGAGGGGAGGGGTCAAATGACCTGCACCCAAAAACCCTTTACAAACCCAAAATGAAAAAGACCCAAAAAAAAGAAAGATAAAAAAAGAAAAAACACATAAAGCCAAGCAAGAAAGGTCCAGCAGCAGTCCAAGCCATGTAGTAACCAACATCCAACAACAGCATCACCATCACCATACTCAGCAACTTCATGACCTCCAAAGCATCAGCAACATCACATCTCAGCCAAGAAGCAGCCAACGTCCATCCCATCAGATTCTGACAGCCAGTATCCCACTTCCTCCTCAGCAACCAGCAGCACCAACACCAATCAACACCACCATACCAAATTGTCAGCACCCACCACCTCCAAATTTTAAGTGTGTTTAGGTCTTTAATGTTTTTTATGGGTTTCCCTGGTTTTAGTGTTTTTTATATTTTGTGTAATTTTTAGGGATTTTTAGGATTTTTATGGTATTTTATGGATATTAGGTAGATTGAGGGTTTCTATAGTTTTAAGGGATTTTTAGTGTTTTTAATGCATTTTTTGGATTTTAGGGGTTTTAACTCTTTTTAGGTTTTTTATTTTTTCCTTTGGGTTTTTTAGTTTTATTAGTGTTGTTTATGTTTTTATAAATTTAATGGATTTTTTAGGTTTTTTATGGTTTTTAGGGATTTTTAGGGTTTTGTGGTTTTTATAGTTTTATAGTTTTTGGGGGTTTAGTGTTTTTTAAATTTTTTGGCATCGTTAAGGTTTTTTATATTTTTCTGAAGTCACTAGGTGTTTAAAGTGTTTTTATATTTTTATTGTTTTTAAGGCTTTCAATGGGTTTAGTGTTTTCAAAAATTTAAGGCCTTTTTATGGTTTCTAAGGGTTTTTTCGGTATTTAGGGGTTTTTTAATTTTTTTGTTTTTAGGGGTTTTATGTGTTTTTATGTATTTAAGTTTTTCAGTTGATCTTTCAGTGATTTAGGTGTTGTTATGTTTTTTGGGATTTTGGGGAATTTTTATTACTTTGATGGATTTTTATTATTTTTATGGGGTTTTTGGGTTTTTAGGAATTTTGAGGGTTTTGGGGTTTTTTAGTGTTTTATGGATTTTTAGTTTTTTGGTTTTTAAGAATTTTAATTTTATTTAGGTTTTTATGTTTTTTGAAGGGTTTTTGGTGTGATTAGGTTTTTTTTATTTTTAGGTATTTTTAGGGGTTTTTTTGTATATTTTTGGGGGTTTTCATGTTTTTAGGGATTTTTATGGTTTTTAGTGGTTTTTGGTGATTTAATTGGTTTTTTGGTTTTTTGGTTTTTTGGGATTTTATGCTTTTTTTGAGTTTTTTATGGTTTTACGATTTTCATTGTTTTTAAGATTTTAAGGCATCAAAAGTGTTTTTATATTTTTTATTGGGTTTTAAGGGCTTTTAAAGGTTTTTATTGACTGTTATGGGTTTTTATGGTTTCAAGGGTTTTTAGGGTCTTTATATTTTATTAGGTTTTTTAATTTTTTTAGGTTTCTATGATGTTTTTTGATTTTTTTAATATTTTCTTATGGTTTTTTGGGGTTTTAATGTTTTAAGATATTTTTAGAGATTTTTGAGGTTTTTTATTGTTTCTATGGATTTAGAGAGTTTTTAGGGTTTTAGGGGTTGTTATGGTTTTCTTGTTTTTCATGTTTTTTGGGTTTAAAGGGTTTTTAAGAATTTATTTGGGTTTTTTATGTTTTTTTATGTTTTTAGTAATTTTTAGTGTTTTTTTATTTCAGTTGTTTTTATGTTTTTTTTTGTTTTTTGGGATTTTTAGTTTTTGGTGTTTAATGGTTTGTAGAGTTCCTTAATGTTTTTAGGTTTTAAAATTAGTTTTATAGATTTGAGTGGTTTTATGGATTTTTATAGGGTTTTATGTTTTTTTATGTTTTTCAACGGCTTTATGGTTTTTATTGGTTTTAGGGGTTTTGGGGACATTTACGGTTTTTGGGGTTTTAGTATTTTTTAGGTTTATTAGGGGTTTTAAGTGTTTTAGGTTTTTAATGTTTTCTTAATGTTTTTCATGGTTTTTATGGTTTTTTCCTCTTTTGTATTTTAGGTATTTTTTAGAATTTTTATGGGTTTTTTGGGTTTTTAGAGAATTCAAGGTTTTACATGTTATTATGGTTTTTTAGGGTTTTAAGGTTTTTTAGTTGTTTTTAGGTTTTTTATGATTTATAAGTAATTTTATGGTTTTAAGGGTTTTATAGAGTTTTTCATGGTTTTGGGGGTTTTTTATGCTTTAGGGATTCTTATGGAATTTTTAGGATTTTCAGGATTTTTACATTTTTTTACATTTTGTGGGTTTTCATGGATTTCTAATTGTTTTACAGTTTTATGGATTTTCTTTTGTTTTGGGGGATTTCTTGAGTTTTTAATGTGTTTCTAGGTTTTAGAGTTTTTAAAATTTTTGTGTTGTACATTTTTTAGAGCCTTTTGTGTTTTTTATGATTTTTATGTGTTTTAGGGTTTTTAAATTTTTAGGGGTTTTATGGTTTTTAGAGGATATAGGGGTGTTAGGGTCTTTTTAGGTATTTTTAGGGTTTTTTGTTTTCAGGGGTTTTATTTGTTTTTAGGTTTTTAATGTTTTATTTGTCTTATTAATGTTCTTTTGGGTTTTTTAAATTTTAAGGAATTTTTAGAGGTTTTTAGTATTTTTAATTTTTTATTGGTTAAAGGTGTTTTTTTGGTTTTTTTAGGTTTCATATTGTTTTTAGTGTTTTTAGTATTTTTAATGTTTTTAGGGGTTTTAATTTTTTTTAGGTTTTTCTGGTTTTTTTGTTTTCTTTATTTTTTGGAGTTTTTAAACTTTACTGATATTCTTGGATTTTATATGATTTGTATGATTTTTAAGGATTTGGGGATTTTGAGGGGTTTTGGGGATTTTTTATGGTTTTTATAGTTTTTTAATGTTTTTATGGGTTTAAAGGGTGTTTATATTTTTTTAGTGTTTTTTATGGTTCTTATGGGTTATTACGGGTTTTAGTGGTTTTTAGGGGTTTTATGGTTTTCAGGGTTTTTAGTGTTTTAGGGTTTTTACAATTTTTTTGTTTTATGGATTTTATGTTTTATTTGGTTTTAAGGATTTATTATGGTTTTTTAGTTTTTTGGGGTTTTATGTTTTTAGGGAAATTTAGGGATTTTTTAGGTTTTTTATTTTTTTAAGGTTTCTTGGCATTTTGAGGGGTTTTAGGGTTTTTTTAGGTTTAAAAGTTTTTATAATTTATTTAGGTTTTAATGTTTTTTTAGTTTTTAAGGTTAATGGTGTTTTAGAGTTTGTAATTTTTTAGGGGTTTAAAGGGTTTTTGGAGCATTTAGTGTATTTTTAAGGTTTTTATGGGTTTTTAGGTTTTCAGGGGTTTAAGGGGTTGTATGGTTTTAGGGCCTTTTAGGGTTTTAGGGTCTTTTAGGTTTTTATGGGATTTAAGTGCTTTTAAAATTTTATGGTTTTCTTAGTTGTATTCGGGGTTTTTAGAGTTTTTACGTTTGAATTGGTTTTGGGATTTTTTGGTATTTTTTTGGTTTTTAGGGTTCATAGGGATTTTGTGGTTTTTAAGGGGGTTTTGGGTTGTTATGGGTTTTATCATTTTTTAGCTTTTATGGGTTTTATGTGTTTTTTGGTTTT
The DNA here is from genome assembly GCA_963277665.1 of Viscum album. Lineage (NCBI taxonomy): Eukaryota > Viridiplantae > Streptophyta > Magnoliopsida > Santalales > Viscaceae > Viscum > Viscum album. The sequence goes on along the minus strand of OY728133.1, from coordinate 460,271,550 downwards.
TATGGTTCTCTTAAGGGTTTTAAGGGGTTTTAAGGTTTTTTACATTTTTAGATATTTTTAAGGATTTTTAGGACTTTTATGGGTTTTTAGGGTCTTGGGGTATTTTTAGGGTTTTTATATTTTTTAACGGATTTTAGGTTTTTTATGATTTTTTGTCGACTTTATATTTGTTTTTGTTTTTATGGGTTTTAAGGTTATTCTTGGATTTTTTGACATTTATTTGGGTTTAAAGTGATTTTATAATTTTTTAGGGGTTTTATGGTTTTTATGGGGGTTTTAGGGTTTTTATTGTTTTTTTAGGGTTTTTAAGACAAGGATGGTTCGAGGCTAGGCTATTCCTATCCCCCCCAAAATTTATTAGAAAAAAGATGAAACATACAAGGGAGGTTTGGGGTCAATCAACCCACACCAAAAAAACCCTGGACACCCCCATAAAACCCAAAAGTCTCCAAAAACCCAAAAGACACAAAACCCGAAAAAGTACAAAAACATAAGCATCTCCAACAGCATCTCCCAACCAAATTGTGACGAACATCCCACATCACCATTTTCAAACCAATTTCCAGCAGCACACTTTCCAACATCTGATGTCTCCTCACCAAAAAAGCTCACAACCCACAACATCAAACCACTAGTACCATAATCATCAACCTCCAGGTCATAAAAACTCAGCCAAGTAGAAACCAATATCCAACACTTCATTTTCCATCAACCAACACATCCTTTCATAAATTCCATCCTGATAGTAGTGTAAGACAACCAGTACAGACGCTGAGACACAAATCACAGCATACATAACTCAATTATCTGGCCCAGAGCCAGGCAACCCCTCACATCAAATCCAAAAGGCAGCACCAGCAGTAACATGAAAACCCTCCAGACTGAATAGCTCAAAATCCAGATTTCACCACCTCCTAACCAACCATCTCATATCTTTTTACAATTTAGATTCTATCTAGCCCCATCCATTCCTAAGAGTTTGCAGCCCAACCAACATCACCCAAACCCTCCAGACTGAACAAATCTTCGTAATCCACACCCCACAACACAGCCTGCAACACAACACCAACACCCATACCCAAGACCAAACCACAACACCCAACACCCCTTGGACAGAACCTAGCTCCCGGAAGCCACCCCGAGAGACTTGCACAACATCATCAGACATCACCTATCATATCTCAAAAAATCCAAGAACCAGCACCCGCAAAGGCTCATGACCACATCCATAACCAATAAACAGTAATTCTTAAAATTCCAAGAATTCCAACCAAATCTAGCATCAACAACTAGAAGTAAAGGAAAAACCACATGCACCAACATCTGTTGAGCGATTCGATAACAGGACCAAATGAGAGAATAAAACAAACCTTCATCCATAATGTGAGTCCTGGAAACTAATGTCTAAGTCTAGAACCCAGCACCATCACCCAATGACCCAAGCTGGGGAACAAATCTGTATACCTCTAAATCATGATCAGGCACCAAAATCCATTTTCTGTCACTAAGCCAGGAAGACCAATAAAAACATCCCAACCACAGATTTGGGAGCAGCGACATTCTTAGTGGTTTTCATTTAGGTTTTTAGGGGTTTTATGTATTTTTTTTGGATTTTAGGGATTTTTAAATTTTAGGTATTTTCCATGTTTTTTAGGAATTTTAATTTCATTTCAGGGTTTTTAAGGATTTTGAGGGTTTTTAGGGTTTTTAGTTTTTTTTTACATTTTTATTTTTTATGGGTTGTAAGTGTTTTTATGTTTTTATGTTTTTCTTAGGGTTTTCCAGGTTTTTTAGAGTTTTTACATTTTTAGTTATTTTTATACCTTTGTTAAGATTTTAATAGTTTTTTAGTTTTTTGGGGTTTTTGGTTCTTTTAGTTTTTATGGTTTTTCATGTTTTTCAAGTTTTTTTGACTTTATATGGAATTAAAGGGGTTTTATAGTTTTTTGTAGTATTTTAAAATTTTTATGGGGTTTTAGGGGTTTTACGTTTTAAGGGATTTTAATGGTTTATAGAGATTTTATGGATTTTAGGTCTCTTTAGGGTTTTTGGGGTTTTAGTGTATTTAGATTTTTTAATGGGTTTTACGTCTTTTTTAAGATTTTATGGTTTTCTTAGGTTTTTTAGGGTTTTTAATATTATATACATTTTAAATAATTCTCAGTTTTATTTTATAGTTTTTATATTTTTTTATGGGTTTTAATGATTTTGAAGGGTTTCATAATTTTTTAGTATTTTTTGGGTTTTTACGGTTTTTTGTGTTTTTTATGATTTTTAGGGTTTTTATGTTTTTTTTTGTTTTTAAGGTTTTCTTATGGATTTAATAGGCTGTTAGATTTTTATGTTTTTATATGTTTTTAGAGATTTTCTAAGATTTTTATAGTTTTTTTGGGGGGGGGGGGGTTTAGGGATTTAGTGAGGTTTTAGAATTTTTTAGCATTTCTAGCATTTTAACAGGGTTTTTGGGTTTTTTGGGTTTTTAGTGGTAATAAGGTTTTTTTTTTCAGTTTTTATCATTCTTTGGGGTTTAAATAATTTTCTAGAGTTTTAGTGTTTTTTGATGTTTTATGGGGTTTTTGGGGTTTTAGTGTCTTTTTAGGAATTATAGTGGTTTTTCATTTTTTATGTTTTTAATGTTTTTATGTGGATTTAGGTTTTTATGCATTTCATAGGGTTATTCAGTTTTTTAGTTTTTTTATGTTTTATGGATTTTTAGGGATTTTATTTTTTTATTTTTATGGTTTTTAGGGGATTTAAGGATTTTTTGGGTTTTGTGTTTTTTTGGGTTTTAAAGGTTTTTAGGGTTTTTGTGCTTTTTAGATTTCTTAAGTGTGTTTATAAGTTTTAGTATTTTATGATTTTTTAGGTTTTTTGCAGTCTTTCTAGGTTTTTTACTTATTTAGATATTTTTAGTGTTTTTAGGATTTTTAGGTTTCATTAGGGTTTCAATGAATTTTGTAGTTTTTCATGGTATTTTAGGGTTTTTATGGGTTTTTGGGTTTTTAGGGGATTTCTGAGTTTTTTAGGGGTTTTAAGGGTTTTTATAGTTTTTAATGTTTTTATGGTTTTGAATGGTTTTTTGAGTTTTTAGATGTTTTTAGGGGTTTTATGGGGTTTTATGGTTTTAGGGGTATTTATGGTTTTTAGGGGATTTTAGGTTTTTTAGGGTCATTTTATTGATTTTATGTGTTTTTAGCATTTTTTAGGTTTTTAGGGGTTTAAGCCCCTTGTCTTTCACATAAAAGGTTTTAGTATTGCTCCTCTCTACACCCTGCACATTCACCCCTTCATTACCTTGGACCCTAGTCCAATATAAAGAGAACATGGGAAATTTCCATAGCCATAACCTCTTCTACCGTTGTCCCGAACACTTCCACCAGTGGAAGAGAAAGTGTGTGGTTTTCCAAATCTTTTACATTTAGTTGTTTCTCACACATAGTCTGACTCCTTGGCCCCATAGTATTTTAATGATCATGGAATCTACACAATCCACCTGATTGAATTAACTATGAGAACTCTGATTCCCACTATAACTGGGATATGTAGGGAGCCTTTACCTAGGGTCGGAGCTCATTGGACATCCTCCACAGAAATCCAACCCTAATTCCCTTAATTTGGGCATCCTCCTTAGGATTAATCCTTGAATTTAGTCCCCCTTAAATTTCCATGAGTTAAGACATCTCTCGTGGACCCTGTTATAAGGGCATCATCTTTAGGATTAAGCCCCAACCAATTTCTCTCAAAGGATCATATTCCCGTACATGACTTACCAAAATATGTGGGATTTGATTCCCATCTTAATGGGATACATAGGAAGCCTCCCTAAGGTTCAAACCCAATACCCCCACATCAACTCTTTTATCTATGGTTCACATTCCAAGTAGGGTCTAATCCATCTTGGAAACTCATATTCATTCCAAGTTCCTTGGGCTGCTTCGGTATGAGTCCAACACTAAACATTAACTAGGAACCTTCCCCCTAGATGACTTTTCCATGTGATGTTAAATTGTATGGTTGATTCCTTCTCACATGACCTTAAAAGGTATGATGTTTCCCATTAAATGTCACCAAACTATGTGGGTTCAGATTACTTTCACAAGGATGAGTCGAAATCTCACTTATGGGTTCAATCCAAACATCAAAACAACTTTCCTCTCCCTAGATGATGATAAATTATACAGTTCCCCATTGATTAACATAAAAACCCTCATTTTCTTAATAATTACCTTAGAATAAACACTAAAGAGTCTATAAATAGTATATGAGAGGATACCATTGATGGAGAACCTTGAATACATACAGATATCTCCATTGATGAAGAACCTCGAATACATACAGATTATTCTTATTTCCATTGATTGAAGATTTATAGTTAAATTTATATTATTCTGGGAAAATTAACAAGGATTCATGGACATATCTTAAATATTTAAGAGAGTACCAGAGTAGGCAATAATTCCCCTAAAAATAGTGTGATGAGCTTGAACTCCCATCCTCTCGACCAATGTGAGTTCTAAAGAATCATGGGTCAAAATCCTTAACAAGTTCCTACCTTTTTAAAGTATGTCCCTTTGGATACAAAACCATTGGGCATTTCTGGTTCCATAAACAAATCCATTGGAAACTATTCGAAATTAGTGGTTCTTAACTAGAACACACATTCTGAGGAAAATAAAAAATGGTGAACCTGATATGAATCCTTAACCAAGATGACAGTGTTACCCATTTGTCTAGCCCATATCAATTGATAATAGAGAGCTTACAAGGAAATCAATCACACATGAATTCCTCCAAAAAGATATTTATTTTCCAGAGTTAATTGATTGAATATTTCATATATAAAGGTACTTTCTTCCAATAACTCACTTTATTTTAAATGGATTTCTTCATGTTTACACACATGAATTCCATAGCTGCTGCTCAAGCTAGATCCTCCACTGCTCAAAGGACGCCTTCACCAACTCAGTTTCTTCAACACTGGGTCACCAATGCACTGGTCTGAGAATTCCATCAAATTGTACTATTCTAACCATGGAGGCTACCCGACATGAATTCCAAATCAAGAATAACACCTGATCTTCTAGTCAACGATGACTAGTGGTCTGGAAGAAGACAATTCCAACCACAGTCTTCAACTGTTTTGGGTTTTCATCCCTAGAACGCAATTACCAATCCCTCCCATATTCTAGGGATGTTGACCAAGAGGATACCCATGGCCTCATCCCAAAGACACAGAGGTTCTTCCCAAGTGCTACTGCCAACAATCACCATCGCCAATGTTGTGTAGCATCAAACCCTCAACATGATGAGGGTGTTATCTTTGGCTATCTGACCTTGGTCCCTCATACCCAGGCATGAAATAAAAACCTTCAGTGAAAAAAATCAGCTAATATTGTGTAGGTTCCTAAATTTTCCCCATCCAAGAATTCCACCAAACTAGATTGGAAGAAAATAGTGAACAAGCACATACGGATGTCCACCTTCATTCCATCAGCTAGTAGACTAGTCTGGAGGCACCCAAAAAATCCTTCTATTCAAATCTGTTGGAGTACTATGAGAAGGAATATACCCCTACTTAAAATATTTTGTTCAAAAAATTGACTCCTCAGGATGCATTCGAAGAATCCTTCCAATCAAATGCCTTAGAAATTTTCAAGATTGAACATACAACTCTCTACAAGAATTCTAGAAGTATGGTCTAGAAGAATTTAGATAAATACACCAACCATTATTAGAGGATAATATCCAACAGGAACATACACCTTTCGGAATCCATAAATCCTACCAACAGCCTCATTTAGAATAACTTGAGGAAGTCACTTGTAAATCTACGATGAAAAACCTGGGACAGACTAAACTCTATGCCCATATACACACGTACTATCAGTATCCACTGATCATAAAGGGAAGGAAGGGGAAGGTATATACACCTACTTTGGATATGAAATGGATATCTATTCTCATTCCAATTGATAATGTAACCAAGAAAATTTCAAAAATGGTGAAGGGGAAGACACAAATTCCTACCCATATCCTAGAATCCTTCCAGAATATCATAACCGAAACTTTAACGATATCAGAGGGATGAAAAAATAATTCCATTCCCATACTAGGGATGACTCATCATCATTCCATCTCTGAGTAGATAAAAATCTCAGTTCCAGTACCTGAGGTTTATGGTCACACTCCCCCATATCATATGGACAACCAGATCAGTCACATATGCTCTTTCCAATTGGAGATAATTAGCCTATTTTAATGGATACTCCCAAGCAGGCATGCACACCTACTCTCGATAACCACTTCTCCCAACAAGAGGACCCAAATATGTTAAATAATGTATCTAAGAAGAAGTATCACCATGGAATATTAAGAATCAATAGTCAATTTGTGATCTGGCTCTTTGTAATGCTGGAGTTCTGGAAGCCCTAAGACATTTATCTATTACTGCTCAAGATCCTACCCTCCCATTACCAAATTATGGGATTATTAGTAGTAATTCTGAATTTCCTCATCTGAAACTTCGTCATGAAGGATTTATTCATGACAATTTGGTCAATGTCAAGGACATATCTCTGTATGAGAGCCACGAAAACCCCCTGTCTGGCCTGAAGACTAAGGAGAAAGTGGATTTATCCCTTCCTGTAATCTACCATGTTTGTCCTCCCCATGATGGAACTTGCTGTGAATGTTATCGCCATAGTAGTGCTTATCATTGTCAAGATAATTCTCCAACTAACAATGAAATTATGAAAAATACCTCTTATCTTGAGGAATTTTAAAATATAATGTCAGTAATGTATGATGCATTGTTATTGGTATGGTAAATATATTCTCAGTTTGAAGACTACCCAAAGAGATAGTCAGTCTTCAAACCTCCCTTGGTTCATTTTCCTTTTAATATAATAGAGGAAACACCATGTGATCCCATTACTTGGGGTAAATAAATCAAGAATCATCCACTTTTGTTATAACAGGTTGAGAAACATCTAGAAAAATTATAATAGGATTTGTTAAACATAAGGAAACAATTGGATAAGGGTAAAATACCAGTCATGTTATAGAATTTGGGAACCTCTCAATACAGCTTTCTAGATATATTTGTAGAATATCATATTCATGATATCCATGTCAAATTATAAAAGAATCTTCATCATCTAAACGATAAAGAATTATCGTATGATGAATGTCAAATTAATGTTAAGGTAATATAAGGATTTTAGTTCCAAATTGACTTTTAATCTCTCTAGGTTTCCCAACATCCAAATATCAGGAAGAAATAAGGATCCCTTCAATGTGCATACCTCAATCCATTAAAAAGTTTGTGAAAATTTATCGTTGAAACCCCATATAGTGTTCATATCATAGGATTGGGTGAATACGGAGCATAGAATTTCATTTCTCTCAAAATCCATCAAATATTGTTAAAATTAATCTCATGAAATTTAATTTCCTTAGGCCAACAGTAATAAAAAATCTATTCATGAATGATGAGATTTTCAGCAGGAGTAGGCTTCAGCTAGATTTCACCAAAATCAATCCCAAAAATAGAAATATATTTAGATAACTTTTTATGAAAAATCTAAGAACATTAAGCAAGACTCATAATTAGTGTATGTTAGCCATCATATTGTGACAATGTCAAAATTATCACAATGGTATTCCAAAGTAGGTGATTTATGTGAATGTTCAATAATGCACCCAGAAAATGTTCTAACTAGAATTTGTATGTTATGAAGAGAATATGCACTAATATCAAACATAATAGTTTAGGAGCCACTTCAACCCGTAGAGCTAGGGGATATTTTAACTCAACCATCAGGGTCAAAAAATACAACCCAAAGGGTTGCGAAATAAGAACAGAAGTAGACCCAACCCATAGGGATGTGGGGTTTTCACATTCTCATTCCCCTCCTAAGTGGAAGTTAGTTTTCTCCTAATTAGGGATGAATCTAAAAAACCAATAGACAAATTAACTATCTGAGGATTCCCTTTCATGTTACCATCTATCAAAAAGGTCCCAAGGAACCAAAAAATAGGATAACAGAGTCTCATGGAGGAAAAATAAGAAGTTAATCTCCCAAAGAAACCAATTAAATGCCAGTAATGCATTAAGCGTAAGTAAATGTCATTAATTACATTATGGAAGATTCTACAGAAAATGAGTCTAGTTAAGGGGAGTTAGAGGATAAAGTTCTTATTCATAATACAATCCACACTCAAGAAAATGAAGGTGGTGTGAATACCCAAAAGCAGAGGCTTACCCAAAATTTAGATATTCCCTTGAATAATTCACTTCATCCTATTCAAAAGAATCAAAATAAAAGAAATGTTAAATGTAAAACCACATATCAACATTACCTTGGTGAAGTTCAATCCCTTTCACTTGAAAAAATATTTTCCTAATAAGAGGAGGGGATGAAGGAGTTGAGGAGACTCAATGAAGAGTTACTCAAAAGCATCACTCTAGTCATACATGCCATATAAGAAGATCCCCAGCTTTCACTTTTAGTAGGAGAACCTCATTAAAGAGGGTTTGTTACAAATATTGATGTGGATATGGAATTATCTTCATTGGGTACACATATAAAATAGGTTCAAGTACATCCTTATAGGCTTTTCCCTATGGGATATCAACGGAAAATACTAGAACCACAACCAGTGGTTTTCCAGTCATCGCACCCATTCAGGATCTAGCTATTGTACCTTTACAGGTCTCAACTCATCCACATATTCCTATAATGCTCATTAACACCATTGACTCACTGAATACTCGATTGGATGATATAGAAGGAAAAATTGCACCAATAAAACAAGAAAAAAAGGTTTATCTTGAATGGTCAAATATGAAACCTCCTCCACCAATCCTTGGGAATCCTGCATTTCCAATATTCAATGGATCATGAGATTTGGATTAGAACTTAATACATTTCGTCCCTTTTTTTGATCCCATGATGAGGACCCATGAGCAATAAGTGGTAGTGGAACTAAGTTGTTTTGTGGAATCATTACAGGGGCCAACCTTCATTTGGTATACAAGATTCTAGTCTCGATCGATTACTAGATAGGAATATCTCCGTCAAAAATTCATTTTCCAGTTTCGTTCAGCATTGTAGAAGACAATAGTTTGTAATCTCACAAACTAAAAGAAAAGGGGGAAGAAAATAGTTTCATATTTTATTTCTCGATGGAATGGATTAACATAGTCCTTGAATATACTAATCCCTCAAGAAGAATTGTTACCCATTTTTGTATCCAACCCCATGATGAGTTTTACACACCTTTAATCCCTTTGAAATACACATGAGGGTTTTGGGATTTGGCCTCAATTTCTCAACAAATGTAAAATTCCATAACTGTGACTAGATCCAAATCTTAACTAATCTTATTAGCTCTAGGAAGAAGAGTAGGAAAAATAGAGGCAGGTATAGTTACACTTAATCAAGCCCCTGTACCTGGTCCAATATCAAATCCCTCATCATAGCATAGGGATCCTCCTACCAAGTGTCAGCAACAATGGTTGCCTCATCAATATGATAGAAAAGATACAAGGCAGTGGCAGTTTGAGTAGTTAAAGAATAAAGTATACTCTTTTTAGAATGAAATATTTCTCAGCTACTTTATTTCATCCTTTGAAAAAAAATTAGTCCAGTCACCAAGGCCCAGGAAGCTGTATAAAGAAGGAGATGATGATCACCCAAACTACCGCCCCTTCCATAAAATGTTGGGGCACCCCATCTTGAAGTTGTTTTTTTCAAAGATCTCCAACAGAAGATATTGGACACTAGACAGGTGAAATTAAAAAGTTTATCAGCCCAGGTAGCATGTGTTACTACTTCCAATCCATAGGTGGAAGGAGAGTAGTAGTATGTCCAAAATAAGAATGTATAGAAGTTTAATGACTTGATGTTCTGGAAAAAAAATCAAACTCATGTCATTCTATGAACACAGTTGAAAAAATCAACTGGGCCTCCTTCCACTTCTGCTGTATCCAAGCCATCTTTATCAAAAGATCAGTCCTCTAAAGGCCAATCCTTAAAGAAACGATATGGTTATAAGGATAAAGAGCATTCCAAAGAAGATTATATCATGTCAATGCCAAATTTGTCCTTGACTTTGGAAGATTTCATGTTGAGTGCCTCAAAATCATGGTAACCACCCCATCAAATGGAATAATAAGAGTCGACTTAGTAGGAAGAACCTTCCTCAGATAAAGAGTTGATTTTTTGTCTCTCTTAATGTTATTCACTTAATGGATCCCAATGCAAATAATGATTTTGATTATGAACTTAAGTTCTCCATACATGACTTGGAAATTAGGGGAAGAATTAATCAAGGTTGACATTATAGGGGAAGATGTGGGTATGATAGAATCCATTATTTCAATTACACCCCTGGTCGAACTGTTTATACAGAAGAAACTCAAGGGAGGGCCCTCAAGTAGGATCAATAGGAACAAGGAAACTCTCCCACACATAACAGAGGATACCCTAGAATAATCATCTTATAAGAATAGTTAGAGGCTATGACTCTATATCATTAGTGGTTTGGAAGGCCTATCCAACCTAATCCACCAAGAGAATAAGTACTTCAAGCTCATACTTCAAAGGATGGTCCATCCACATCAGCAACATAAACTCCCAAGGTATATTCCAAATAGTTTCTCTATGACGGGAAGTGCATACCTATAGAACATAAATAAGATATTTCGAAGCAACATGCATAAGTACTGGACAATTTATCATTCTTGGATTCTCTAAATTGGTCAAATTATCTTCAGGATGCAGTCATTTAGGCCTTTTCAAGTCCTCTAGACTTCGAAACTGAGGTTTCTGCTACTAAGGTCTACCATATAGAGAATGATCCTATAGAATGTCACGAATTCATATCTTTCAAGGACGAAGATGAGGATGATGTTTTATAACGACACCTCAGACCCTTATAAAAATCCTAAAAGATAAATGCTATTGACTTCTAGTGAGCCTTCGTTGATAATGGTTCCAGGGTCATCCTCATTCCCATTCGTACACTTCATTAGTTGGGTCTCACCAAATTTGACTTTTCTCCCTCTACTCTAATGCATCAATTTTATGAGAAGAATGAACAAGAACCTCTAAGTGAAATTACGCACAGAACTCAGTTTGGGGATCCTTTATCTGATTCAAATTTTATGGTTTTCCATTAGGAAAAAGGTTTGAACATTATATTAAGAAGGCCTTAGCTACATCAAAATGTGGCAATTCATTCATCATACAACCAATGTACCAAGTATTTATTCAGTTGTAAAATTGGTACATTTCACGATTACAAGGCCCAATTCAAAACTTGTGAATCTCAGTATATTGATGTAGAGTTCTATCACACAAGAGGAAAATGGTATGTGGAAAAGGATATAATAAGAATAAATTCTATGAATAGTCTACAAAAGATCCTGGATATCCAATTCAATAATCTTAGTGTAGATTATATTATACCTATCAATCAAATTAAAAGGGTATACCCAAATACAAGAACTCTTTCAGTGGATTCCATAATGTCGGTTGTGGAAATTGGGACTAACTGGATTTGAGAAATCATTGATTTTCCAAAAAATGATGAAAACCTAAAAAGAGATGTCTTCATTCCATCTACTGAACTTCAGCAAGTATCTGCTTCATCAGTCAGGCTAGAAGAAGTTATTACACTCATGGAAAAATACATGTATTCTGATTCCTATTTCATCATCTTCCCTTTAGAACTTCAAAAAGACCATTCAACATCAGATGGTATAGAGATGGTTTCCTCCTCTTCAAGATGTCCAAATAATGACTCCACCCCTAGATTTTAATTTCTTTATTCATTACCTACCCTTCATGTAGAGGAAGAAGAAGCAACATGTGAAGAAGTGGAAGAAGAGGAAGACCTTAAAATTTCCACTCAAGCATTTGAGGAAGGCATCTCCACCACTATGGATGAACTTAGGGAAATAAATTTGGGTACAAAGAAAGATCAACACCCCACTATGATTAGTGTGACCATGACATAAGAAGAAAAAGAGGTGTATACTTACTTTATAAAGAAACATTAGGATGTTTTTACTTGTAATTACATAGTGATGCATAGTCTTGACCTCAAGGTGGAGACCCATCATTTGGGATTACCATAATATCACCGGGGATAAAAAAAGTTTTAAGAAGAACACACCTGAATAGAGCCTCCAAAATTGAGGCTGAATTCAACAAGCTTATCAAATTAAATTTCATCCGAGAGTTGAAATATTCAAAGTGGTTATCCAATATTGTCTCGGTGAAAAAGAAGAATGGGAAAATCTGAATTTTCATTGATTTTATAGATCTCAATCATTATTGAAGCTGAAATCAACAATATTATGGTTTTTATGGCTTTTATAGTTTTTTTAACATTTTTATACATTCACAAGTTTTTTAGAGTTTGAGTGGTTTTAGGGTTTTTATGGTGTTTTTTGGTTTTTTAATATTTATGTTTGTTTTTTTCGTTTTTATATTTTTTTTGGGGGGGGGGGGGTTTAATGTTTTTAGGGTCTTTTAGGGTTTTTATGTTTTTATCATTTTTTATGTTTTTAGGGGTTCAAAGTGTTATTATTTTTTTACGTTTTTCTTATTTTTTTCAGGGTTTTTAGGGTTTTTTATGTTTTTAGGGATTTTTAGGCCTTTTCTAGGGTTTTCATTGTTTTTACAGTTCCTAGTAATTTTGAGTGGTTTTCGGATTTTTTAGGGTTTTAAAAGTTTTTAGAGTTTTTAGGGTCTTTAATGGTTTTTAGGTTTTTTAAGTGTTTTTAGTGTTTTAAAGTATTCATAGGGTTTTAAGGGTTTTAGGGTTTTTTATATTTTAAGCAATTTTTGGTGATTTTTTTGGATTTTTATGGGTTTTTTAGTTATTTAAGGATTGTGATGGTTTTAGGGTAGTTATTGTTTCTATGTTTTTTTCGGGGTTTTAGGGTTTTCATATTTTAAGGGGTTTTATAGTTTTTTTATTTTTTTAATGTCTTTATGTGTTTAATGGTTTTTTAGAGTTTTTATATATTTTTTATAGTTTATTTGGGTTTTTATGATTTTTAAAAAACATTAGTGTTTTTATGATTTTAAGGGTTTTTATGGTTTTATGGTTTTTGGGTTTTTAGGTTTTTAGTGTTTTTAGGTTTTTAGGGATTTTAAGTGTTTTTAGGTTTTTATGGATTTTAAGTGTTTTCAGTGTTTTTATAGTTTTTCAATGTTTTTAGTGTTTTAGGTTTATAATGGTTTCTTAGAGTTTTTAGTGGTTTTTAGGTTCATTTATTTATTTTTAGGTGTTTTTAAAATTTTTATGGGTCTTTAGGATTTTTAGGTGTTCTTAGGGGTTTAGGGACTTTTTAGATTTTTTACGGTCTTTATCATATTTTATGTTTTTAGGGATTTTAAATTGTTTTTAGATTTTTAGGGTTTTCTTAGTCTTTTTAAGGTTTTCATGGTTTTTTATGCTTTTAGGGATTTTTGGGATTTTATGTTTTTAATTGTTTTTCATGTTTTTAGAAATTTTGAGGGTTTGGGGGTTTTATATAGTTTGTATTGTTTTTTTTGAGGTTTTTAGGTTTGTAGTGTTTTTAGGGGTTTGAGGTGCTTTTAGGTTTTTTTTCTTTGGGATTTTCTAGGTTTTAGGGTTTTATATGTTTTTAGGTTTATATGGGATTTTAGGATTTTCTTGGACTTTTACAGTGTTTAGGGATTTTGAGGGTTTTTAGATTTTTTAGGGTTTTTTGGGTTTTTAGGATTTTTTTAGTGGTTTAAAGGTTTTATAATTTTTATAATTTTTATAGGTTTAAAGTGTTTTTATAGTTTTAGTTGTGTTTTAGGGTTCCTAGTGTTTTTTATGGTTTTTAATTGTTTTTGAGTTTTATGGTTTGTAGGTGTTTTAGGGTTTTAAGGGTCTATTTAGGGTTTTTACTGTTTTTATCATTTTTAGTTTTTAGTGGTTTTAAGTGTTTTTATGTTTCTATGTTTTTCATAAGGTATTTCAATATTTTTAGTTTATTTACACATTTATGGATTTTAGGTATTTTTTAGGATTTTTATGTGTTTTTAGTGTTTTCTATGATTTTGTGGGGTTTTAGGGTTTTTTAGGGTTATTAGGGTTTTTATGTTTTTTTGGTTTTTAGGGTTTTTTAGGGTTTTTAGTATTTTTATACTTTTTAGAGTTCTTTAACTTCTTTAGGGGTTTAAAAGGATTTCTATATTTTTTTTTAGTTTTTTGGATTTCTATGTGGTTTTAGGGTTTTTTTAAAGTAATTAGGGGTTTTATGGTTTTTAGTGATTTTTAGGTTCTTTAAGGTCCTTTTAGGGTTTTCAGGTTTTTTTTCATTTTTATACATTTTGGGGTTTTAAGTGTTTTTATATTTTTAATGTTTTTTCATGATTTTTATGGTCTTAAGGGTTTTATGTTTTTCAGTATTTTTATTATTTTTATGGCACTAGAGGAAAAAGTCCATTTTATGACTGTTTTTTTGGAAATGGCGGCAGTTGTAACCGTCACCATATGATTCTGTAGAAGTTTCAAAAAACCACCCTTAAAGTGTGTTTCAACATTAAATATGCGGAAATTTTCACGATTTATCAGTGGTTTATTGTAACCATCATGGTGGTTTCCATTCGCGGTGGTTTTTTTTGGTTTTAGCAGTGGTTTTTCTCAGTGAAACTAATATTTTTTTAGCAGCAAGAAAAACTACCACTAAAACCAAAAAAGATGCCACTATATAATAAAGGAATATGAAAACTGTTTAGTGGCTATTAAAACCACCACTAAATTATTGTCTGTAGTGGCGGTTTTAACCACCACGGATAGCAAACTACCATAATTGTAACAGTGGTTAAAACTGCCCCTAAATATATTATATTTATTTTGTGTTGGTTAAAACCTCCGCTAAAGCCAAATTTACAAAACAAAATGCAGCTGATACTATAGGCCCATTACCAATTCCCTAAAAAATAATTCTAATTGATACAACATATAACACATCATAACCACAACACATCACAACCACCCCGCATCACAACCACCCCACATCACCACCACCACACATCATAACCCCTACACATCACAACCACCATGAATAATTTAGTTTCAATAAGAATTTTTTTCATAATTACTAAATTATTATGAAGGGTATTCACAAAAAAATACAATATTTCATGGGAAACCAATTTAATAGTTTGAAATATATTATTAGTCATTTTCATATGTTCTGAGGTTATACAAACATACATATAAAGTTTTTTAAAAACCAAAAAAACACACTATCTCAAAATAACACATAATTGGAAAACCAAGTAAGTGTGGCCATATAGGAATAAATAATAAGAATAAGTAAAAATTGTGTGATATCTCCCTTCCCCTTAAAATTCAATTAAGATTGTTCATTATCTTTATTAAGATGATATGTGCCATTTAACCAAAGAAATAAAAAATAATTATATTTCCAAATGCACATATAAATAAGGGGAGGTGAAGGATCCTCAACATTGACTGAATCTTCAAGGAGAAATGAACAATAACCAAGGATAAAAAACCACTGATCTCAAGTGAATCCATATTGAATCCATTGATTAATAAGACTCCATCAAAAACCACCCAAAAAAGAGGAGAATTACAACCATAATGAACTATTGAACATAATAGAAAAAATAATGAAGGAGTAATGGGGGAAAAATAGGGCTACCATGAATCAAATAACTTCAATCTAAATGATCCAATATGATCCAAGTGGTTTGGAACACCAAGGGGTGACTGGGGAAGGGGATGATGAGTAAGGGTTAACCAAGAATTAAGGGAAAATCTAAAATTCAAAACAAAGAGGGAATACAAATCTTATTTATAAGTGAAGCACACTGGACTGTACCAAAACATGGTTAATATCCAAAACTCATGTGGTGGGTTTGGTAAAATCGTGATCTAGGACCCGCATTGTTGTTTTATCTTTTTTCACATTTTAAAATGGAGTTTGGCCTCCCTCAAATCTTAAAACATGGAGTGCTCTAAGACATATTGGTTCTTCTATATTCTTCCATATTTAGAATCTATGATCAAGTTCCTATTTCCAAACCATTTTACCCTCACCATGCCCAAGGCTATAATGTGGTGAGCTTGGGTTTCCTATTTTGGACAGTTGGTCCTCCGATATTCCAGGACCCCAAGGGAATTTCAAGATTCTCATGGTGCATTGGAAAACCACTAGGAAAACATGCATAACACCATGTCATTCCCAAGTCAGGGTTATATATCCCATTTTACATAAGAGCATGCCCAATATAAAACTACCTCCTTCATATCCATACAAGTCATTGCACAAGCTATGGTGGCCTTTAGAAGGATAAAAATGCACCTCAAACCTCTAAATCATCACAAAAGTCTCCCAAAACATCCACAAGACATGATAATGCACAAAGGGAAGTTCATAAAGGGTATGTACCATTATTCGCATTCAATTTATTTTGGTTTCCCTATTATTTCTCAATTCTATGTCAAGGTGATCATATTTTCCACAAAATTATAAGAACTATGTGTGGATTGATTCCTACTTTCATGGGATACATAGTGATTCCTAGATATCCTATCTCAAACTCAACCAAAAAACTCATATCAAATCCCCCACTTTATCTTAGTGACTAGGTTTCTTCATTCACATTCATTTTCCATCCATAGGGTTGGTATCAATACAAGTTCATTTCATTTTAAACATCAGTTTAAACTACATTAAACCTCATATAATAAGGTATTTTTCATATGATCATAATATATATATTATTTGAATCATTTCCACATGATGTTAAACTATGTGGTTCATGGTCCATCTTGTATGAATTGAAACTTATTAGAGAAATCTTCCTAGTAAGACCTATCTTCCTCTACATATTATATAAATCTACATAAGGATCCTTAGAATGTGGTTCTTTATCCATAAAACCATGTTATGAGAAAAAGACTCTTACCCTATGAAATATCCTAATATGGATATGCATATTATATAAAAACTATATGGGTATTGATTCATGATGTTTCAATATATGTAATGATATTGGGATCTCCTATAATAGGCATTGGTGAAAATTATAAGCACATTGGTTATACCCTAAAGGTGAGAGCCTTCCTGATTCACATAAATTTGTTTATTTCTTTCTCACATAATGGTTCCTATACATCTCATCCTTATCCTCCTATACATGAGACACATTTTTATAGAGGACCTTTTCCAAGAACTATGAATGGATTGATTCTTGTTACTATATGATATGTTTTTTATCGTTTATCCTTTGGTAAAAAAACCTAAAAAATTTAGAAAAAATGAATCTTAAAAAATGATTCCGGAAAAAAATTGACATATATGGTTCATACCACAATTGATAAATCCTAACATAAATTGAAACATATGAAATAAATAAAATACATAAAAGGAAACATGAGAAATCAAGAAAATTTTAGGTCATGAAAATGTTTAGTGGAAACTATGTGCCAGACATGATACATATACAAACCGACTATTACCAAATCTGTCCAACATATCAACAAAACCACTAATCATGGTCCGATAATGAACAAAGTTCGTCACCCTCTCCACCCCCATCTCTATTTTCTACTACCACATGAAAGAAAATTATATTGAAAATTAAATACTGTAGTATATTTATATTTAAAATTAATAAAATAAAAGATTTCAAACTAAATGATTTTGAATTTTTGTGATTTACCTACTCATCACCAGTTGATGCAATATCACTAGGGGAATATCTGGGCGTCTTCTAATATAAATCAATCAATGATTTCTGCAAAGGGGATATCTGAGCCCCCTAGTTGTGAACTATGTTTCGTATAGAAACAATATCTCTCTGAGTATATCAGGGTATGGAATGACTACTATCAGAAGTAGATGCATCTAAAATCTGCGGAGACCTACCAGAGACCTCAGAAGGTATGGGTCTCAAACCCATCCCACACACTCTATCGGGATGCTCCTTTCCAAGGACTTTAGCAACCAGGTCATCCTGGGAGACTGTGTAGGACTGTGCAGGATTGGCATCCCAGAGTTCTTTAATTTTTACCTATAAATCAAATAGAATTAATATTAAAAAAAATATATATTAAAATAGTAACAACTTATAATAAGTTATTATAATGAAAAATGAGTTCATACCGCAACTTCTTTTGTAGGCTCATTAACGAAACATCCATCTGATTTTTGGTGAACATTCAACCACACTTATGTTCGAGATGCTTCGTACCCTAAACTTTGTGATCGCATTAAACCAACATAAATAAAAAATTTAATGTATTAATCAAATAATATTTTCTTACAAATTATGAAATTAATGAAAATATTACTAGAGAAAATCAGCTTCTAGAAAAACACTTTGACCCCGCAGTGTGAGGGATGACCTGCTTAGCATGGCTCAATGAATTATTTCTTAAAAGGTCCTAAAATAAATAAAATGAAATTTAATAGTAATTTATTCAATTTCATATCCTATGAATATAAATTTATAAATGTAAAATGGGATTATTATAGTAATATATATTTAAATACCATCTGCTTATCATCACGATGTCTATCAAAAAAACATTTCATTGCTCTTTGGGTACCTTATCGGGTAGCTTGTCATACATATGTTGGGTAGTAAATGAAGTATTGTTGTCATCTCCCCACAATCTCCATTTAATTTATTTCCATTTTTGGACATGATTTTTCAATCTCTACTTTCATGCTATCACATCCGCAACCGTAAAGTGGAAAAACATCAGTACACAGAAATTCATTTTGAAAAAAAAATAATAACGTGACATAAAATTACACCTTATTTTATTAAAATTACCTTTTTTTGGGAATAAAAAACATCATTTTTCAACTTTTAGGCATATATCTCCAATCATCATATGAAATAATAAGGGAAACAGGCTCTACAGCCAGCTGGTCTAAAATCTAGCCAAGTAATCGTACGATGTCATCCGTAAGGACCCCATATGAATCAAATGGGACAACTATATTCTCTCTGGTCAGATTCCATACATATGAATTTTTTTTATTTTTTCCATAGTTGCATTGTTTTAATATTTAATGAACAAACATTTAGTATAAAAAAGTGCAATAAATTTATTTATATTAAATTTGTACCTATAAGAGTCACCCTCTAGTATCCTCATGAAGAACTAGAAGTGGCGCACTGCTCCCCCACTACTGAGGATCCTGAAGCGGGAGGTGATGAATGAGATGTTGAAGGGACACCCATAGAGGGTGTGAGAGATAGTGCAGGGGGAGATGGTGTAGTTGGGGAGGCAGATGGTGGCTCAGATGTCATAGGGAGGGGGACAGATGGATCGTTATCGGTTGTAGTGGTCAATGAAATAGTATATCACTTCCTCCATGGAATGCTTGTCATTTAATCAAACAAAAGTATGTTCAGAACTTATATTTCAAAAAAAATTCCGGAGAAAAAAATTAAAAAAATAGATTCACAGTACTAAAAAAAATATATATATAAAACAATGATAATGAATGATACAACAAGTAAAATAATTGGTTGTTAAATGAATTCATATTGTACATACAATCATTTCCCCGTTCAATCGTGTCAATTTCCTACTCCATTACTTAATCCACTTCATTAATCCTTGATAGAATAATATTTTTAATATCATAGTGGACAAATAATTCTGATTCTTTTTTTTGATGAGATTCAATGTCAGAGGTCAAATCTTCTACTTCATCACCCATATCATAAAAATATCTTTTTCTAAAGTGAGAAACTACACTCCACCCTTCATCCACAACATCATTCACATAATACACAATTTTTTCTTGTGATGATAAGATATATGGATCATATAGTTCATGATCAACAACTTCAATCAAGCGAGAGAAGTTTACAAAAGTAAATTGCAAGGAATCGTTTTTTACACCTCTGATAATATCGACCCAATTTTAATTGAATAAAACTACTAAAAAATTCTCGAGGTAGTTTAATTCAATAATATCAGTCATATTTATATAGTATCCCACTTTAGAAAATGTAAATATACCACAATTCTGTGTTTTCAAACCCTCTTCTTGATTAACTATACAAAATATAAATCCATTCACATTGTAAGCGTCAAACATTCTAACTTGTTTTAGAGGAACTCGTGCAAGAAACTTCAAATCTTATGAAAACTCTACTCGAGTATCAGTATTCATGATCTAAAAAAATAAATATACTTTATTAGAATTAAAAAATATATGTGTCAACCTAATATTCGTATTTATTGCAATATTTATAAACTTACACGTCATAAAAACCACTCTACAAGATCTTTATTAATATATTTTGTTATATCTTTCTCATTTCATGTTTCGCCACTCATTTGTCTCTTTGTTTGTATCCTAAACTCTTTAATAAATGGATCTGAAATTTCACTATTTAGCAGCACATATCTATGTGCCTGTAATAATAACATTTATATCAGTTTAACATTTTAGGTTCTCCCAATAGATCAGCCAGTAGTAGGAATTTTTTTTCATTTCCCATGTATTTGAGATTGATTCGATGTCTCGTTATCACGTAAAAATCGATTAAATCTTGTCTCAATATCATCTAAGTATCTATAAAAAAAGTTAGGACACTCTTTTTCAAAATAGCCTTCAGTAATAGAGCCTTCTAGTTGAGTTTTATATCTCATGTATGATTTCAAATGCCCATGATATCTGTGAAATAAAATAAACAAACATAATTATGCACGTAATTAAGTGCCAAAAATTGATTTCTTAACTGAAAAACATATAAATAATGTACCTCTCAATTGGATACATCCATCGACAATGAATGGGGCCTTTTAATTTAGTATCCTCAACCAAATGCATATTTAAATGCATCATGACAGTAAAAAACGACGGAGGAAAGATCATCTCCATTTAAAATAGTGTTAATAAAAACCTCTCCTAAAAGCTGTCAAGCTCAAATGGATGTAGATATTTTTCACATATTTTCCTAAAAAATGTGAACAATTAGAGTACAACAGCTGTAACTTTTTCAGGTAATAATGTACGTAATTCTAATGGTAGTAACTAATGTAAAAAATATGTGAACTTTGATTTTTCAATCCATTTAACTTATGATTAATTAAGTCAACACACCTCAAGATGTTACTTGAAACCCATAAAATACATTAACATGCATTAAAATTCGGAGGAATGTATCTTTATCCCTATTTCTCATTTAATAAATTGTCAGAGCATACTTTTCATTCTCATCTGGCCAGAGATCACATTTTATGTTCATTACTTGTAAGTATTTCTGAGCATTGAGATGATCCTTCAACTTTCTATGCTCATTATGAAATGTAAAGTTTAAATTTTCATATACATTCTTCTCAATATGCATCACATCAAGATTATGCCGCAAAAATTAAATTCTTAATACAAAAGTTTGAAGAATATACTTTTTTTCTTCCATTGTTGTGTTCCGATTTCACTTGACGATGCACTTCAAACCTATTTCTCGCTATCATTAAAATGATAAACCTTCCCAAATTATGTTTCAACTTTTCCATACAGTGTCAATATTTCAGAACTATTTAACATCTTTAGAGGTGGTCTATGATCAATGAAACCATTACATTTTTTACTTTTTAGCCGAAATCTATGAGATGAATCATGAACTCTTCGATGACACAAGATGAATAATTTTCTACTATAAGGTAGCTATTTGGGATCAAAATTAAAGTCACGAATAGGACAATCCAAACCCGTGTAAGTGTTCCAACCAAATAAATTCCCAAGCCCAGGGAAGTCACTAATGGTCCACATTAAAGTAGCATGCATTTTTAAAATTGTTTTAGAAGAAGCATCAAATGTCTTAACATCGTTGCTTCATAACTCTTGTAATTATTCAATTAAAGGTTTCAAGTATACATCAATATCATTTTAAAGAATTATTTTTAGGAATAATCCTCAAAATGATAAAAGACATTTGTTTCGTACACATCCACAGAGGCATATTGTAAGGAATCAAAACAACTGGCCAAATTATATAACTAGTACTCAAAGTTCCAAATGGGTTGAATCCATTGGCAACCAATCCCATTCGAACATTCCTAGGATTAGCTGAGAAATCTAGATTTAAAGAATCAAATGTCTTCCACTATTGTGAATATTTTGGATGTCGCATTAACCCAACATTTTTATTATCTATAGAATGCCATTTCATGCGTTCGGTGGGTTTTGATGACATGAATAATCTTTTTAATAGAGGATTTAAAGGAATGTAATGCAAAACCTTTATAGGTGTGTTCCTTTTCTTATTGTTCATGGTAATATATTGATTCAAACTTACAACATCACCCATTAACTGTCATCTAGAATAAGAACATTTTTCGCAATCCTGTCTACTTGAATCCTCCCACCAATAAAGAATACAATCATTGGGACATGCATGTATTTTTTTATAATTCAAACGAAGCCTGTTAACAACTTTTTTCATATCATAAAAAGACCCGGGGATGTTTTCTTTAAGAAATGCATCAAGAAACAATTCCAATATCATAGACATTGACTTATTTGTAATTCCACATATACATTTGATATGGTACAACTTCAGTAAAAAAATAAAGTTTTAAATATTTAAAATATCTATTATACAACTCTTGATTTCCATCATCAACTAAATCATGAAACAGATTTTCATCAGTGAAGTTTTCTCTTATATTAGTCTCCATATAATCAAGAGGAAGATCCACTGATATATTCCAATCTTCATCTTGTTGTACTAAAGTCTCAAAAACATTAATTGTCATGTTTCTATTTTTAACACCCTCATCTGGTTGTTCTGATATGTTTTGACATTGATGATGGTGTATTTTAGTGAAAAATGCATCATTTATAAGGTTTTTCATTTCATTTCCCATTGTCGACAAATTTGGGAGCGCATTCTATGGATTGACATCAATGATCAACCTTTATGTAAGATTATATTCTACGTGCCAAATACAACAAAAATATTGACCAGGTAATTTCTTCAATATTAAATGTTAATAAACTTCATCTCTCTTCAACCATCACCTAAATTTACATTTAGGACATTGAATCTTATTCTCCCTTTAATGGATCGATTGGAAATTGAAAAATCAAAAAACTCCTCCAAACCCTTAACATACTGAGGTGTGTTCCACAAAAATGTGATCTAGATTTTATGCATGTATATCACAATGTTCCTACACAATATTAAAAAAAATAAAACACATAACTATTAATAAATAAGGAAGTAGAATCAAATATACTAGTTGAAAAAATATATAAATATGTTACAAATTTGGAAATATTCTTGGATTATATAAAAAAATCCTCAAAGACACTTTATCCCAATAGCCCATGGTAACTTAAGGAACTTTAAGATGATATCTGGCCATGAAATTTCTCATAATACACCTATTAAGTCTCAAAAATACTATCTCATGTCTACCAAGACATCCCAAAATATATAGCAATTTCAAAGAAGAGGAATGAATGCCTTTGATACCAATTTGTCACAAATAAAACTAGATAACCTACCTAAGCAACATATTATAGGGTTTCTATATAGATCATAGATTTCATGGATAAATAGATACATAAAAAGAAATAATAATGAGGAAGAGAAAATAGAGGCATATTATAATTTTGAAGATATGCAAGTGTGATAAAGGATACAGATGGATGAATCATGGAGGAAGGGAAATAGATGTTGGGATGATGAGAAAGTGTCTGAGGTGGAGATAGAGGAATAGAAACTGGGAGAAAGATATAGAATATTTTTTCATATGTTATAAAAATAACCCAATTAAAACTATACATCTGTAAATACACATTATATTAGTTATGTAAGAATGAAACAAGAACCATATTTAGTGATCCATCCCTAGTAAGGATAATTTATATTATCATGGGGTTCTATAGAAAATTTTAGGTTAACATAACCAATTTATTAACTATAGTAATATACATCAAAATATATGGTTCAATATAGACATTCACATTGTGTATTTATATATATAAGACATCTATTTTTGGTAGTATACTTAGTAGGCCAATTTTTGGTGATTTAATATAGTTTGTATAAAATTCATACCAAAATACCATCAAATGATTTGATGATTATATTGTCTATATTATTTGAGTGTAAAAATATATCCATTCAATAAAAATCCCCAAGGTAATTAACAAGATGTTATTAAGGATCAAACAACAACATCCCAAATATCAATTCATAAAAAATAATTAGAAAAAATCAAATTCTTGAAAACCCTAGGTCACTTAAGACTTGAGGAGAGAAAGTGCTCATGAGGCCCTCCCTTCACCTACCTCTTGATTTCTGATAGATCTATTTTCCTTTTTAACAATATATCCAAATAACAGTTGAGAATTATAGAACCTTGGATCTGATGGTATCTATGGATCTAATACCATTTGTGACAAACCATCCTAAAATACTACTAAAACTGACACAGACCCAATCCTCCACTATCCTAAAGGGTGTTCCCGATCTACATAGGATAGGAAAAATTTATTGGGCATCATGAAACACTAAATTAGTAATGATTTATCCATTTAATAATAAATTAACATTAATAAGAATGAAATACTAAATAATCCTCTAAATCATCAAAAAATAATATATATATATAGTGCACAATATTTAAAACAAGAGAGGGATAAAAGAGAAAATTAATAAAATAACATCCAAAATGTAAAACCAAACCTGAATCACATTGTGATACCTTCTTTATAAACCCATGATTTATTACCACATCCCACTCATCATCAAGGACCCAAGATTGAAACCCATTCAAGAACATGAATCAAAACCTAAAATATTTATGTAAGCATCGTGACCCACTAAATCTATGAAATAAAATTCATTAAGTTGTTCATGTTTTCAAGTATAGAATAGAAATTCTATTGGGTTCTAAATTCATGATGTTTGAGTAAAATGGAATCTTGTATTTGATCAATTTATTGGAATGGTTCCTTCAAATAAAAATTTATTTGATAACCCAAGAAAGTCAAAAACATTTATTTTTCCCTGAAATAAAACAAAACCATTTTATTAAAACATTTTAAAATAATTTTTTTAAAACATCTTTGAAATCCTATTGAAAAAAAAATCCAAACACCAAGGTTAAAGAAAAATATATTTTTTTCATCACTTGTTTATAGAAATCAATGAACATAAAAAAGGAAAAGGGTGTTACAAACAATATAATAAAAGGAAAAAAACAATCATTACATGATGATAATTCCCAATAGTGACTACTGATAAATGATTAAAAATCAGGGTATCAACCCTAGTATTTTGAGAATAAATTAGAAATTATGAAGTTCTTGAGGTTATTCATTCACAAACAAAAATAAAAATGGAGTAATAAAGGTTTAATTTTATGTGTCAAACATTATTGATGACAAAAAAATATCCAATATAAACCTAGTGGATGAGAAACATCGAGAAAACAATTTTAATATCTTAAGTAAACTGGTATGTTCAAAAAAAGAAGAAAAAATGATGAATCATAGGATAAATATATGAATGAATAACTATATCAAATTGAAAATGACAAGACATAAGTGATTGTTTATAGGTCATATGGTCATAAAGGCATTGAAATAAAATAGGTATTCAAGAAAAAACATGATGAAAATTGAAATATGATATGGGATAAGGCATGAATAACATGTAAAGGATATTACCATGTGAAGGTAATTGATATTGAAGAAAAATGCACACTATTTTAATGAATTTAATCATTTTTATTATTATTATGGGAGGAAATACAATGGATATTCAATATCTACCAAAATGACATAAAGGTATCATTTTTTAATGGAATGTGATTATAAGAGGTCTATATTAAACAAAAGATTGGATTTTAATTCGATGATGATAAAAAAGGTATGGAATCTTAAAAAGTCTCTATATGGATTGAAACAAACACCTCTATATTTTTATGATCAATTGAATCCATACTTGAAGAAGTTTTAATTGAAGAGATGTGGTGTTGACTATAATCTTTATATGAATGTATCCTATGAGTAACAATTCATAGTACTCATATATGAAAATAAAGTCATATTTGGAAGAGATAAGAAGGAACTAATTTAGAAGTTTACTAACTTGATGAGTCTATAGTTTCAAATATCTATGATTAGAGAAACCACATATTTTCTTAGGCTGCAAGTGAATCAAAAAATTGAATACATATTATTCTCTTCAGTTAAATATACTAATAAGCTACTGAATAAGTTTTATATATATAATATTTTAAGATAGTTTAAACACCAATCATGGTGGTAAGAAAACCTTGAGAATGTGAGAATGAAAATTATATCAATATGAAACTATTAAAGAGAATGTTATGTACTTTTACTTACTTGAAGTAAACTTAGATGAATATAGTTTATTCAACATAATTGGTGGATCTGTTTCAAATAAATTTTAAGGAGAAAATCCTACCAAAGATGAATTTATGAAGAATCAATGAGATGGAAAGGGGAAAGGGTTTTGGGGGTCGCCGGGGGGGGGGGTCTCGTGGGGGTTAGGGTGCGAAGGGGGGTCTTGGGGGGGGGGGTGGTGGGGTGGGTGTGGGGGGAAGTGTCGGGATTGAAAAACAGAGTTTTAGAGGCAGTTTTTTAAAACAATGCTGCCAAATCATTAATAAAAAAATTAGTGGCGGTTTAGTAAACCGCCTCTAAAAACCTACCATAAAGTCTATTAATGTCTTAGTGTATTATTTTAGGGTTTTTATGGTTTTTTGGGTTTTTAGGATTTTTAGGGTTTTTGGGTTTTTAGGTTTTTTATTTTTTTCTAGTTTTTTAGTTTTTATAGTTTTTGATAATTTTTTTACATTATTATGGGTTCAATTGTTTTTAGATATTTGTTAGGGTTTTTATGGGGTTTTAGGATTATTTAATATTTTAGGGATTTTTTTATTTTTTTGGGGTTTTAGGGTCTTTTAAGGGTTTTTAGCAGTTTTTTATTTTTTAGTGAAATTATGTGTTTTTTGGTTTTTAATGTTTTATTATAGGTTTTTACGGTTTTTAGGGTTTTAGGGTTTTTTTATGTTTTAGGTATTTTTATAGTTTTAGGGATTATTATGGTTTTTAGGGTTTTTTAGGGTTTTTAGAGTTTTTTAGGGTTTTTTATGTTTTTTATTTTTTAGGGGTTTTATGTGTTTTTACGTTCTAACATTTTTCATAGGGTTTTTCTTGGTTTTTATAGTTTTTTAACTTTTATAGATTTTTAGTTATTTTTTTTGGATTTCTAAGGTTTTTAAGGGATATTTAGTGGTTTTAGGGTTTTATTTATTATTTTTAGGCTTCTATAAGTTTTTAGGGTTTTTTGAGTTTTAGGGGTTTTATGGTTTCCTTGGGGTTTTATCCCTTTTAGGCATTTAAAGGGTATTTAGAGTTTTTAGTGGTTTAAAGTTTTTATGGGGTACTTGGGGATTTTAATTTTTTGGAGGTTTTGTGGTATTTAATATTTTTAAGTGATTTAGTGACTTTTGAGGGGGGGTTTTGGTGGTTTAAGCATTTTTTAGGTTTTTATAGGTTTTAATTATTTTTTGGTTTTTACATTTTTCTTAGGGTTTTTTATGGTTATTATATATTCTATTTTTAAGGTATTTTTTAAAAGTATTAGGATTTTTATGATTTTTAGGGTTTTTTGGGATTTTTAGGGTCTGTATAGTTTTTATGATTTTTAGGGTTTTTTTGGAATTTATTATTATTTTTTGTTCTTTCATGGTTTTAATTGTTTTTATTATTTTTTTATATTGATTTTCATTTTTTATGGTTATTTATGTTTTTATGAATTTTTATAGTTTTCTAGATTGTTCTAATGTTTTTAGGTGTTCAAAAGGGTTTTTATAGATTTTAGTAGTTTTAGAGTATTTATTGTATTTTATGGGTTTTAAGGTTAATAGGAGTTTTTAGAGTTTTTAGTGGGTTTTGGTTTTTTAGGGTCTTTTAGGGTTTTTATAGGTTTCAGTGCTTTTATGTTTTTGGGGTTTTAAGTGTTTCTAGTTTTCATGTTTTTCTTATAGGTTTTTAGGGTTTTTAGGGTTTTTTATTTTTATGGTATTTTAAGGCCTTTTATGATTTTTATGGTTTTTAGGGTTTTTAGGGATTTTGAGGGGTTGTTGGGATTTTTATGGCCTTTTTTCTTTTTTTATGTTTTTAGGGGTATTTTCTATTTTTCGTTTTTTAGTGTTTTCTTATAGTTTTTATTGTTTTTTAATTTTTGAGGGATTTTTAGAGTTTTTTAGGATTTTTACGGTCTTTTAGGTTTTAAGGATTTTTTAGGGTTTTGGTGTTCTTTGGGGTTTTAGGTTTTTTTTGGTTTTTTGGGTTTTATTTGGATTTTTTTGAGTTTTTCAGGTGTTTCGTGGTTTTCAAGATATTTTTAGTATATAGAGGGGTTTAATGGTTTTTTGGAGTTTCAATTTGTTTTTAGATTTTTTATGGGTTTTTAGGGGTTTTTATGGTTTTTAGGGGTTTTATGGTTTTTAGGGTTTTTAGGTATTTTAATGTATTTTTAGGGGTTTTTTGTTCTTTTACTGTTTTTAGGTTTTTAAGGAGTTTATTTGTTTTTTTGGGTTTTATGGTATTCATAGGGGTTTTAGGGTTTTATTTGGGTTTTTAGGTTTCTAGGGTTTTTAGGAATTTTGTAGAATTTTTTATGGTTTTTAGGGTTTTTTGGGATTTTTATGGTTTTTAGTGGTTTGTTTTGTTTTTAGAATTCTTTTGGTCTTTAGTGGTTGTATTATTTTTATGTTTTTATGGTTTTCCAAGGGGTTTTCATGGTTTTTAGGATTTTTACTGATTTTATTAATTTTTCAGGATTTTTGAGGATTTTAATTATTTTTGTTTTTTAGGGACTTTGAAAGGTTTTAGGGCTTTTATGGTTTTTTGGGTTATTTTGGGTTTTTTAGTTTTTAAGGGTTTTACGTTTTTAAGATTTTTTTAACAATTATATACATTTAA
This sequence comes from Viscum album, assembly GCA_963277665.1. NCBI lineage: Eukaryota > Viridiplantae > Streptophyta > Magnoliopsida > Santalales > Viscaceae > Viscum > Viscum album. The sequence continues at coordinate 460,242,530 of OY728133.1, read as the reverse complement.
AGGGTTTTTAGAGATTTGTGTGGTTTTTATGGTTTTTAGGGGTTTTTAAGTTTTTTGGGTTTTTTGGGTATTTTATGGTATTTTAGGGTTTTTTAATATTTTTTAAATTTTTATGGATTTTAAGTGTTTTTAGGATTTTAAGGCTCTCTTTGGTGTTTTCAAGGTTTTTAGGGATTTTTACATTTTTTATGGATTTTTGAGCGATTTTTTATGATATTAAGTGTTTTTTAAGATTTTTAGTGACTTTGAGGGTTCTTAGGGTTTTTAGTGTTTTTAATGTTTTCAGCCTCTTTTAAGTTTTTATGTGTTTTAAATGTTTTTTGGTTTTCTCTATTTTTAGGGTATTTATATAACTTCGGATTTTAGGTATTTTATTTATTTTCATAGTTTTTTAGGTTTTTGATTTTTAGGCTTTTATGGTTTTCAGGATATTTATGTTTTTTTTTTGTTTTTTTTTGTTCTAGTTTTTTTTTAATTTTTATGGTTTTAATGGTTTTTTAGAGTTTCTAAACATTATTAATAGTTTCAAGGTATTTTAGAGTTTTTTTTGTTTTTTTGGATTTGATTGGTTTTCAAAATTTTCTAGGATTTTTAGTGGGTTTATGGTTTTTCGAGGATTTTAGGGGGTTTATGGTGTTTTTATGGTTTTTATGGTTACTATAGTTTTTATGGTTTTAGGTGTTTTAAGGATTTTTTAGTTTTTAATGTATTTTTTGTGGTATTCAAGATTTTATTGGTTTTCTCATTTTTAGAAATTTTTTGGTATTTTTTAGTATTTTTTATGGTTTCTTAGGGTTTAAAGGATTTTGAGTGGTTTTATTGTTTTTAGGGGTTTTTTATTTTTCTAGGTTTTTTTATCATTTTTAGGATTTTTACGATTTAAAAGTTTTTTTATGTTTTTGAGGTTTTCTTTGGAGTTTTTCCTGGTTTTATGGTTTTTCTAATTTTTAGGTAATTTTTGGACTTTTTTATTTAATTAATTTTTAAAGTTTTTAGGAATTTGAGGGGTTTTGTTCAGTTTTAGGGTTTTTATGGTTTTTTTTTAATTTTTTGGGTTTCTATATTTTTTTAGGATTTTTATGTGTTTTATAGATTTTTAGCTTTTTTGGGGTTTAAAGGTTTTTTTTAGTTTTTAGTTGTTTTATATTTTTAAGTTGTATTAGGGGTTTTTAAGGTTCCTGGGGGTTTTATGGTTCTTAGGGGGTTTTTGGGTCTTTAAGGGTTTTTTGGATTTTTTCCATTTTTTTGGTTTTTAGGGATTTTAAGTGTTTTGGGTTTCTTAGGTTTTCTATGGGGTATTTAGGGTTTTTATGGTTTCTTATGTTTTTAGGTTTTTCAATGTTTTTAAAAATTTTAGTGGTCTTTAGGGCCACTTATGAATTTTTATGGTTTTCAAGATTTTTAGGGATTTGGGGGGTTTATTAGGGTTTTTATAGTTTTCTTTTCATTTTTTAGGTTTTTTGAGTTATTCAGGGTTATTATGGTTTATAATATTTTTTAATGTTCTTTTTCGTTTAATATGTTTGTAGAGTTTTTTATGGTTTTTAGGATTTTGTGTCGATTTTTTAATTTTTAATGTGTTAATGTTATTTTTGGTTTTTAGTTGGTTTTAGTGGTTTTATCTACTTTTAGTGGTTTTTTATAATTTTTATAATTTTTTAGGTTTTTAGGGGTTCGAAGTTTCTTTATGTTTTAAAGGATTTCATAGGGTTTTTAGAGTTTTTATGATTTTTTACATTTTTATTTATTTTCAGGGATATTTTAATTTTTTTAGGTTTTTTATGGTTTTTAGAAATTTTGAGGGTTTTAGGGTTAATAGGGTTTTTAGCATTTTTTAGGGTTTTTTGATTTTTTGGGGGTTTCAAGTGTTTTTATTTTTTATGATTTTTTCCTTTTTTCTCCGTTTTTAGGGTTCTTTATGTTTTTAGGTATTTTTAGGGCTTCCTTCATGTTTTTCTGTTTTTAGGGTATTTAGGGATTTTAAGGGTTTTAGCGGTATGTGGTTTTTAAGATTTTTTGGGGTTTAGGGTTTTTTGCGTGTTTTTATATTTTTAAGTTTTTTTGAGTTTTTTTTAAATATTAGGGGTTTAACTGGTTTTTATAGTTTTCAGTAATTTTAGGTTTTTATTTTTTTTAGGGTTTTATAAGGATTATTATGGTTTTTGGTTTTTGGGTTTAGGGGTTTTAAGGTCTTTTTAATGTGTTTTAGGGTTTTTATCACTTTCTATATTTTATTTGGGATTTAATTGTTTCTTAGTTTTTAATTTTTTTTCTTAGGGGTTTTCAAGTTTTTTAGTGTTTTATGTTTCTAACGATTTTTAGGGATTCTGTAGTATTTTTATGGTTTTTAGTATTTTCTAAATATTGCGAGGTTTTAGGGAATTTTAGTTTTTTAAGTGTATTTAAGTATTTCATAATATTTTAGGTTTCTTAGGGGTTTTAAGTGTTTTTAGTTTTTAAGGGGTTTTAGGGTTTTTCATGTTTTTTAGGGTATTTAATTTTTATAGTGTTTTTAGAGACTATTTATAATTTTTATGGTTTTTAGGGTTTTTATGGTTTGAGGGGTTTTATATTTTTTTTAGTTATTTGCGGGATTTTAGGGTTTTTTTGAGTATTTTATGGTTTCGAAATTTTTTATAAATTCTTAACATTTTTATGGTTTTAAAGTGTTTTTTTATTTTGTATTTTTTATGGTTTTTATGGTTTTTATTGTTTTTTAGTGTCTTTCTAGAATTCTTGTAATTATTATTCCTTTTAATTATTTTAAGATCTTTAGGGGTTTTTGGGTTTTTAGGTTTTTATGTTTTTTTTATGTTTAAGTGTTTTTAGGGTTTTCAGGTTTTTAGGGGTTTTCAGGGTATTTATGGCTAAAATACATTTTTAGGCATTTTTAGTTCTATTAAGTATTTTTATGGTTTTTACTCTTTTTTTATTTGGAATGTCTCTAGGGTTTTATTGGTTTCTATCATTTTTTGTGTTCTATATGGGTTCTAAGTGATTTTAGGTTTTTAAGGTTTTCTTACAGCATTTCTCAGGTTTATGGATTTTTTACATTTTTAGAGATTTGAGGGATCTTTTATGATTGTTGATGTTTTTTTGTATATAGAAAATTTGAGGGTTTTAGGGTTTTTTATGGTTTATAAGGTTTTTATGGTTTTTTCATTTTTTTGGGTTTTTTTGAGTTTTGAGGATTTTATGGGTTTTTATAATTGTTCATTTTTATGGGTTTAATGGTTTTTTAGAGTTTTAGTGGATATTTAGGCGTTTTCTGGAATTTTGTGGGTTTTATATGATTTTTTGGTGTTTTTAAGGTTTTCAAGGGGTTTGGGTCTGTTTTTTGGTTTTTTAGGGTATTTAGCTTTTTTAGGATTTTTAGGGGTTTTAAGGGTATTTTTATTTAACATTTTCTTTGGTTTTTTCTGGGTTGTTAGTGTTATTTATGTTTTTAGGGAATTTTAGGGATTTGTTTTCAGATTTTAATGTTTTTTTGTGTTTTTATTGATTTTGCGGGTTGGGGGGGGGGGTTAGGTTTCTTGTGATTTCTTTGTATTTTTAGTATTTTTTATGTTTTTAGGGGATTTACGTCTTTTTAGGTTTTTTATGTTTTTAATGGGTTTTCAAGGGTTTCATGGTTTTTTTATGTTTTCAGGGTTTTTTTGGAATTTCTAATATTTTTATGGTTTTTTAGGTTTTTGAAGGATTTTTAGGGTTTTATGTGTTTTGGGTTTTTAGGGTTTTATGGTTTTTTTGGGGTTTTAGGGTTTTTAATTCTTAAGTGTTCGACTGTTTTTTAGATTTTTTTTTCATTTTTATGGGTTTAATGTATTTTAGATTTTAGTGGTTTTAGGTTTTTATGGGTTTGGGGGTTTTTAAAATCATTAAGCGGTTTATGGTTTTTAGGGGTTTTTAGGGTTTTTATCATTTGTTAGGTTCTTTAGGGGTTTTAAGTGTTTTTAGGTTTTTAGGGGTTTTTAGAGGTTTTTAGGGTTTTAGGGTTGCTTATGTTTTAAGGTATTTTTAGAGATTCTTTATAATTTTATGGACTTTTAGGGTTTTATGGATTTTGAAGGGGTGTTTTTTGGTTTTTTGGTATTTTTGGGATTTTAAGGGTTTTTATGTTTTTATGGTTTTTAGTAGTTTTCATGGTTTTTAGGGTCTTTTGTGTGGTTTGGAATTTCTATGATTTTTTTGGATTTGTATGTTTTTAGGGATTTCATGTATTTTGATGTTTTCTAGTGTTTTTTAGTGTTTTTAGGGTTTTATGGGTTTTAGGGGGTTTTAGTTTTTGGTTTTTTTTAGTTTTTCAGGGTTTTATGTTTTTTAGAGTTTTTAAATGTTTTTATGTGTTAAAATGATTTTTAGAGTTTTTAGTGGGTTTTTAGGGATTTATGGGTTTTATGGTTTTAGGGGATTTATTTCATTTAGGTGTTTTAGGGTTTTTAGTGTCTTTTGGGGTATTATGAATTTTTGTGTCACTTAGGTTTTTTTGGAGGGAGGGGGTTTAAGTGTTTTGTGTTTTTTTGGATTTATTTGGGTTTTTCAAGTGTTTAGTGTATTTTAATGTATTTTTATTATTTTTATGGATTTAAGTGTTTTTAAGTATTTTCATGGTTTATGGTATTTATGGTTTTTATGGTTTCAGAATTATTTATTTCTTTAGGGGTATAAAGTTTTTTTATGTTTTGAAGGTTTTCGTACTTGTTTTCAGAGTTTTATGTTTTTATGGATTTTTTTTGTGTTTTTTAGGATTTTTATGGGTTTTAAGGAATTTTAGGGGTTTTAGGGGATTCATAGGGTGTTCGAGGTTTTAATGTTTTCTAGATTTTTAGGGAATTTATTGTTTTTGTGTTCTTAATTTTTTTAGGTGTTTAAATGGGTATTAGATATTTTATTGGATTTTAGGGTTTTTATTGGGTTTTATGGTTTTATGGGGATTTATGATTTTTAGGGGGTTTAGGGGTTTTAGGGTCTTTTTTAGTTTGTTTTAGGTTTCTTAGTGGTTTTAGGATTTTTAGGGATCTTAAGTGTTTTTTGGTTTTTTTGGGTTTTCATAGGGTTTTTTGGGTTTTGAGAGTTTTTTATAGTTTTTTGAGATTTTTTGGGTTTTTAAGGATTTATATGGTTTCTGAAGAATTTTTAGGGTTTTTTGCTGGTTTAGGGGTTTTAGGGTTTTTATGGTGTTTTAGATTTTTTTATTTTTTTAGTGGTTTTAATTGTTTTTAGTTATTTAAAATTTTCTTAGAATTTTTTAATGTTTTTTTGGGTTTTTAAGGAATTGAAGCACTTTAGGGTTTTCTGGTTTTTTAGGCTTTATGTTTTTTTTAGTTTTAGGGGTTTTAAGGTTTTTTGAGTGTTTTAACATTTTAAAGTTTAAATGGATTTTAATGTTTTTAGTGGTTTAGTATTTTTATGGTTTTTAATGTTTAAAGGTTTTTAGGGGTTTTATGTTTTTAGGGGTTTTAGGGATTTTGGGTTCTTTTAAGGTTTTCAAACTTTTTTAGGTTTTTTGGTGTTTATGGGTTTTTAGGTTTTTGGGACTTTCTCAAAGGTTTTTTAGGGATTTTATATTTTTTTACATTTAAAGGATTTTTATATATTTTTGACCATTTTATGGGTTTTTTTTATCATTTTAAGGGTTTATATATTTTAATAGTTTTAGGGGTTTTAAGGGGGTTTTAGGGGTTTTATGGTTTTTTAGGATTTTTAGTGTTTTTTAGGTTTTTAAAAGTTTTTAAGTGTTATTGGGATTTAATTTTTTCTATGGGTTTTATAATTTATTAGGATTAGGGTATTTTTAGGATTTTTTTAGAATTTTTAGGGTTTCTAGGGTTTTCATGGATTTTGGGGGATTATTATTTTTGGTTGTCTAGGGGTGTAGGGTCCTGAAAAATCCACAAAGGAGAATGATGATCCCCTTTAACTCAAGGGATATTCTGCCCAATTTCCCCTCAAAAGGGATGGGCAAATGGGGGAAATACTCAAGGGTGGCGAAGAAGGAACTGGTCTGCGGACCGGTCTAATGTTAGCGACGCACGACCGGTTCTGCAAAGCGTCCCCCCTTTCCGCGGACCGTTGTCGTTCGTGGAATGGAGGCGGAGATCCTTCGCGGGTGTGAAGCAGTGAGAGCGCCGACCTGGTCCACCATTCCAGACCGCCCCAGCCTTGAGCTGCGTCAGCCGGCCCGAACCGCCTCTGGTGTCGTTCGCGGAATGGAGGCGAAGATCCTCCGCGGGCGCGAAGTAGGGCGGGTGCCAATCTGGTCCACCCACATGAACTGCCCCAGCCACGAGCCGTGTCAGCCGGCCCGAGCCGCCTCTGCTGTCATTCGCGAAATGGAGGCGGAACCCTTCGCGGCCGCGAAGCACTCCCCTCGTTCGATTCACGGGCGGGGGGGGGGGGGGGGGGAGCACTCAATACCCACCACGAATCATGGATTGAACAAGTCAGAAGTAAACCGGGTATTCGGTCATGGGCCTCCGCAAAAGGTGTCGTGTGACCGCAGATACATCTCTTTCCCCACTTTATAAATGGAGAAAAAGGGGGGAATGAAAGAGGATTCAGATTTGGGAGAAAGGAGACGAAGACGAGATCGTTTTAGATTCGGGTGGAAGGATTTCGAAGGAAGGATTAGGATTTCAAAAGTTCCAGTTCGTGAACCAGAGCAGGTATAAATCTGGGAATGAACTAATAAGGAGCCTAAAACTCATAATTACTTGGTGAACTGCGAACATAAAATTACAAAAAGATAAGACCACGAACCATAGCCCCTCCACGGATGCACTCCCCGCAGACCAGGGAGTTTATGCCTCTTTTCCGATCCGCCGCACCGCATAGCACCCTCCTACATGGGTGAAGCCTCGACCGACGAACCCCTGACCGACGCCGACCTTGGCCACAATTTCTCACGTGGAACCCTCCGCGTGCCAACCTTGTACGCGGACCGAACCTGAAGCCTCAAACCCTCCTGGTTCATGGGATGCCTCTCAATCTGCGGACCCTCCTGGTTCGCGGACGTCCTCTCAGTCCGCGGACCCTCCTGGTTCGCGGACGACCTCTCAATCGGCGGACCACCCTAGTTCGTGGATGGCCCCTCCAGCCACGTAGAACTTCCCTACGGGAAGAGCATCACCACCCATACCCCTGTATGGTCCGTCTAATCCTTCAGAGTTCCCATCCCCCGAGCCACATAAGATCCTCCCGATCCTGCCCGATCCCCCGTGACTCCCTCATTGGCCTACTCATCGGCCCCAAGTCGAGGCCTCCACCATAGCCATCGGATCCATGTGGTGAAACCCTTAGGTGCACCAGTGCGCCATTTGAGTTCACATACCCACGGTAAATAGGGGTAAAAGGGTTTCCCTGACCCTTGAGCAAATTCCCTTAGAATTCTTGGGTTCACATTCCCATGGTAATGTAGAGTCTGAGCTCGGGAGTCCCCTTTATTCCCCTCTACATGTTAAGGGATCCTCGAGGGTATTAAAATACCCATTAGAAGTAATCCCTCATGTACTGCAGGAGAGGTGGCGGGTACATAAGCACCCACTTTCCCTCTCCCATTGCGCTTTGTCGCCATGGGCCGCCCTCATGCGTAAGCCCCACTCCACTTCTCAAGGACGCACCTTTCGTGACGTGATCTTCTGGTCTCTGCTGCCTCTTGTTTCTCACACCGAGCATGACTCACGTGGGCTTAGAGTAAGCATAGACCATGACATCCTCTTATGGGCCTCCTCAGAGTGTAATCCCCAATCCATTACCCTGGGCCTCCTCAGAGTGTAAGCCCCAATCCATCGCCCTGGGCCTCCTCAGAGTGTAAGCACGAAGCCTATGAAAACTAAAAATACTTTGATCCATGCCTCCTAGGTACGGTACATAGGAAGCCTCCAAGAGGTTCAAGACCGACCACCTTCGGACCCCCAGGTCGACATTCATGTTAGTTCTCAGACACTCCCATTCGAACTACGTGGACTTCGATCCATGTCCCCTAGGCAGGGTATGTAGGAAGCCTCCATGAGGTTCAAGTCCAACAACTAGTCGATCCGACTGTCCTCACATCGGTTCACCACGCCACTCCTAGTGCCGATTAAATGAGTTCCGACTCCACTGGGTCATTAATCTAACGGGGGATGATAAACCTCAGGCCTAAGTGATTCTAAACCCCCTGCATTCAGTTGACCATTTCCCACCAAGGTTAAATCCGTGGATACTATGTTTGGGTATAAAACAATGATTCTCGAACATATGAATACGTCTTAAATCTATAAGAGAGTCCTAGAACGGGCAATAATTCCCCTCAAAAGGGTGCGATGATCCTGAATTCCTATCCTCTCGACCAATGCGAGTTCTTAAGAGTCGCAAGTCAGACCATCCGGAAAACACCTACCTTTGGAAAGTAGGTCCATCCATCATCAGATACGGAGCCGTTGGGTGTTTCAAGGCCGAAACCACGGAACAAAAATGGTGAACCCGATGTGAATCTTTAACCAAGCATGACAGATTTTACTTAATCCCACCATGTACCCCCTTCAATCACAAGGAGGGCCAAGCAAGGTCATTAATTATGCATGGGATCATGAGATGTTGCTTTGACGGGTTTGCTGCTTGTATTTTCTAAAATGTTTTGTAGGTACTACCTTCAGAACTCCCTTCAATCCAATGGCGTCCCAAAGGAACTCACAAGAGCGTGCTTCCAAAAACACAATGACCAGATGTCCTCACCTACAGAGGACCCCGTCACCCACCCAGCGTCTTCAACACTGGGTCTCATACGCACTGATCCGAGAGTACCACGTGAACGATACTCTCCCAATGGTGGAGGCGTCCATGCACACCCTCCAATCCGCCAGAACTCAATGGTCGCCTACCCAGCATCGGCCGCAAAGGCAGATCCAGAAAACCCCTATTGCTGTCTCTAACCATTTCGGGAGTCTATCCCCGGAACGAGATAATGCATACCTCCCTTATCTTAGGGTGGAAGATGAGGTTGACATTGAGGACTTCATCCCCACCGAATGGGGGTTCCTCTCCAAGGCCCCCACCGGAAGACGTCATCACGGTCATGCCACGATTCAATATCCTCACGCCGAGGAGGATGTCTCCCCAAGGATTCAGGCCCACGCTCCCCGAGCTCTGGCCCCTTGGACTGCCCGACGAGGGAGGCAGACGTACAACTAGGGACCTTTCATCACCCTAGTCCCTGAGGAGGAGCTCCGTTGCCCAGCCATAGAGGCGTACCACGAACAGGCACCTACACTTGTTCGCTTCTCCCAAGCCCGCCATCTAGACATGGCGGCATCATACAAGCCAACATGCATCCTCGCTGAGCTCCATCAAGCCCATCACTCACACATGACGAAACTTACCAGGCAGGCACCTCTCACTGCCCAGGGTCATGAAGCCCACCAACCTGACATGGTGGCGACCCAGCGCCTATAGTACCACCTCCTAGAAGTTTCTTCTGAAGCCCGCCATCCTGACATGGTGATGATCAGCAAAGCCCATCACCTAGATGTGGCGGAAATTAATAGGCGGGCACGTCTCCCCACCAAAAAAGGCCACCGACTCGATACGGTGGGAAGCCAATATATGCAGGGCCAGCTCCCTGCAGATGCAAGTAAAGTCCTCCATCCTGATGTGGCAGAAAACGGAGAGATAAACCGGCGTATCCCGGTATAGGGGTAGATTTGTTCACCTGCCCCGACATAGGATAATTGTCAGTACTCACTGACCACCAGAGGACTGGGACAAGATATTCCTACTTCGATAACCGAATGGGACTTCATACCCGTTCCAGCCAAAGATGTCTCTCTACATATCCTGGCAATGATGGAGGAGCAGGTATCGATCGCAGATCATATCTTGCAGACTTGCCAGAATGTAATTGCACCAGTAGAAACAGTAAGGACTCGGGCCTATGAGCCCGTCTCTCCAATTGAGGCGACTCATATAAGAGACTAGATAGCCGCCTCAGAGCAGATCTGCATCCATGCTTCTGCCCAGGAGGGTCGCCGGCCATATTCCATGATGCAAGGGCAACCGGATCGAGCAGCTTCACTCGTTCCAATTGGGGGGCACCCGTCCATCACGGTGGATGCTCCAGAGTAGGCATATATCTCTGATAAAAGTCAAGATGTTCATCGGCGTATCCTGGCAGCATCACGGGACCCAATTAGATAGGGACCCAAAGGTGAAGGCTGTTGTCAATAGCAGACGGTCCCCACTGCTCGCAAAAGAGCGCCCCAAACACACCGAAGGTAGTCAGAAAATAAAGAGGGAGTTCATTACTCCACTATGCTGGAAGCTGGGGTTCCCAATGCCGCTAAGAATGCATCGTAGGCTCAGAACCCTTCCCACCCATTACCATATTATGGGAGTGGCAGTAGCAGTTGCGAAGGTCCTCCCTGTAATATTGCTACCAGCAACTCTGAAGGTCATCCCCAGAGCACCCGTGGGGGCTTCCCCCACAGGCATATAATTATCGATCATGAGAGATAATCTTTTGATGCGAGTCACAGAAACCCTCCACGTGACCAGAAGATCGAGCAACAAGAAGGTCCTCCACTTTCTACGGTCCACCCTGAAGGTCCTCCCCGGGGTATATGCTGCAAACACTCTCTATGTAGTGGGACCACAGATTATGATAGTAGTCCTCGCTATCATAGTCGAAACTGCGGAGGCCCTCCCTGCAGTGACGTCTCAGCATGACAAGAAGTCCCTCCCCTTGTCGTGTCCTGCCCTGAAGGTCCTCCCCAGGGGTTACACTGCAATGACACTCCACGCAGCCAGGCGTCGGATCACGGTGGTAGTCCTCACCACCCTGATAATGTAGGTCCTCCCCGTTGAGACGTCGAGCAATGAGAAGGCCCTCCCATCATTGTGTTACATTCTGGAGGCCCTCCCCAGGATGTATCCATCATATATTCTCCCTACGATAGTAGTAATGGTAGTCCTCGCAATTGCCGTAGCTCTGATGGTAGTCCTCGCCACCACGGCCTCCATTGCGAAGGTCCTCCTCACATTGGCCCAAAGAAACAAGAAGGTCCTCCCCTTGTCACGGTGTGTCCTGAAGGTCCTCCCTAGGATTCACGTCGAACGTCAAGCCATGATGGTCATCCTCGCCATGATGGCAGTTGTTGCGAAGGTCCTCCCCGCAATGACGCTACACATCCAGAAGGTCCTCCCCTTGCTGCGACAGGCCTTGGAGGTCCTCCCCAGGGTGTGCACTGCAAAAGTCCTCTATGCAGTGAAGCATTAGGCAGTAATGGTAGTCCTCACCATTACGGCTGCCATTGTGAAGGTCCTCCCCGCGATGACATATCATATCGGCAGGAAGGTCCTCCCTATGACGAATCAAGCACCAGAAAGCCCTCATATGCCGAGGCACTCAGAAGGATGGGATCAAGCATGTCAGATTCCCAGTTAGTTGCCGACGACATCCTTCTACAATAAGGATACGTTCTAGGGCTGCGTTCATCCTCTGAACCACCTTAGAATCGCCCAAATAATGATTCAATACCTACCTATCCCACTTCCTTCAACCACCCTGTCAGTGAGCACCTCAGTTGGGCTGACCAGGTAGAGGAGTCACTAGCGGAGGAGTATGCCGATATGTTGCACCTGAGGAAACGACTGACCAGGGATGATATACCAGTTATGTTTTGGCCTACGGCCACCTCTCAGTTCGACATACCCAGAGAGTTGTCAGAAGAATGCATGCACGACATCCTCCATAATATATGGACAACCCTCCATCGACTGAAATAAATCTTCCTGCCCTACGACGGGTATGTAGACCACGTCAAGACAATATGGGACCTCTTGCATCACATCGACCAGGAAGCTCTTCCTTCAGCACGGCAACAGAGACCCGAGAGGTGTTAAGGAAACATGGAGATAGCCTGCCTTCGTGCGCTGCACCAGCTGCAGCGTCTCATCGGTGACGCTCCGACAGGAGTCAATATCCGGGGATGGGGAGAACATGGAGCTCTGAATTTTACTCCGCTGCCTGCCCAGAAGAATCTGTTCGTCATGGTGTCTTGCAATGTCGTCAAATCAAGACGAAAATCGAGTGGTCTCCCTATTCAGGTAAGGCAACACACCCAACAGAGTCAGGCCTTGAGTAAGTCCTAGAAGTGTCAGGCCCGACGGGAACGAGCCATTCATGAACTCCTGAATCAGGCCACCAAGAGAATACAACAGGCCTCTCGCCTAAGAGAGTCCAATCAGCGATCTTTGCCTGCCTCCCAAGAAGGGATTGATTCACAGAAGAACTCGGCACCAAACCCAGTTCACCCCTGAATGGGGGCACTCAAGATTAGGCAGGTAGTGATAGATGCAACCACTGCTTAAATCCAGGGTCAACCCCATCCTGTAGGGCTGGGGGAATTTTTAACAACAAATGCCCCCGTAGAACCAATAAAACCGGGAAGAGACTCAATGTCCAAGGAATAGAGCCAACCCCAACCCTTAGGGCAGGGGGCATTATTACCCCCACAAAAACATCCTCCCTCATGAGAATCAGTATTCTCTCGTCTAGGGAGGACAGTCAAAAGAGGAGGTTCTCATCCTATCCCGTCATTTGAATCATCATCCCTCTGAGAGGAAGGTACATTATAAGGTCGCATCAAAGAACTCTTTGCGTCACCCTTCGTCAAGAAGTCTGAGGTAAATTCTAGGTTATAAAAGGGAAGGCCAGAAGAAGATGCGGTATATCCTCTTCCCATTTGGAATATGCCATCTTACCTGCCCTGCGATATGCATCTATCAACGTCATAGAGGTTAACCCCACGGGTGACACCAGAGATACTACAAATCAGGAGGGATCAGGAGATGATAGTTCCGGTCAGGATGTGACTCACAACGAACCACCAGGTGTGCACACCCGGAACTAGAGGGCCTCCCTAAATATGTTCGTCCTTCCATCCATCCCTCCTCCGCCTACCCAGCGAGCCGCCAACAAGGATAAGAATAAAGCACTGGTTTCCCTTAAACCGCCTCCTTCTCTCGACAAAAATGAGCCACTCACGCTTAAAGAGAGATTTTCTCTACTAGAAGAGGAGATGAAAGAATAGAGGCGGCTTAATGCCGAGCTACTCCATAGGAACCACCTTATTGAAAGTGCATCCCAGGAGGAGACACATCATGCACTCCCAGCAAGTGCACCTCAAAGAATAAGGTTTGCCCCGACAAACAAAACACGGCCAGGGCTCCCGTCCAATGAGGCGTTAGGCCCGTCCAACTACCTAAATGTAGATTCAGATGAATACCAAGAATTACCTTCACTCAAGAAGAAACCGGAGTGAGTACGCCTGAACCCTCCAAAGGTGCCACAAACGGCACACGCACCCCTGGTGCCGGCCAACCCAGATCCTCAGGCAATGCCTAGGGATACGCCTACCCAAGACCGGGCCCAACAGGATGTAAACCATGGTCTCACCAACACCAATGAGGCACTAACAGCTCTATTGGATGCGATGGAAGGTTGACGCACTCCAATACAGCCAGAGCAGAAACCCTACCCAGATTGTGTGAGAAACACACCGCCTCCACCAAATTTTGGGAGCCCTGTATTCCCAATCTTCAATGGATCAGGCGATTCGGAACAGCATCTGATGCACTACGCATCCTATTGAGACCCTATGATGGGAACTCCAGAGCAATAAGAAGCAGTGAAACTCAAATTATTTGTGTGGACCTTGCAAGGATCCGCCTTCTTATGGTACACGAGTCCACTAGCCCAGTCAATAAAGAGCTGGGAGGACCTTCGGCAGCAGTTCCTATTCCACTTCATCTCAACGTTTCCTAAAAAAACGGTCAGAGATCTCATGAACTACAAGCAGAGGGAGAACGAGAGGGTCTCAGATTTCATCACCAGATGGAAAGGTTTGACCGATTCCCTAAACAGACCAATGCCTCAAGATAAGATGCCAGCCATATGCATTGATAATCTTCGAGATGAGCTGCGAACACCGCTCGTACCAGTGGAGTGCACCACTTGATTCCTCCATATCTCGTCCATTGCCCATATAATTGAGCACTCCCTGCAGCGGACTAATTAGAAGTCACGAATAGCCTCACAGGCTCCTGCGAAAAGAGCCCCTAGAGCTAAAGTGTCCGCTGTCACACTCAATCCGGCCCCTGTGCCTGCTCCACCACTCAGGACTCCCCCAAATCGTCAAGGGCCTCTTGCATATCAGTGGCCACCTTCGCCTAAATGAGACGATCAGCGAGGACCAAATCGGAATTAGTTTGAGGAACGAAGGCAAAAAGTATACTCGTTATGGGATGATCAAGTCCGTGGCTAATTCATTGCCACCATGAAATGCAACTTTCTCTTCCATTCAGAGATGAGGAAACTGGAAGAGGTCGGCCGCGATGACAGGCCAGATTGCTACCCCTACCATCAGATGTTGGGACACAGTATCCGAGAATTATTTTTCTTCAAAGATCTCCTACAGAGGATGGTAGAATCTGGACAGGTTGATCTGGGACCACCCCCAACACATGTGGCATGTATATCTACCACTGACACTGACAAAGAGTAGGGGTGGCAAAAAGTCACTAGCGAGTAGGGGCATAAATTTGACAACTGGATGACTCAGAAAACTATCAGCCGAACACAGGGAATACTCTGAGCTCAACTACAGCAGCCGGTGTTGCCACCAACAGACCCTAAAGCCGCAGAGCTGACAGTATCGACCTCACAAACCTCCATGAGCTGGTCATCCGGGCATAATCGAAGAAGGAGGAAACAATCTCAAGAGGAGTAGTCCGTGGCTGGGCCAAAGTTATTCCCGACCCTGGAAGATTATATGCCCTCAAATTTGGCACCACGGGCACCGAACCACCACACGACACCATCAGGGACAACTGACCAGGTTGACCTGTCATATGATGAAGAGCCAATATTTGGTTCTATTAACGTCATCCATCTTATGGAATCAATACCTGATGAAGTGTATGGTTATGAACCCGAGTTCCCTACACGAGGATCTGGGAGGAGGAATCGAAGAGGTAGTGGATACCAGGGGAGGCGCAGCTGTGGTAGAAACCAACCCTACGGTTGGACCCTAGATGAAACCGTTAGTATCATGGAAACCCATGAGAGATCCCCTCAATAGACTTAGAAGGAGAAAGAATGCCCCTACACCTCCACAAGTAGCCACTCTGGCCCTGTTGTTCTGCGATACCCACCAGAGGAGGAACAAGTGTTTGGCCTCCTAGTGCGCCAAAACAGAACTGCCGGGCCAAGTCCTCACAATGTGGGAACACCATCGACATCCAAACCCATGGTTGGTCCCTCCTCGTCAAATGCTCCATCCCCTAAAGCACCCGCTAAGACTCTCCCGCCAATGGAGAAGTGTCGGCCGCTGGAGCAGAAATATGACATCCTTAAGAAGGTGGCGTCAGTACCAGCCAAGATTTCCATCCTGGATTCCATGAGTCTATCAGCAAACCTCAGGGAGGCACTTATAGAAGCTTTGATCAGCCCCCAAGAGTTTCAAGCCGAGGTAGCTGCCACCGAGATTTACCAGATGGAGACTGACCCGACAAAATGCAATGCGGTGATTTACTTCACCGATCAGGATGAAGATGCCATCATGTAAGGACACATCAGACCACTGTATGTATCCGACACACTGAATGGTATTGAGATCCAAAAAGTCTTCACAGATAATGGCTCTAGAGTTAACCTCCTTCCCCAACATACACTTCGTATGTTGGGCTATAGTGAGTATGACCTAATACCCTCAGCCGAAACTCTGTTGGGTTACAAAAAGAGCGACTAGAAACCAATGGGACAAATAAATCTGAAGACCCATTTTGGTGACCTGGTAGCCTACACGGATTTCCTGGTGTTCCGGCAGAGCAAAAAATTCAATGCCCTGCTGGGAAGGTCGTGTCTCCATAAGCATATGGTCGTTCCTTCATCCTACCCCCAGTGTATCAAGTACTGCATCAATGGACAAAGTGGAACGTTGCACACCGAAAAGGCCCCTTTTGAGCTCTCTAAGTCACATTAAATTGATGTCGAGTTCTATGAGCAAAAGAAAAAGAAGCCTTTGGTCGATGGTGTCGGCTGGATCCCTGCTCCAAATGGTCTGTAAATGGTTCCTGATGACCCCCTTAGGAAGCTTGGAAAAGATTATATCCTACCCATCAACCATGTTGAGAGTAGGATTTCATGTAAGAACACACACTCGAATGTCCTCGTGACTTCATCCATAACGGCTAAGCGTGAAAATTTGAGGACGTCCACCAACCCTCAATCCTGGGAAGAAAACTCGAGTAAAGAATCCCATGACACCTCGCCTCCGGACTCCCAAGATCTCGTGTCGGAAACTCTCCCCCTGTCAGATCAAGAAGACGAGGACTTTGGAGAAGAAGAGGAGGAAGATCTTAGGGATGCACCTCCTACATTTGAGGAGGGTATCTCCACTATGGTGGACGAGCTCAAGGAAATAAACCTGGGTACTGAGGAAGATCTGAATCCTACTCTCATTAGTGCAGCCATGTCCCCCGAGGAGCATGAGGTATATACCTCTTTCCCGAGGCAACATCGGGAATTTTTTTCCTGGAATTACACAGAAATTCCGGGACTCGATCCCGAAGTGGGGATGCATCACCTGGGTCTTCCATAAGACCACCGGGGCTATAAATGGGCCGCCAGAAAGACACATCCCTCACATGCCGGCAAAATAGAGGATGAAGTCGATAAGATCGTTAAAACAGGATTCATTCGGGAGGTCCAGTACCCCATTTGGTTGGCCAAAATTGTCCTTGTCAAGAAAAATAATGGAAAAATCCGCGTCTGCATTGAATTCATAGATCTCAATCAGTATTATCCAAAAGATGATTTCCTGATCCTGCTCACCGAATTATTAATCGATGCGATGGCTGTGTATGAGGCTCTATCCTTCATGGATGGATATTCTATATATAATAAAATTAGGATGGCCTGAGAAGATGAAGAAGCCAATACCTTCAAGGAACCTCAAGGGGTATTCTGTTACAGGGTCATTCCCTTTGGTCTCAAAAACTCTGGCACCACATATCAGCATGCCATGCATCAGATCTTTAAACCGTTCCTAGGGAAATTCGTTGAATGTTACGTGGATGGCCTGGTGGTCCAGTCCAGACAGTGCTCAGATCACCTGTCAGACCTTGAGACCTTCTTCAAAAAACTCTGATAGCATAGCTTGAAGATGAACCCCTTGAAATTCGCCTTTGGGGTTACCTTAGGGAAATTCCTTGGCTTCGTCATACGCCATCGTGGCATCGAAGTCGACCATGAGAAGACAAAGGCCATTCTTGGCTTACCACCTCCTCGCAATCTCACTGAGTTGAGGGGATTCCAAGGACACCTAGCCTATATTAGGCAGTTCATAGCCATCCTGGCAGGAAAATGTTTTCCCTTTACCAGGTTAATGAAGAAGGGGGTCACGTACCAATGGACGGATGACTGCCAAGTGGCGTTTGACAATTTGTAGAAGTACCTCTTAATCCCACCAGTGCACATGACTCTGGTTAAAGGAAGACCTCTCATCTTGTACGTGACAGCCTTAGAGCGATCACTGGGAGCCTTCCTCACACAAAAGAATGACGCGGGTAGTGAAAATAGTCTATATTACCTCAGCCGAACCATGATTGATGTTGAGACTCAATACTCAAACATTGAGAAGAGTTGTTCAGACTTGATCTTCACGGTTCAAAAGCTATGACATTATCTGCAGCATCGTGAGGTCCATTTGATCTCGCGGAGTAACCCACTCAAGTACATCCTCAGTCGCTCGATGCTAACCAGACGCCTATCCCGATGGGTGGTCATCTTGCAACAGTTCGACATCCGGTTCGTGCCTCAGAAATCCATCAAGGGCCAGGCATTAGTAGACTTTTTGGAAGAGCACCCTTCGACAGGGACCACTACACCGAACGCCGAGATACCTGATGAAGACATCTTCTCGGTCCAAGAGTAGTTCCTGGCATGGGAAATTTACTTCGATGGCGCATCCCGAAGCCCAACCGGGAAGAGGATGGAGGATCCCAGATTCAACAAAGTGGGTTTGGGGATAATACTCGTGTCCCCAGAAAATGAATTATTTCCATATTACGTCCTCATAACAGAAGGATATACGAACAATGAAGTGGAATATTAAGCTCTCATTGTAGGCCTAGAACTCGCACTCTAGGCACAAGTACAACACCTTAAGGTAAAAGGTGACTCGGAGCTGGTCATCAAGAAAGTTAATGGAGACTATGCTATTAAAAAGGAGGAGATCATCCCCCTGTTTGACCATGTCTGAGGGTTAATGGAGGAATTCTCCACAAAACCAACATTGACCTATATTCCCCAATCTCAGAATGCTCAGGCTGATGCATTAGCCAACACGGCCACAACCCTAGCTGACCCAGGCTGGGATTAAACAGTTATCAGTATTTCTCATCGTCGAATGGTATTTCCATTTGTTCAGACCAAGATGGAAGAAATCCATGAAGTCAGTCCTATCCCCGAGCCATATGCTCCTTCCAACGGCTAGATGATCCCCATTGCAAACTACCTTCAATGAAGATAACTTCCATAAAAAAAGGCTGAACGAGTGAAAATACACATAAGGGAAATCAACTTTGTCCTATATAGAGGCATGGGTTAGCAAGAGGTCCTCTAAAAATGAGTCCTTGATGGAGTTCTACTCAGATGCATTGATGGAGAAGAAACTGCTGCCGTAATGAATGAAGTATATGTCAGAGCCTGTGGAGCACATCAACCAGGGACCAAGCTTTCCCATCAAGTTCGAAGGCTTGGGTACTAATGGCCCATAGTGGCACGAGACTGCCAGCATTTTACCGCGAGATGCCACTCATGCCAGATTCATGCCAACTTCATACACCAACCCCCAGAGTTACTTCATCAAGCCAAGTACTCCTGGCAGTTTTCCGTTTGGGGGATGGACATCATGGGACCATATCCTCCCACGACGGCCAAAAAGATGAAGTATATCCTCACAGAAACCGACTTATTTTCCAAATGGGCAAAAGCCATACCCCTCAAGGAAGTCGGGGCAATAAATATTGTCAGCTTTGTGAAGACCAATATCATCACCAGATTTGGTGTCCCTCATACCATACTAACAGACAACGACACCAACTTCTGCTCTGCTGAATTGGAGAAACTATACCATGAGTATGGTATCAAGGCTAACCACTCATCCCGCTACCATGAAGTGGCCAACGGACAGAGAGAGGCTTTCAATAAGACCTTGTCCAACATTATCCAGAAAATGGTGGAAAAAGACAAGAATTCATGGCCGGATAAACTCCTCCATGCATTATGGGATTATCACACCACAATCTGCACCGCTACTCGGGCCACCCCGTACTCATTGGTGTACGACACAGAGGTGGTCCTGCCCATTGAACTCCAACTTCCCTCGCTCCGTGTTGCCATCTGTGATCAATTGTCTGATGATGAGAAGTCAGAAAAGCATCTAGGTGAATTGGAATAGCTAGATGAGAATCGGTTGCACACTTTTCACCATCTGGAGGTATACCAGAACTGGATCGCATAAGCCTTCAACCAAAAGGTTTGTCTTCAGTCTTTCTTGGAAGGAGAATTAGTGTTGGTCCTCCAGACCCCAATGATACCCGACAATAAGCCTCCAAAGTTTGATCCCAAATTGGGGGGGGGGACCATACGTTGTACACAAGGTCTACTCCAACTAAGCATATACCATGATCTCCATGGATGGACAATTTACAATCGCTCCTACAAATGAGAGATTCCTAAAGAAGTATTTCGCATAGAAACAGAAATCAGAAGACGTCTTTATTGCACGATGTTAAACTGCATGGAAGTCGTCCTCACCACACAATGTTAAACTGCGCAGACCCCCCCCCCTTCCTTTCACGTCGGGTCACCTACGTCCTTACCGCTCGAAGTTAAACTGCATGGAGTTCGTCCGAGCTTCATGAAGTTAAACTGCCAAGCACCCAACAGTTCGAACTCTATGAACTTAAACTAAGAGTATTTTTCCCTTACCGCATGACGTTAAACTGCATGGATAATAAGAGTTAAGAATGCCCCTCCCCCGTGTATGGACCAGACCTGCACGAGGTGTACTCTTCGTCTGAGCTGCATGACGTTAAACTACCAAGAACCCAACGGTCCAAACTCTATGACCTTAAACTAAGAGTATTTCATCCATACCGCACGACATTAAACTATACAGAAAATAAGAGTTAAGAATGCCCTCTTTCCCTGTGTATGGACCAGACCTGCATGGGGTGTATCATCTTTCAAAGAACTACGTGAGGCTTGATTCTTGCCTTCTTAGGATACGTAGTGATGCCAGAATTCCACACCCTAGCCCAGCTGCCTCAAAAAACAAAAATTCCCCTTCCCCCATGTACGAACCAGGCTTGCAGAGGGTGTATTCATGTCCTCACCACATGACGTTACACTGCATGGAATCTAATAATACCCTTCATCCTCACCGCATGACGTTAAACTGCACGGATTTCAGAGAACTATGTATGGCTTGATTCCTACCCTCACAGGATACGTAGTGACGCCAGGGTTCCCAGTCCTGGCCTAGCCCCCTGAATAAAAGTTAAAAATGTCTTGTTCCCCCCATGTACGAACCAGACCTGCATGGGGTGTTATTCTCGTCCTCACCGCATGATGTAAAACTGCACAGATAGCAAGATTTAAAAATGATCCCTTTTCCCAGTGTATGTACTAGACATTCACGGGGTGTGTTTTTTCATCCTTGCTGCATGACGTTAAACTACATGGACAATAATGTTAAAAAGGCCCCCTTCCCCCGTGTATGGACCAGACCTGCACGGGGTGTGTACTTTGTCCTTACCGCATGATGTTAAACTGCACGGACTTCGTCGTGACCCACCCAAGACACATGGAGATGTGAGATGGAGATACTCCTCACACATTTGGATGCATCCTTTCCATACATCGGACTCCATGACCTGGATAATTATGGATCTTCATAATCATTCATGTCCATCAGAATTGGAAAGTTATCGAACCGGGGACACCTTTGTATGACTATGCATACCATGCCCTCATTGGCTCTGCATATTGATATCCCCTGGACCATCTACCAAAGGTAAGATTTCCTCGGGCAACACTCTTCCTAGCTCCATATGCCTACCGGCCTCAGAGACCCCGTATCACATCTCTCGATCCAAAAATTTATGGAGCAGTGGTTTACAAGTTCATTCCCCTTTTCAAATCCAAGTGTTTCTAGGGTATCCCTATCTGGCTAGCCTATGTGTCCTCCAGTGGTTCACATAGCGACCTACATCAACGAACATAAAGCCATGGCTAGGGTACTTTAACTCAATGGACAATTGCAGTGAAGATGTTTCTTGTATACTCATACACCATTATCCCCATGTTCCGAACTCTACACTGTGTGCAATCGCAGATTCTCGTGACCATCCATGGCCATCAGAAGTGGAAAATTATCGACCTGGGGACACCTTTGTATGACTATTCATACCATGCCCTCAGCGTCTCTGCATAATGATAACCCTTGGATCTTCCATCAAAGGCAAGATTTCCTTGGGTAGTGCCCTTCCTAGCTCCGTACGCTTGCCAACCTCAGAGCCCCCACACCATACCTCCTGATCCGGGAAAACTCAAAGTTGCGGTTTACAACCTTCATCCACCACCTTGTTCCAAGTATATCAGAACATGTTGACTCAGTTATCCTTCGAGTGACTGCAGTAATAGTCACCCAATTGTCCAAGCTCTATGACCGCTAAACTAAGAGTACCTAATCCTTACCGCACGATGTTAAACTACATGGAGTAAAGGTACACCCCCACATGCAAAATAAATTAGCGCAAGGAGCTCTCTAAGCTTTAACAGTAACCAGGGCCGAGTATGCCTGACATGTTCAAATATTTCCATACCCGATGACAGACTTCATGGCCCGGATAATTGCGGATCTTCATAACCATTCATGGCCATTGGTAGTGGAAATTCATCAACCCAAAGACACATTTGCATGACTATACATACCATTCCCTCAGCGGCTCTGCATATTGACAGCCCCTGGCCCGTCTACCAAAGGCAAGATTTCCCCGGGCGATACTCTTCCTAGCTCTGTATGCTTACTGGCCTCAGAGCCTCTATGACATCTCTCCTGATCCAAGAAGCCCCGGACCCATTATTTACACCATCAACCCCCATCAACATCTTGGACATGCCAGGATACTCAGGTCGAGTTACATTTTAATCAAGAGCTGACTTTTTTAACTATGTTCTCACAACATGATGTTAAACTGCACGGTCAATCGTCCTTGCTGCATGACGTTAAACTGCACAACATTGGCAAAGGAAAGAAAATTTCCTCTTCCTCGCTGCATGACGTTAAACTGCATAGCATCCTTTAATAATGCTCTTCGACTTTTCCGCATGACGCTAAACTGCACGATCAAACCCCCCATGGGTTCAGTAAGGAACAAAGGATTTTCTCTATCCTTCAGTGCACGGGTCAGACCGGCACAAGTCACCATCTCACACCAGCGGGAGAAGGAATTACTTCACCTATTATCGAGAAGTTTAGTCTAGATTTTTCCCCCGTATCCAGGCACCCTCTCATCATAAACCATACTCTGTACTCAGAAAAACCCAGACTCTCATAAGCCACCCCTATTCATCCCAAATATCAAATTCTCTGAAGTTGCTTGGATACCAAGGGAATACAATCATTGACCGAAGGACACATTTGCATGACTATTCATACCATTCCCTTAGAGGCTCTGCATATTGATCTCTCCTGGCCCATCTACCAAAGGCAATATTTCCTTAGGCAATGAATCTCTCAATACGCCTCTTGGCCTCTGAGCCCCCATGTCCATCCCGAGATTTGGAAACCCTATGAGCCACAGTTTACCAACATCTTTAACAACCCTGCCTGAATATGATGGAACGTCTCTGAGAAGATTACCAAGGACTAGGAGAAGTCGTTCAATTCCAGATGATGTCCCAGCTGCATGACTTTAAACTGCGCCAAGCTTCAAACATCCCTTACGCTAACTAAATGCGTAGGAAAGTGGTCTCCCGACCACACCCCTGATTAATAAAAATGTTCTCAAAACCTTCCAGATGTCACATACCCTTTCCGAGACACCCCTGGTGGTTTTCATAATCCTCAAATCCACCCATGGTGGTTTCCATAAGTCAGACTTTTATGAAGTCCTATGGACATCAGAAATAGAGAATCATTGACTTAAGGACACCTTTGTACGACTATGCATACCATGCCTTCAGCAGCTCTGCATATTGATCTCCCCTGGCCTATCTACCAAAGCCAAGATTTACTTAAGGCAATTCCCCTCCTACCTCTACATGCCTACGTGGCTCCCATGCCTTGAGACATTCCTTGCATGTCGTTCAAATTTAAACACACTCCCTCCAAATGCATCTGAAGGAAACTGAGACATCTTTTAATCAACCAAACCCCATTGGGGCCCTTTCCCCACCATGTCTGGTCAAAGATGTTCGACCTAAAACATTAGTAATGATAGTCTTGTCGGTGGGACTTTAAACCGCTCACAAAAAGAGGCACAAAGCCTGTTAGGCCGAAAACCCGAAAAGGGCGACCTAAGAAAAAGTCAGGCCATACCCTCTGGGTTCACACTAAATGATCCCAGTCAAAATTAAGGTATGAAAAGAAGAGAAAAAAAGTTTGTAGGGATTTTCTACAAATCCCTAGCAATAGTCAAACTATGCACGCTGGACCCCATGGTCCAGGAAAAAGTTAGAGCTCGTTTTATTTTTATCAATGGTTCTGGACTCTGATTATTCCATATTTGAGGAATTAACATATGCAGCCATTATGCCAAGTAATTTCTATCACAGGAGAAGATGACAAGAGCACTAAGGAGGAATATTTCTTTGTTCCATAACAAGGTTTGTAGGAAGGGCATCCACAATCTGGAGCCTCTTCTAGTGTGAAAGGATATTACAGGAGGTTTTCGACGGATTCACAAAGCTGTATCAGGTGCCGGTGATAATTCTCGATTTCTTGAGAGATATTCTGCAGTAAGGCCATTTCAGATTCTACACCAGCCCGCAACTCTTCCGCCTCCTGGGCCACCTTTGTGCTCGCCCTCATATCCTCCTCCATCCGCTGCTTCCCTTCTTCAATTATGGTGGCAATGTTGTCCTCTTCCTGCTGTAGCCGCATTATCTCATTCCTCAGCACCTCCAGGTGAGAACTCTACTCAATGACTTCTCCCTGGAGCCTCACACCTACCCTGGCATGATCATGAGCCTCTGTTAGGCAAAGATGTCGGGGTGCGGAAAGGTAGACTTCAGATTTGGCAGCAAAAAGGCGAGATTCGAAACCAACTAGTCTTTCCCAATCAGAAACCACTTTCTCGACTATGTCATAAACACCATGATAGTCAAAGCCATCAAATCCTAGCAGCATAAACATGTTGCGTAGCCTCGGTAATTTGGTCGGCATCTCAACCAAGGGAATTTGAGAGATCAGCTTCTAGATCTTCTCCCAGGCCCTTTGGAGAGTAGGAAGAAGACTAGAAAGGACTTGTTGGTCAGGATCGAAATCACTCTCAGATGAGGACACATACTCGGGGATGAACGTCACCAAGGAGGTACCCGATGCGGTTTCACCCGAAAACTCTGGCACTACAGAAACTTCACCCCTGGCAGTTGTGGTCATAGGCACAACGGGGTCTAACGACGCAATCGCTAACACCAAAGGTTGTGGTCCTAAATCCCGAGAGTCAATCAGAAAGATAAGTACCCCTAATTAGAAAAGGGAAGAAAAAGGGGCCAGTGGAAAAAGATCGATAAGCTTACTCATGATCGTCAAGGCATCGGCATCCTCAAGCTCTGCACCGCCACGAAGACCACTTGAGGATGATGCTATATCCTCAAAGGGAAGAGGAGCCCTGGGAATCCCCAGAGGCACCCAGGACCAATACCCATACCTGAGGCCAGCAACTCCCAAAGCTGTCTCCAAGAGATCAGCTATGGAGATCAAGCTCGGGGAAATCACTCCCCCGATGATTAAGATGATGGCCCTATCTGGGTTCTCGATGATTGGCCTGATGGAAGGCTCCTCCTCCGTCGCCACAGGACCCACTGGGTCTGAGACAACTGGCCCCGTTAGATTTGAGGCCTCTTTAGTAATCATCAGCACCCTATCCTCGCCCACAATTATAGAGGCTGTAGGATCAGCGGGATTCTCGACTCCCAGTTGTCCCTCCTCAGACATATCTCTGGTAGATGAAGGGTTAGGGAGAGCATCTATGTCATTTTCCCCATCAGTGGGGCCCATTATCTCGTCACACTCAGGGGTGACTGTGGGTGATCCCCCAGATGATGAAGGGACGGGAAGTATGGTTGCTTGGGTAGCCACGACCAGATCTCCTAATGGCCCTGCACCGTGGCACCAAAAAAGTCAACAACTGACAGAATCAGATCATACGAGTCGATAATCAAGGAAATGGTAAGTCGTGATTACCCAACGTCCCCTACCTGAGCCGTTCCAAAAAACAAGATGCCTGCCGATGCCTCTGGATCTGCCCTGAGGATAATTCCTTGCTCGAAACACTGGGAGGAGCAGGAGAGGAAAGACCCTAGTTGAGTCTGCAATGGTCACCTCCATAAGCTCAGCTGCGCCAGTGGACCCCTCCTTGATGACCCCCGTGGGCGAAAGTGCATGCTCACCTGCTGCGGTACCATGGGGAGTATACTCTGGAGATGGAATTTCCGTATGAGAATCTTCGTCACCCTGCAAAAAGGGGAGAAACCTTAGAACCTCCACAATAAAGGAGGAAGAAAGTCAGAATGGGCGAGCAGAACAACCTATTCTTTGGGGTCGGACAATTCAGGATGTCTAATCATGATGAACACTCAGGCAGACCCATAGATCCAGTTTCAGAGTGAGCGCACATATGCGTCCATCTCCTTCAATGACGCAATTATGTCACCCAAGTCCTTTTCCAACTAAAGGTGTGGTGGAGCAAAGATAACCCCAATACCTGGGAGCTTGAGAGGACTCGTTTGGAGTGATACCCAAACCTCTTCATCTGAGCCCCTGGCCCTCAGGTCATAAAAAATCCTCCATTCATCTGGGAATGTGGCCATAATAGGAACATCTATCCTGGAAGGATCAACCTGAGAGGTTCGGTCAAAGGTAGGGGATGGTGGGGGAACTAATGGATGTATTTGTGTTTTGGATCTCGCCATTTCCCTAGAACTCTCTGGGGATACCTGTGGATGGGACCTCATAGGTAGGGAAGGTAATTCCCTTGCTTCAGCCATGATAGGGAGATCATCGAAATCATCACCCCCTGAAGAGTGGTCACTTCCTTCCCCCTCCTCATCTGTCACCGGGTGCAGCATGGCCTGGAATTGGTGGGTTAATACTGCATAACCCTGGAGCGCGTAAATATAGGCTTCGAGATCCGGGAGATATCGATTGACCCACTCTGGGTCCACATGATAAGGGATGTCAACAAGGGAGGATATGTAACCCATCCCATCAAAAGACACTTCCGATTCCTGAAGATACTACCACAGAGAATAGGGGTACTGGCCACGAAAGGATCATCGACCTTTGAATTCGGCCGATTGACCACAGGCTATCGGAATGGCAGCATCTTCAAGAATAACCTCCCCTTCGGGCAGCCTCAAGGGAATGAGAGGATACACCTCTGTCTGTTAAAATCTTCCCCGGGAGCACGGGACCAACAGGGTGTCTAAGGATTTTGCCCGGCCTAGTTGAAGCATCATCCCCCTTTCGCTTCCTCTTTCCCTTTGATGGCTTGGAACTTGAAATGGTAGGCACCAACGTCCCTAGCTGGCTATTTGGGTATGATTGTACCCAGGAGTCAGCATAATTTTTGGATAAGAATGGCGTGGAGTCTGCAAGCGTGGGGGTCATAACCTCGTAGCCAGTATCCTCCTGGGTAAACATTAACCACAGTTTCATGGACACCATTAAATGATGATTCTCGTGGTCACCATTAAGTACGGGAGGACACAGTGCCTGGACGCAGCCAAATTGGCACCCGAATTGGCAAGGCGTGTACCCCTCACAGATCAGTTCCCCGCCAATGCGAGTTACCAGAATACCCTCTCAGAGGAAAAAGAGGTAGCCCCGCTTACTAAACTCCTCTATTATGGTGTTCGTGACTGCACCAGTTGGGGAAGAGAACGGATGGAAATTGAAATGATCATAACACGAGATTCGACACGATAATAGATTCCTGTTATGAAATGTATGTTTATTATCCTTCTCTTGGGTCACCCACTCTTCAGGAATAACCCCACTAGTCAGTTGCAAGTATGGCCAGAATGTGGTGCCCAAAATCTGAAGAGGGTTGATGAAGGTGTAGCAGTTCTTGATATGAACACCTAGCCATCCCCAGAGAATCTGAAAAGATCCAGCCACTTGGTTTGGTCAGCTCCCATCGGTAATATTACCAAGCAACCGGTAAATCCTGGATAGTACTGGGACGACTAGGTTGATAACGTTTCCAATATCCAATTGTGCCGCTATGACAAAGGTAGAGACCTGTACGCCACTAGACTCACAACACGCAATATCCAGCTGCTCAAAAACATGGCTAGAAACGCCGCCAGACGAAGCAGCCAATCGACTTCTGGAACAAGCTTCCAGCCCCAGTCATTGAATTGGCATTTCTCCAAGTTTATCCAATAGAGGCCCCTCTACTTTTGGGACTCCATTGTAGGGCAGGTCGTGGGCCTACATGGAAGATCTACAAACTAGATTTCTCTGGAAAAAGCCTTGATCCTGTTGCGATATGAGACAAGCTGTCTCAGAGATGTTTCCTTCGAATGCTCCTCGTGACCAGGGACAAGCTTTCTCGAAGATGTATCCTTTGAACATTCCTATGCCAGATCGATGAGCCACATCACCAAGGAAGGGGTTCTCCCTTCATCGTCCCACACAGAAGGGGGAGGCAAGAATTCGTCGTACATACCCCCAACAATGGTCACCCCTGAAATCTGAAAGACGTATCAAATACTAATGCCCACCTCCCCATGGACCAGATGGAAGGTGTTGGTGTTTGGGCTCCAACAGCTCATAAGTTGCCTGGTGAGGGCTTGAGGCCAATAGGTATAGGTTTGGGACACCCAGGAAGCTTCATAGAAGCCTACGGCTTGAAATTCTACTTTGAACTCCACACAACTCTAGCGGACCCAAAAGGGCCACCCCCAATCCATGGACTTAAATGATCCTCCAGGTCGGAGGTCCCGATTCGCTGACCAGCCATACTGGTCGCCTACCATGGCATTGCGGGCAATGCTCCGGTAGTAGTGAATTGTTCCTTTTTATTGACGTTGTTCTCCTGTCGGAGATACTGGAAGGTGATTCAATACAGACCCGACAGCTGTATCCCCCGGGGCTGGCCTCCTATTGATAGGTATCACGAACCAAGGGATAGTGGTAGTAAATATCCATGCTTCAGGATTGTTGTCACGGGATGGTACCAGAATCGGGGTATCCGAAAGCAAACCGAACCCATAGGAATGAAGTCTGTTAGAAAAGGGGTACTCCTATTGTGACTTGGAGAGCCGACCGACAAGAATGGAAGATGGTGGGGAGTGGTGGACTCCATCCTGAATAGAGCTAGCCATGTCCTTCAGGCATTGATCTCCAATTGGGAGCGGCTCTGCAGCAGGCCTCGGGGCAGAACGAGGGGGAGCCATATTTTCTCCTTGCACGACAAGGGCCAACAAGAATTTATTATAGAATAAAAGTTTTCAGAAAAAATACCATATATATGGCTGAGGATCTATTGAGGGGCCTTCATAAGCAAAGTCCACGTGGATACCTCGAAGGATGGTTCGCGATGTCAGCATCCCGCGAACTAGCCCTTCACGAAAGTAGTCCATAAAACCCTGTCCCACGGAGCGTTGGCTAGGAAACTGTGGACCAGGTTGCTCCGTGGAATTTCAATCCCGAGTTTAAGTGGTTAAGTTCAGAAGACTTAGAAACTTTTAAAGTTCAAAATATTTTAGTCCGCGGAGCATCGAAACCGTGGAGAACCAAAACTGCGAGGCGAGTTCCTACACGGCTCGTCGTAACTTACTTTTTAATTAATTAAAAGTGTTAGTTCGCGACTGGGATGTTGATCAGTGGATGAAGAACAACATGAACGAGAAATGGTTCACGGAAGTAGCAGCCAGTTCGCGGACGAAGCGTTTTGCGAAGGAACAAGAACACACATGAAAAAAGCTCTGGTTTCGCGAAGAATCCGGTAGAATAAAAATGAAAGGGCCCTCCATATTTATAGGCATGGTCCCCTACTGGGTCCACCTCTCTACTATGAACCACCTGAGTTTCAGGACCACTCTACATCGAAATAGCCTCCTCTTCATTCTGATCGGACCCCATTCTGATGGGGGGCATTTGTAGAGTTCTGAAAAATCCACAAAGGATAATGATGATCCACTTTAACTCAAGGGAGATTCTGCCCAATTTCCACTAAAAATGGATGGGAAAATGGGGAAAATACTCAAGGGTGGTGAAGGAGGAACTGGTCCACGGACCGGTCTAATGTTAGCTGTTAGCGATGCACGGCCGGTTCCACAGAGTGTCCCCCCCCCCCCCGCGGACCGTTGTCGTTCGCGGAATGGAGGCGGAGATCCTCCGCGGGCATGAAGGAGGGCGGGCGCTGAACCGGTCCCCCATTCCGGACCGACCCAGCCACGAGCTGTGTCAGCCGGCCCGAACCGCCTCTGGTGTCGTTCGCGGAATGGAGGCGGAGATCCTCCACGGGCACAAAGTTGGGCGGGTGCCAATCCGGTCCACCCACATGAACCACCCCAGCCGCGATCCGTGTCAGCCGGCCCGACCCTCCTCCGCTATCATTCACAAAATGGAGGCGGAACCCTCTGCGGCCATGAAGCACTCCCCTCATTCGGTTCACGGGGGAAAGAAGCACTCAATACCCACCACGAATCATGGATTGACTAAGTCAGCCATAAACTGGGTATTCGGTCATGGACCTTCGCAAAAGGTGTCACGTGACCGCAGATACATCTCTTTCCCCACTCTATAAAAGGAGACCGAGGGGGGAAGGAAAGAGGATTCGGATTTGGGAGAAAGGAGACGGAGAGGAGATCGTTCAGATTCGGGTGGAAGGATTTCAAAGGAAGGCTTAGGATTTCAAAAGTTGCAGTTCACGAACCAGAGAAGGTATAAATCTAGGAATTAACTAATAAGGAACCAAAAACGCATAATAACTTGGTGAGCCACAAAAATAAAATAACAAAAAGATAAGACCGCGAACCATAGCCCCTCCTCAGATGCACTCCCCGCGGACCAGGTAGTTTATGCCTCTTTTCTGATCCGCCGCACTACGTAGCACCCTCCTATGTGGGCAAAGCCTCGACCAATGAACCCCCGACCGGTGCCAACCTTGGCCTTCACTGCTCGCGTGGAACCCTCCGTGTGCCAACCTTGTACGTGGACTGAACCTGAATCCAGGAACCCTCCTGGTTCACAGTATGCCTCTCAATCTGTGGAACCTCCTGGTTCGCGGACGACCTCTCAGTCTGTAGACCCTCCTGGTTCGCGGACGACCTCTCAATCTGTGGACCACCCCAGTTCACGGACGACCCCTCCAACTTTGTAGCACTTCCCTACATGAAGGGTTCCACCACCCATACCCCTATGTGGTCTACTGAATCCTTTCATGTTCCCGAGCCACATAAGATCCTCTAGATCCGGCCCAATCCCCCGTGACTCCCTCATTGGCCTACTCATCGGCCCCGAGCTGAGGCCTCCACCAGAGCCACCAGATCCATGTGGTGAAACCCTTAGGCACACCAGCACACCATTTGAGTTCACATACCCATAGAAAATAGGGGAAAAGGGGTTTCCACGACCCTTGACCAGATTCCCAAAGCATTCCCGGGTTCACATTCCCACGGTAATGTTGATTATGAGCTCGGGAGTCCCCTTTCTGCCCCACTACTTGTTAAGGGATCCTCGGTGGTAGTAAAATACCCATCAGAAGGAAGCCCTCATATACTACATCAGAGGTGGCGGGCACAGGAGCAGCCCCTTTCCATCTCCCACTGTGCTTTGTCGCCATGGGCCGCCCTCATGTGTAAGACCCACTCCACTTCTCACAGACGCACCTTTCGCGATGTGATCCTCTAGCCCCAACTGCCTCTTGTTTCTCACACCGAGCATGACTCACGTGGGCTTAGAGTAAGAATCGACCACGAAATCCTCTTATGGGCCTCCTCAGAGTGTAAGCTCTAATCCATCGCCCTGGGCCTCCTCAGAGTGTAAGCCCCAATCCATCGCCCTAGGCCTGCTCAGAGTGTAAGCCCCAAGCCTATGCGAACTATGTGGACTTTGATCCCTACCTCCTAGTCAGGGTACGTAGGAAGCCTCCAAGAGGTTCAAGTCCGACCACCTTCGGACGCCTGGGTCCACATTCATGTTGGTTCTCCGACACTCCCATTCGAACTACATGGACTTTGATCCCTGTCCCCCAGGCAGGGTACGTAGGAAGCCTTCGTGAGGTTCAAGCCCAACAACTGGTCAATCTGACTATCTTCACATCAATTAACCGCGCCACTCCTAGTGCCGCTTCAATGAGTTCCAACTCCACGAGGTCATTAATCCAACGAGGGATGGTAAACCTCAGGCCTAAATGATTCCGAACCCCCTACCTCCAGTTAACCATTGCCCACCAGGGTTAAATCCATGGATACTATGTTTGGGTATAAACCAAAGATTTGCGAACATATAAATACGTCTTAAATATATAAGAGAATCCTAGAACAGGCAATAATTCCCCCCAAAAGAGTGCGATGAGCCCGACTTCCCATCCTCTCGACCAATGTGAGTTCTTAAGAGTCACTGGTTAGACCATCCTGCGAATTCCTGCCTTTAGAAAGTAGGTCCATTCATCATCGGATATGGAGTCATTGGGCGTTTCAAGGCCGAAACCACGAAACGAGGGGTTTTTTGGTTTTTTGGGGGTTTTAGGTTTATTTTTAATTTTTAGGGTTTTTAAGGATTTTTAATGTTTTTAATGTTTTCAGGGGTGTAATGTATTTTTAATGTTTTTTGGGGTTTTTAGGATTTTCATGGGTTTTTAGGGGTTTTAATGATTTTATGTGTTTTTATATTTTTAGGGTTTTTAAGATTTTAAGAGCATTATTAAGGTATTATTAATGTTTCGAAGTGTTTTATTGTTTTCTTGGATTATAGGGGTTTTAAGTTTTTTTAGGGTTTTAAGGTTTTCTTAGGGTTATGCAGGTTTTTTGGGTTTTTATGTTTTTTGGTATTTATTTGGATTTCTAAATACTTTTTAGGATTTTTATGGTTTTTATTGATTTAGATTGTTTTTATGGTTTGTTAGGGTTTTAGGGGTTTTTATTTTTTTTAGTATTTTTGGGTTTTTTTTGTAGTTTGAAGTGTTTTTTTGTTTTTAAGGTTTTCTAAGGGTTTTTAGTGTTTTTAGGGTTATTATATTCTTAGTGATTTTTAGGTATTTTTTGGATTTTTTGGGTTTTATTGTTTTTAGGGATTTGATGGTTTTTATAGTATTTTGGGTTTTTATTGGTTTTTTTAGTTTCTATGGATTTAAATGTTTTTTGGTGCTTTTTAACAGTATTAAGGTCTTAAAGGGGTTTTAGAGTTTTTTTAGTATTTTAAGGTTTCTATGGGTTTTATTTTTTTAATGTTTTTAGGGGTTTTTATGGTTTTTATGATTTTAGGGTCTTTTAGGGTTTTTAGGGTTTGAAACGTTTTTTAGGTTTTTTGGAGTTTTATGTGTTTTAAGATTTTCAATGTTTTCATATATATTTTCCAGGTTTTAGGGTTTTATACATTTTTAGGGATTTTTAGGGTTTTTCAATATTTTTATTGGTTTTTAGGGTTTTTTGGGATTTTGATTCTTTTTGGGGATTTTTTAGTTTTTATTGGTTTTAGGCTAATTTTTTATGGGGTTCAGGGGTTGTAAGTGTTTTATGATTTTAATAATTTTAGGAGATTGATGAGGTTTTTAGGTTTTTTATGTTAATAGAGAATTTTAGGACATTTTTTGGAATTTTATAGTTTTATTGTTTTTATAGTTTTTGAGGGCTGTAGGTTTTTTTAGTTTTTTTTATTTTTTTATGTTTTTATGGTTTTTTGGGTTTTTAGGGTTATTAGGGTTTTCGAGTTTAAAATATTTTTAGTGTTTTAAACATTTTAGGAGTTTAAATGGGTCTTAAATTTTTTTAGTGGGTTATTAGATTGTTTATGGGTTATTAGGTTTTTTACAGTTCTTAGGGGATTTATGGTTTTCAGAACTTTTTAGGAGTTTTTTGGTTTTTTTAGTCTTTTAAGGGTTTTTAGGGTTTCTAGAAATTTTTAGGGTTTTTATGGGATTTCTGTATTTTTATGTTTTAAATATTTTCTTTGGGTTATTTAGGGTTATTTATTTATTTTTTTGGGTTTTTAGTATTTTTCGGATTTTGATGATATTTTAGGGTATTTAGATATTTTGAGGATGTTTAGTGTTTTGTATTGTTTTCATGTTTTTCAAGGTTTTTATCATTTTTTTATGATTTACGCCTTTTAATTATTTTTGGGTTTTTAAGGTTTATGTATTATCTTTTAGGCTTATTGGGATTGTTGATGTTTTTAGGGATTTCGGGTTTTTTTTGGATATTTTATAGTATTTTTTTTGGATTTTGAGGGGTTTTAAGGGTTTTTTGGTTTTAATAGTAGTTTCAGGTGTTAGGAGTTTTCTTAGTTTTTATAGTTTTTATGGTTTTTTATTATTTTATAAGTTTTTATGGGATTAAAAGGTTTTTATAGTGCTTATTAGTTTTTTGGTTTTTATGGGCCTATAGGGTTTTTTATGGTTTTTATGTTTTTTAGAGGTTATTATTTTTTTAGTGTCTTTTACAGTTTTTTAGGTTTTTTAACATTTTTTAGGTTGTTAGGGGTTTTAAATGTTTTAGGTTTTAAGGTATTCTTAGGAGTTTTCAAGGTTTTTTATGTTAATTAATGTTTTTAGAATATTTTATGGCTTTTTTGGATTTTTATAGTTTTTAGGGTCTTTAGGGATTTTTATTGGTTTTAGGGTTTATAGGTTTCTTATATTTTTTGGGTTTTTTGGGTTTTTAGATTATTTTTGGGGTTTTAAGGTTTTTAGAGTTTTTATAATTTTAGGTTTTTAAAGGGTATTTCAATTTTTGGTGGGTTTTAGGGTTTTTAGGAGTTTTGGGGAATTAAGGTCTTTTTAGGGTTTTTTGTGTTTTAATGATTTTTAATGTTTTTTAGGGTTTTAGGGGGTTTGAGGGATTCCAATGATTTTTAGGGTTTTTAAGGGTTTTAGGGGTTTTAAATTTTTAGGTATTTTTAGGTATTTTAGGGATTTTAAGTGTTTTTAGGTCTCTAACATTTTCTTATGTGTTATTTCATGTTTTTAGGTTTTTTAGTGATTTTACAGCTTTTTTTGGATTTTAATGGGTATTTAGGGGTTTTATGGATTTTGAGGGTTTTTTGTGTATTTATGGGTTTTATGGATTTCATGGGTTTTCAGGTTTTTCTTGAGTTGTTAATATTTTTGTTGGTTTTTTTTTAATGTTTTTAGGGTTTTAAAGGTTTTTTAGAGTTTTGAGTGGGGTTTTTTTGGGGTTTTATGTGTTTTTTATTGTTTTTTAATGTTTTTTAGTGTTTTATGGTTTAAAGGGGATTTATAGGTTTTAAGGACTTTTTAGGGGTTTGGGAATTTTAGTGTTTTTAGGTTTTTTAGTGGTATTACTTGTTTTAGGATTTTTAGGATTTTTTTTGGGAATTTTAGGGTTTTAATATTTTTTTTACAATTTCAGGGATTTTCAAATCTTTTTATGGTTTTTATGGTTTTTTGAGATTTTGAGGGATTTTTGGGTTTTTAGGGTTTTTAGAGGTTTTAGGTTTTTTGTCCTTTTTTAGGTTTCATAAGGGTTGTAAGTGTTTTTATTATTTTAAGGTTTTCTTAGGGGGTTTAGGGTTTTTTAAATTTTTAGGTATTTTCATTGTTTTTATGGTTTAATAGGGTTTTTAGGGATTTTGAGGGTTTTTTACTTTTTTGGGCCATCAGGCTAATTTTCTAGTATTTTAGGGTTTCTAATTATTTTTATGGTTTTTTAAAATTTTATGGTGTTTGATGGGTTTTATGTTCTTTTATGGTTTTTAAGTTGTTTATGGGTTTATTTGATTTTTGTTGTTTTTACGGTTTTTAGGATATTTTTAGGGGTATAAGAATTTTTAGGGGTGTTAGGGTTTTATGTGTTTTTAAATTTTTATGTTTTTATTAGGGGTTTTCAGGGTTTTAGATGTTTTTATGTTTTTATGTTTTTACAAATTTTTTGTGGTTTTATAGAATTTTTAGGGGTTTTATGGTGTTTAGGGATTTGGAGGGTATTTTTGCTTTTTTGGGTTTTTTCATTTTTAGGGTTTTTAGGTTTTTTTGGACTTTTAACTTCTTTTTAAGGTTTTCTTTGGGGTTTTCATGGTTTTTAGGTTTTTTAGGTTTGTATGGTTTTTTATGAATTTTTTAGGTATATTTATGGTTTTTAGGGTTTATAGGGATTTTGTGGGTTTTTAGTGGTTTTATTGTTTTTTGGGTTTCAATGGGTTTTTGAGTTTTTGTGGGGTTTTTGATTTTTTATTGGTTTTTTTTATTTTTAT
Organism: Viscum album; assembly: GCA_963277665.1. NCBI lineage: Eukaryota > Viridiplantae > Streptophyta > Magnoliopsida > Santalales > Viscaceae > Viscum > Viscum album. Next base: position 460,206,813 of record OY728133.1, on the reverse strand, counting down.
GTGCTTTTAGGGGTTTCAGGGTTTTTCTATGCTTTTATAGTTTTGGGGGGTTTTAAGGTTTTTTGGGTGTTTTTAGAGTTTTGAGGGGTTTCATAATTCTTATAATTTTAGGGGTTTTATGTGTTTCAAGGTTTCAAATTTTTTCTTATGAGTTTTTTGGGATTTTAGGGTTTTTTAAATTTTTAGTAATTATTAGTGATTTTTAGGATATTTAGGATTGTTAGGGGTTTTTAGAAATTTTAGGGATTTTTATAGTTTTTATGATTTTTAGGGTTTTTTATGGTTTTTAGTATTTTTAGGATTTTTAGGGGTCTTAAGTGTCTTTAGGTTTTTAGGGGTTTCAGATATTTTTTCTTTGTTTATAATTTTTTTTTATTTTAATGGGTTTTTAAGGTTTTTACGGATTTTGAGGGCTTTTAAGATTTTTTTTGTTTTTATATTTTTTTTGTTTTTATAGATTTTAGGGTTTTTTATTCTGTTAGGGTTTTTATGATTTTTCAGTATTTTAGAAAAAATTTAGGGGTTTAATGGGTTTTTGAGTTTTGGTGGGGTTTTTTGGGTTTTTGGGGTTTTTGGGGTTTTCGAGGTTTTTTGGGGTTTTTATTATTTTTACTTGTTTTTAGGGTTTTTAGTGTCATTTAGGATTCTTAGGGTATATATTATTTTTTAGGTTTTTTGAGGTTTTAGGTTTTTTATTATTTTACGGTTTTCTTAGGGGTTTTTAGGGTTTTGAGAGATTATTACTTTTTATGTATTTTTATGGATTTTTTTGGATTTTTTGGATTTTTGTGGTTTTTAGGGTTTTTAGAAATATTGTGGATTTTTATAATTTTGTAAGATTTTTAAGGAATTTATTTTTTTTATATTTTTTTATATTTTTAGGGGTTTAATGTGTTTTTAGGTTTTTATGTTTTCTTAGGGGTTATCGGGTTTTTAGGTAATTTATGTTTTTAAGGATCTTTAGATCTTTTTAACGGTTTTAATGGTTTCTTAATATTTTTAAGGATATAGAGGGTTCGTTAGGTTTTTAGGGTTTTTTTGGTTTTTTTGGGTTTTAGGGGTTTTTTAGTCTTTTTTGGTTTTACAGTTTTTAGAGTTTTTTTAGAGTTTTTATTGGTGTTTAGGGGTTTTTTGGGGGTTTTAGGGTATTTTGATGTTTTTAGACGGTGTTATGGTTTTTAGGAGTTTTGGGTTTTTCTGGATGTTTTTGGATTTTTTACTTTTTTATGGTTTTTATGGTTTTTAAATATTATTTTGTTTTTATGTATTTCTTATTATTTTAATGGTTTTTAGGGGTTTTTATGTTGGTATACATTTTTAGGGATCTTTAGGGTTTTTAATGTTCTTATGGTTTTTTTGATTTTGATGGGTTTTAGCGTTTTTTATGTTTTTTGTTTCATAGGTTTTTTAGCTTTTTTAGGTTTTTTGTGGTTGATGTTTTTTTATGTTTTTAAGGTTTTATATAAGATTTTCAGGGTTTTTAAGGGGTTTATACATATTATGTGATTTTAGGTATTTTTTAGTATTTTTATTAGTTTTTAGGGTTTCTATAGATTTTGAGCGTTTTTATTTTTTTAAGGGTTTTAGAGTTTTTATAATTTTTTTGGGGTCTTAGGTTATTTTTTATTTTTTAGGGATTTGAATTTTTTTTATATTTTTTTAAAAATTTTATTGGTTTAAATTATTTTTATAGTTTTCAATGGTATTTTTGGGGTTTTATGGGTTTTTAGTTTTTTTAGGGTTTTTGGGTTTTTTATCATTTTTAGTGTTTTAGGGTCTTTTTTGGGGGGTTTAGGATTTTTAGCATTTTTAGGTTTTTTATGGGTTAATATTTTTATTAATTTTTATGATTTATTATGGGTTTATTGGGTTTTAATGGTTTTCTATATTTTTTAGCCTTTTTTATGATTTTTAGGGATTTTTTTGGTGACTAGGGTTTTTAGGGATTTTGAGTGTTTTTTGGGTCTTTAAGGTTTTTAGCGGTTTTAGGGTTTTTTTGTTTTTATGGTTATTTATGGGTTTAAAGTATTTGAGTTTTTTAGTGTTTTTTTTCATTTTTTTGGTTTTTTATTTTTTTACTATTTTTATGGTTTTTTTGAATTTTATGGCTATTTTTTCTTTATTAGGTATTTTGAGGGGGTTTCAGTATTTACGGTTTTTTGGTGTTTTAGGGTTATTTTTTAGTTGTTTAGGGTTTCAATGGGTTTTAAGAGTTTTTTATGTTTTTAGGGGTTTCAAGGGTTTTTGGAGTTCTTAGTGTTTTTAGGGTTGTATAGGTTTTTAGGGGTTTAAAGGCTTTTATAGGTTTTTATGGTTTTTAGTGGTTTTTTATGGTTTTTAGGGGTTTTAACATTTTTTTAGGTTTTTAGTGGCTTTAATTGTTTTTCTATTTTTAGGGATTTCTGAGGGGTTTTCGGGGTTTTTAGGGTTTTTATGTTTTTTGAGATTTTTTGGGATTTTAAGGATTTTTATGGGTTTTTACAGTTTTTAGGGATTTTGAGGGATTTTAGGGTTTTTAGGGATTTAAAGATTTTATAGTTTTTAGTGTTTTTATTTTTTTTATGGGTTTTAAGTTGGTTTAGGTTTTCAAGGTTTTCATAGAGGTTTTTTTGGGGTTTTTGTGTTTTTTGCATTTATAGGGATTTTTATGGCTTTATAGGAACTTTATGGCTTTTTATGGTTTCAGGGATTTTGATGGTTCTTATTGTTTTTAGGTTTTAAGTGTTATTTTTTTGATTTTTTAGGGTTTCTATGGTTTTGATGAGTTTTTTTCTATTTTTAGGAATTTAAAGGGTTTTTAGACATTTAGTGGGTTTTTATGGTTTTTATGGTTATTTTGGGTTTTATGGTTTTTAGGGGTTTGTATTATTTTAGGTTTTTTAGGGTTTTAGGTTCTTTTTAGCTCATTTATGGTTTTTATCATTTTATTTTTTAGTGGTTTTAACCATTTTTTGGTTTTAAATGTTTTCTTATTGTTTTTCATGGATTTTTGGTTGTTTTCATTTTTTCAGATTTTTATGGATTTTATAGAATTTTTATGGGATTTTGGGGTTTTTTTGTGATTTTTAAGGTTCCTAGGGGTTTTTTGGAGTTTTATTATTTTTAGAGTCTTTAGTTTTTTTATGTTTTTAGGTATTCTTAGTATTTTTCAAGGTTTTTGTGGGTTTTTATGTTTTTAGAGATTGTTGGGGATGTTTAGGATTTTATGGATTTTTTTGGTTTTTAGGTATTTTGAGGGTTTTAAATGTTTTTTAGGTTTTATTTGGTTTTTATGAATTTTTTGTGTGTTTAGGATTATTTATGTTTTTTAATGATTTTATGGTTTTTATATTTTTGAATCGTTTTTAGGGGTCCACAGTATTTTTAGAGTATTTACTAGTTTTTTAGGTATTTTATGTGTTTTAGGGTTTTTAATAGTTTTTAGGGGTGTTTAAGTTTTTATATGTTTTTAATGGGTTTTTATTCTTTTAAGGGTTTTTTAGAGTTTTGAGCAATTTTGAGGGGTTTTACGTGTTTTAAGTGTTTTTAGGATTTTAATGTTTTCTTAGGTTTTTTTTAGGATTTTTTACATTTTTAGGTAATTTTTTTGGATTTTTAGGTTGTTTATGGATTTTATGTGTTTTATGTATTTGTAGGGTTTTTAGGGATTTTATGATTTTTAGAGTTTTTAACATTTTAGAATCTTTAGGGGTTTTAGGGGGTTTAAGTGTTTTCAGGTTTTATGGTTTTCTATGGGTTTTTTGGGTTTTTTATGTTTTTAGGTTTTTTAGGGATTTTTATTGATTTTGTATGGATTTATTGGATTTTTATATATTTTTATGGTTTTTTGGGTTTTGGGTTTTTTGGGTTTCTAAGGTTGTTTTGAATTTTTTAGGGTTATAATGGTCTTTTAGAGTTTTTAACATTTTTAGGGGTTTAATTTTTTTAGTGTTTTAGTGGTTTTAGGGATTTATGGATTTTGAGGGGTTTTCATGGTTTTCATGGGTATATGGTTTTTATGGGGTTTTAGGGTTTTTAGGGTCTTTTTAACTTTTTTATGGTTTTTAGCATTTTTTAGTTTTTTAGGGATTATAAGTGTTTTTAGGATTATATGGTTTAATTAGAGCTATTCAAGGTTTTTAGGATGTTTAAAATTTATATATTTTTAGGGATTTTTTAGTATTTAAATGGTTTTCTAGGGTTTATGGTTTTTGATGGGTTTTAGGATTTTGTTGGTGTTTTAGAATTTTATGGTTTTAAGGTTTTTAAGGTTTTAGATTCATTTATCATTTTAAGGGTATAAATGGGTTTTAGAGTTTTTTTGGGTTTTCAGGGTTTTTAATGTGTTTATGTGGTGTTATGGTTTTAAGGGGTTTAGGGTCTTTAGGACATTTAGAATTTTTTATTTTCTATTTCGGGTTTTATTTTTTGGTTTTTAAGGTTTTATTGGGGTTTTCAAGGTTTCAAGGGTTTCTTATATTTTTAGGCATTGTTACATATTTTTAGGGGATTATGGTTTCTGATGGTTTTTAGGGATTTTAAGGGTCATTAGGGTTTTTATTTTTGTTTTTAGGGTCTTTAGGGATTTTTAGATTTTAGGGGTTTAATGTGTTTTTAGTTTTTTAGGTTCTTCTTATGGGGTTTCATGATTTTTAGGGTTTTTTCCATTTTTATGGATTTATAGGTTCTTTTTAGGGTTTTCATTTTTAATAGTGTTTTACAAAATTTTGAAGGTTTTTCAAAATTTTATTGTTTTATGGTTTTTCTTGGGGTTTTACGGGGGGTTTTTGTTGGATTTTTAGCTTTTCAAGCATAATTAGAATTTTTTTATGTTTTTATGAGATTAAATGGTTTTGAAAGTTTTTAGTGGTTTTGGGTTTTTTGAGTTAATAGGTTTTTAGGGTATTTTTTTGTTTTTAAGTATTTTCATCTTGTTTTAGTGTTTTCAGGGGTTTTAAGTGTTTTTATAAATTTAAGGTTTTCTTATCGTTTTTTCGGGTATCAGGGGTTTTAAATTTTAATGGATTTTTAGGTAATTTTAGGATATTGGGGGAATTTTGGGGTTATTAGGGATTTTGAGGGGTTTGGGGTATTTATCTTTTTTAGGTTTTTATGGGTTTATAGTTTTTTAGTTTTTTACGATTTTTAAGGGTTTTTTGGGTTTTTTGGTTTTTTAGGTTTTTAGTGATTTTTTGATCTTTTTAGGAATTTTATGAATTTTAAGGTTTCAATGGATAAGGATGGTTTTTAGATGTTTTAGAGTATTTATGTTTTTTTGGTGTTTTAGGGGTTTTTGTGTTTTAGGGGATTACAGGTTTTTAGAGTTTTTTACATTTTTACTAGTTTGAAAGTTTTGTAGAGTTTTTAGCGTTTCTTAGGGTTTATATGGTGTTTAGGGTATTTTATTATTTTTATGGTTTTTATGGTTTTTAGGGGTTTTTAGATTTTTAGGGCCTTTAGGGACATTTTGGGTTTTTTTCTTAGTTGTTATAAGTGTTTTTTGGAATTATATGGTTTTTTAGTGTTTTTCAGGGGTTTTAGGGTTTTTTCATTTTTAAAATTTTTTAGGTATTTTTAGGGTTTTTATGGGTTTTTATTGATTTATGGGTTTTTGGATTTTTATGGTTTTTCATGTTTATTTAAATTTTTTGGGGTTCTAAGTGTTTTTATGATTTTTAGGCTTTCTTTGGAATTTTCTAGTTTTTTATGATTTTTTCCGTCTTTAGGGATTTTTAGGATTTTTTTAGGATTTTTAAGGTTTTTGGAGTTTTTGGGTTTTATAGTATTTTTAATGTTTTTAGAGTTTTTTAACATTTTTTGGGTTTCTAGGGGTTTTTAGAGTTCATAGTGGTGTTTAGGGTTTTAATAGATTTTTAGGAGTTTTATTGTTTTTAGGGGTTTTTATTATTTTTAGGGGTTTGGGTTTTTAGGGACTTTTTAGGGGGTTTGGGGGGTTTTATCCTTTTTTAGGTTTTATGGATTTTTAAGCGTTTTTAGGTTTTTGTGATTTTCTGAGGTTTTTCCGGGTTTTTTTGGGGTTTTTTATGTTTTAATGGATTTTTAGGTACTTTTAGGTATTTTTCGTACTTTTATAGTTTTTAGGGTTTTTAGGGATTTTGATGGGTATTCGGGTATTTTAGGTTTTTTAGGTATTTTTAGGTATTTTTAGGACTTTTATGGTTTTTAGGTTTTTTTGGTATATTAAGGGGTAATAAGGAATTTTCAGTTTTTTACGGATTTTTAGGGTTTTAACGTATTTTAGGGTTTTTAGGGGTTTTAAGTGTTTAGAGGTTTTTTAGGTTTTGTTTTTGTTTTTAGTGTTTTTGGGTTTTCTTGTATTGTTAGATATTTTTTAGGATTTTTATAGTTTTTAGTATTTTTAGGGATTTTGAGGAATTTTAGGTTTTTTAGTGTTTTATGTTTTTAGAGATTTTTTGGGTTTTTAGGCTTTCTTGAGTTTTTAGGGGTTTTGGTGTTTTTAAGAATTTTTAGCTGCTTAAAGAGTTTATTGAGTTTTTTTTATGTTTTTAGAGTTTTTAGGGAATGTTTTGGTTTTTTAGGCATTTTATCAATTTTTAGGGTTTTAGAGTTTTTAATTGTTTTTAGGTTTGTAAGGTTTTCTTAGGCAAGGAAGATGCGAGGGTCAGGCTATTCCCAACCCCCCCCCCCAAAAATTATAATGAAAAAAAGCACAACAGGAAAGGGTAGGGTGGGGCCCAACAGCCCAAACCAAAAATCCCTAAACCCCCCAAGACACCAAAACCCCAAAAGACCCAAAAAGAAGAAGAGAATGAAACAAGAACAACAAATCAAAAATCTCCATCTTCATATGGGTCCCCATCAGCACCATAACCCATGGAAGCATCTGACTCCACCGACTCCCATTTAGATGATTCATATTGCTTTAGGAAGGTGGTGTAGTAATCTCTGAGACATTGCTGCTTTATATCAGGCTGCACCTTGATGGGCCGAGACCTCCCCTGGTATAGGAATTGGCTTTACAAGAAGACCTCGTGGACACAGTCCTTGGAAAATTAGAATAGTCCTTCCTTGGTTTCCTCTTCTGAGGATCTAAAGAAACCGATACAGAATTGTATTCTTTCCCATGAGGAGTGGCTGCCTCGAGCAAAGACCTCTCCTTGATGATCAAGTCAATATTATGATACATCTTTCCACCTTCTTCCTAGAAAGAAGACTGGTCAGGAAAAAATGGGTCTTCTTGATTTAAGGAGCAAGCAACAAACGCCCCACACTACGACCTATAAGGGACCACCAAGGAAGAATCATCAAAGTCAATGCAAGGTGGGGAAACCACACCAACAAGGGCCAACTGTAACTACCTCTCCTCCCTGGGTAGTATGCAAGCCTCCATGTCTAGCTCCATCACCTCCCTATGTTCTGCCCCCCCCCCTTCTCAAGGTCAATCTGAGCCGAATCCCCCTACAGAGCCTCACTAGTAGAAGCACCCTCATACATCGATAGAACCAAGGGCCCATGCACATGCCCTAGAGATCCCTCCAACACAATAGAAATCTTCCCCGAAAGCTTCCCATTCCGAGGGACTTCCCCTTGCTCAACCTCCTTCCCCAGCACCTGGCTGCAAGAGGATGCATCAACTTGTTGATTCCCCTCCTCTTGTTCAAGCACCTTTCCTTCCACAGACTCCCTCACCTGCTCAGCCACCACCTCCTTCATGTCCAGCACCCCCCGCTCATCCACCTTCCCCTTCCCAGCATCGACACTGTCTTCCCCAGCCTCCACATTACTCTCAACCAACATAACCTGCACCTCATCACTACCATTTTCATCACAGCTAAATTCCGGCATAGCAGCATCAATCACCGGAGAAGCATTCTGAACGCGCCCTCCACTATGCCCAGCGGCAGCGGCCTGCACCTTCCACTTTGTCTGTTCAGCAGGCATCTCACATCCCGCATTTACAATCGGGGACCCTTGAACCTCTTCCTCATTGTCTAGCCCTTCAAAATGGTTAAAAGTTGGATCCAAATCCTGCCTCTGCTTCAGACTACTGTCAGAGGGAATAGGCATCCCACCAATAGCAAACTCCATGCCAAGAGAGCTTCCAGCATCCGGAAGCTTCAAATAACTTCTCAAGCACTTGAAGATATCACCAACTTTAGGTTCCTGTTGGCACTAGACAACCTCTTTACCAACAATGTGAGCGCCCACAATCTCAGCAAACATTGAGGGAGCTGCAGAAGACGGGCCAGGCACAGAAGAGGAGGAGCCGCTTCCACACAGGCACACAGATGCAACATGGCCTAACCTGTAGTAATTCAATCAGAAGAAGACCCAAGATTCAAAGAAGACCTATTGTTGCCATCATATTTCACCTTCAATCTCGACACAAACCAAATTGACTGGTGGCTTGGACAAGTCCACCTCTATGAAAATACGTGGTGCAAAGGGGTGATATGCGGAGCTCGTCCATGCATCCATACAAATAAATTGTCCAATTATATTACCAATGACGAGGAGTATGACCAGATTCTAGAAGGGGAGCGCAAGTCTTGGAAGAGTTACCCAAAATGCCAGGCACAGAGGGTCACGATTCAAGTGGAAATCAAAGCTCCACCAGAAAAATTAGAACCGAAAAACAATGAAAATCCATGGATCCACATCCCAGGCCGAGATCAAATAATCCTCGTTCCCAAAATGAACCAGAAAATAGCGGGCATCAAGTAACCCTACAATAGCCCTTTCACGGAGATTCAAAGAGGAGGAAAAAAACCCATCAAATTCGTCGATAGATGGCCGGTTCCTCCCAAACCGAACCACCAACGTCAGATCCAGAAGAGCATAGGCCAAAGAAAACTCTTGAGCAGAAATCGGGACCGAGGGCACACTATTCTGGCAATGGTGGACTTTCGGGAAAATCGCAATCGCTGGAAATTGGGGGGGGGAGAGATTCTACTCAGTGAGTTGCAGGGGAACCCCATCTACCACCCCTCCAATCATAGGGAGGGGCGGAACTGCCATGACCATCAACTATGGTGACGTCGTCTTGAAGGAAGTTGAGAGTCGCCATCGCGAGAGAGAGAAGGAGAAAAACCAACTTCTTTAGTCATTTCTATAAGGTTTTCTTAGGGGTTTTTAAAAATTGAGGGGTTTTTCATTTTTAGGGGTATTATGGATTTTTTATGATTATTATTACTTTTTAGATTTTTAGGAATTTTGAGGGTTTTTAAAATAAATAGTGTTTTTTAATTTTTTTATCATTTTTAGGTTTTTAGGGGTTTTATGTGTTTTTAGGGTTTTTTGTTTTCTTAGTGTTCTTCATGGTTTTTAGTGTTTTTAAGGATTTTGAGTTGTTTTATGGGTTTTTTAAGTTTTTAGGGGTTTATAGATTTTTTGGGTTTTTAGTTTTTTTTTAAATTACGATTTTTATGGTTTTTTAGAGTTTTTATTGGGGTTTTATGTTTTTATGGGTTTTTAAGGATTTTATGTGTTTTTTTGGTTTTCATGGGTTTTAGAGTTTTTTGGGTTTGTTTAGGGTTTTGAGTATATTTTAGTATTTTTAGGATTTTAAGTTTTTTTTGGTTTTTATGATTTTCTTAGGGGTTTTCATGGTCTTTATGGGTTTTTATGTTTTTAGGGGTTTTTATGACTTTTAATGATTTTTATAGTTATTTATGGTTTTTAGGGATTTTTTTAGGGTTTTTAGATTTTTAATGGATTTTAGGGTTTTTATCATTTTTTAGGTTTTTACTTGTTTTATGTGTTTTTAGGGATTTAAGATTATCTTTTGATTTTTCTATTTTTTTTATTTTTTCTTCCATATTTAGGTATTTTTTATTATTTTTAGGATTTTTATGGTTTTTTTGGGTTTTGAGGATTTTGAGGGGTTTTTGGGTTTTTAGGGTTGTTATGGTTTTTTTGATATTTTTAGTTTTTTAGTTTTTATGGTATTTATGGTTTTTTAGAGTAACTTACTGTTTTAGGTGTTTAAAAGGTTTTTATTTTTTTTATGGTTTTATGGGGTTTTAGTGGGTTTTATGGTTTTTACGGTTTTGGGGACTTTTTAGTGGTTTTATCATTTTTTAGCGTTTTAGGAGTTTTAAGTGTTGTATGTTTGTTATGGTTTTCTAAGGGGTTTTAAGGTTAAAAGGTTTTTTTGTCTTTAGGTATTTTCACATCTTTTTTTATTTTCATGGTTTTTTTAGTATTTAAGGATTTTTATTTTTTTAATGTTTTTAGGGTTTTTAGGATTTTTAGCATTTTTTTTGATTTTTTTGATTACAAGTATTTTTAGGATTTTATGTTTTTCTTAAGAGTTTTCATGGTTTTGGGGGTTTTTAAATTTTTAAGGATTTTTAGGGACTTTTTATTATTTCTATGGATATTTATGGATTACTGCTATTTTGAGGTTTTTTAGGGTTTTAGGGGTTCATGGGTTTTTTGGCTTTTTTGGAGATTTTTGGAGTCTTTTTGTGTTTTGAGATATTTTTTTATCTTTTTTATGTTTTTTTGTTTAAATGGTTTTTAGAGTTTTTGAAAGTTTTTAGCATTTTTATAGATTTGTAGATTTTTTAAGGGTTTAAGTGTATTTTGTTTTTTTTGTGTTTATTGGGTTTTTTGGGTCTTTTTACAATTTTTAGGGGTTTAACATTTTTTATGTTTTTAGGGATTTAAAGTGCTTCTAGGTTTTCATTGTTTTGTTAGGTATTTTCAAGGATTTAGGTTTTTTGACATATTTGGATTTTTAGGAATTTTTAGGAATTTTTCAGGTATTTTATGATTTTTTACGGTTTTAGTGATTTTGAGGGTTTTTAGTTTTCTTAGAGTTTTTTGTGTTTTATTGTTTTTTGGTTTTTATTTTTTTTAGTTTTATATAGTTTTAAGGTATTTTATATTATTTTAACACTGTTACAAGTTTAAAGAGATTTTAGAGTTTTTTGTGGGTTTTTTTGTATTTTTGTTTTTTTGGGTTTTTATGGTTTTTAGGGGTTTTATGGTATTTAAAGGTTTTTAGGATCTTTTATGGTCTTAGGGTTTTTAACATTTTCTTTGGTATTTTACGTTTTTTTAGGTTTTCATTTTTTCTTAGTATTTTTCAATGTTTCTAGTGTTTTTAAATTTTTAGATATTTTTATGGATTTGTTAGGGTTTTTATGGGTTTTAAGGTTTTAAGGGATTTTGAGGGGTTTTAGAGTTTTTTGGGGTTTTCTGGGTTTTAGAATTTTTTAGGTTTTTAGGTTTTTAGGGGTTTTAAGTGTTTTTAGTTTTTTAGGGTTATCTTAGAATGATTCATAAATTTTTTGGTTTTTTTTGGGATTTTTAGGGTATTTATAGGATTTTAATGGGTTTTTAGTGTTTTTAGGGATTTTGAGGGTTTTAGGGTTTTTAGGGTTTTTTTGGTTTTATGGTTTTTTGGAGTTTTTAGATTCCTTTAGAGTTTTTAATGATTGTATGGTTTTTAATGTTTTTAGGGGTTTAAGGTTTTTTTAGAGTTTTTAGTGTGTTTTAGGGTATTTATGGGTTTTTAAGGTTTTTAAGGCTTGTAGGGGTTTTTTGGTTGTTTGATTTTTTAATTTTTTTAGAATTTTTATGTTCTTTGGTGGTTTTAAGTGTTTTTATATTTTTATGGTTTTATTAGGAATTTTCATGGTTTTTAGGGTTTGTTTCCACTAAAAATCATTTTAGGCACCTGACGATTGATTGCATGGGGTTTAATTTTGTACAATCACTCATGTTGGGTGTGCTATTTCTGAATGGTCTTGAATAAGTTTTTTTCATGGAACTGAAAACACCCCAAGACTCTCATATCCACAATGACTCATGGAACTACTTTCTGAAGGCAGGAATTTGTTGGGGAACTTGGGAAATGACACTTAAAAACTCAAATTGGTCAAGAGGATGGAAAGTTGGTCTCATCACACCATTTTCGGGTGAACTATTTCAAGTTTAGAGACTCACTTATAGATTTAATATATTTTGGTGGATTCTTTATTCATTCCCATGTATGTATTAATGTGCATCACTTTAAATTAATGATCAATTACAAACATTGAGGGGTTCAGAATCGTCTGTATGTATCTGAGTTTCTCTATCAATAGAGAGATGTATATGTATTAGAGGTTCTCCATCAATGGAACCCTTTTTGTATAGGGATCAGAGATTCTATGGTCCCTTATTGGGATTATGTTCTTTTTAAGCCATATGGTGGGAACTATGGATTTTATCATAATACAGGGAGATGGAAGTTATTTTGATGTCAGGATCAAACCCATATTAAGTTATTCCAATATATTTTCAAGAGATGAATTAAAACACACGATGTTTGATTCCACATAACAAGACACATCACATATTTAGTTCATGTGATGAGGACCCAATCGTCCAGTTTAACATCATTCAGCAAGGACATCCAGAAGAAAGGTGTCTCATCAAAATTTGGTGTGGGACTTATGTCGAGACAACCCAAGGGATGAGGGAGAGATGTGGTCTCCCATGTTAGGTCATGACCTTACTAAGGATATGACCCAACAAGTATGTTGATAATAGGGACCTAGAAGATATGTGACCCTTTGAGTTGGATATGACCCTACTTGGAATTTGGCCCCTGTAACATTAAGGTTAACTTGGGTTTTGGGGTTTGGACCACAGGGAGTCTTTCTATGTACTCCAATTAGTTGGAAACCAAATCCCTCATAGTTCTAAATGGGTTGTGGATTACATCTAGTATGATTCCCACATGAATGGATATGTTTGTGGATTATACCGAATAGGAGGCCCACTAGAGTTTTGTGATATTATAGATTTAATGACAGCCACTAACCTTTAAGACCAAGTGATTCACGCATGGTCTGAGAAACAAGGGGAATCAGTATATTTAAAGATCAAAATATTCAAATTTATTCACTGGTGGGTGGATAATGGAGCCTAAAGGGAGAGGGAGAGGGATTTGAGTGTTCATGTCTCCTATTTTATTTTGAAAACTGAGATAGTCACATCTTGTGATCTATCCATCCATGACCCGGGCTAGTGAAGAAGATAAAGAGTGTTGCTTCCCACAAGAAAGGATAGGGGCTTACTCTAGGAGGGATTCCCTTTCCCTGATTTTTGGGAGGATGATATATGGATCCTACACTAGACCTCATCGAAGGGAAAGGTCATTGGTTATCCTAAATTAAAATAATGAGGAGGTTCACACGAGCACCTCCAAGGTTGCTACACTTGTTACCAATAGAATATATACTTGAAAACATTTTGAGGGTTTGTCTTATCAAAGAGGTCACCACGATAACTCCACATACCATGGGTATGTAGACTTGAGAGGAAATTCTAATGTTCCTAATGATCTGATCATAAATTTCAGGTGGATTTTCATGGGGCCTTCTCCAAATGTCATTACATTGGTTCACACATTTGACAATGTAGGAACTAATGGTATGACATAGGGATGTGATGAGAGTTAGAGAGTTGAACACACTAGGATTCCCTATTTGGTTCTTCCCATGTACAATTTTTTTACGTGGGGCAGGGATCCCTTGGCACAGCTTTTTTTATGTCGGATTGTGGTCTATAAAAGGGACATCCTATTATGATTTATGGCGTGGTGTCCATGAAGGATTCATTTTTTTTTTGCATATTACAGATGAATTTAGTTTCTTCCTTAACGCTATAGGTGGGTTTAAATTATTGGAATTGAAGGAAGCATGTTTCGGCTCTCATCTAGGATCTCCTCATACTATCCTTATTTATTCAGTCTCCCTTGGGGTTCTTTTATAGAGGAACAGAGGGACTGAGTACAAGGATAGACAGTCATTTATAGTGGGCCATAGGGACTCATTTTCATGACCCCAAAAAGGATTCCCCATCCCACAAAGAATATCCTTCATAAAAGAAAGAAAATACCATTATCTCCCATGAATGATTTTTTTTCGTGGGGTCAGTTATTCACTTCGGACAGAAAATAAAATTCTGGCCCAACAAATTACTTAGTGTCATTCGTGGGGGTGGAGGTAACATCTCATCCCATGAATGATTTCATTCATGGGGTGCCTCATAGTGCATCAGAATTCCATATAGAGTGATAGACCACGAAGCTACTTACACTTCACAGGATCAAGCCTTATTTCATAGCTTCACCCCCTTTGAACATTTTCTTTATAGTATTCTCAAGATTCATTAACTTTTATTCCCAAATCCAGGGATTATTCTCTTTTTGCATGTTATGTTTTAAAGACCCAAAAAATGCCCCCATAGTAATTTTAATTGATCAAGATGAAGAGGAGGTGATTTCAATGAAGAAAAAAAATCATATTATGAACTAGTTTGTGGTATAGTTATTGACCCATAGATGAGAAAAATCCTATAAAATGGAGTCCCATCTCGTTGTTCCTTTTCCGAATTTATCGACCAACTAAGGGCTTTACATACTCTCTTCCTTCCCTAGTGCTTACAAGAAGCATTTTTCTTTTTTGGCTAAAATGTTTTCAAATCAAACCTCATCACCTATGAATGGTAATTTTTTAACCTCCCTCATAGGGGATATACTCTTTATGAAGTGAATATCCCATGGGCTGAGCACCTTGTGGGATGATCCCCTCATAGTCTAAGAACATTCACGGGCTGATCACTTCAAGGGAAAATGCTTCACATGAAAATTCTTCATGGGGACAACACTTTGTGATTTAACACCTTGAAGACTAATGCCTCATGGGCCATCACTTCATAGTTATTTTTACATTCACATTTTTATCAATACTAATCTATTTACTTCCATAATTTGATGTAGATAATTGGATGGACCATTCAATGACTTTTCCTACTACTTCTATTACCTCTCTCCCTATTTCTAACAAGATGAGTAATGCTATGATCAATTATGTTAACAATAATGCCAAAATCAAAATCCACCCACTCTATCAATCCTTGTGGGATTTATTAGTGTAGGTTAAAGGGGTTATCTAGACTTGCACAAGATACCTATTTATGGATTCAGGATTCTATATGATGTTTCAATCTCAGAACCACATCCAATAAATTATCCCGTAGCTTGGATAATCAGTATCAACAACATTCCCCTTGAAAAAATTTCATCTAGGGGATTATTCATTCAGTAAACTCATGCTATCATACTTCTATTGAACTAAAATCCTTTTTCTCTAGAAGAAATCATATAGATGGAAGATGAAAACATCCATTGATATCACAACATCACATAGAAGGAAATGATAAGTGACAAGCTTGTGTGGCCATCAAAATGAGTCCTTTTCCCTATGGGATAATTCAAATTGGACTCAGGTGGCCTTTTCAGTCTTCAAAAATTGTGAGTAATTTAATATTGAGTTAAAGGATGTGGGTATCTATGAGGAAGTATGAGTATCAGATACCTAATCTCACCGAAACAAAAATATTATCTCAAATCTACATAGTAGATGGAGCTCAGACACCAATATCATCCACTTGGTGCATAGGGAGGTTAGCATTAATCTTCTTTGTGTCTGGATGATTTTAAGGGAACCCATCATTGGTGACATTTATGAGGAATTTTTTCCACCTACACCATCCTCGTAAGACATGGAATGGACCCTTTCCACCCCCACAAGATAAGAAGCTTATTTACATGGTGAAGAATCTTTTGAAGGGTGACCCTCATCGAAATTAGGACGTCCCATTTTCTGATTGGAATAGTGCATTTTCTAGGTTAAACATCTAATATCCTTTTGTGTAGAGACTGAATAATTTCCAAGCTCTTGATACTCAAAGGTGTATTGGTTTCTATTGGCCCATACTTGAGGAGGTCCAGTTCTATGAGTGGGGCTGGAAGATTATCCTTGGTGTTAACGAGCTATTCTGACTAGAAACCTTTCCTTCCCTGTTTCTCAGGGGTTAGTTACTACTAGTGTGTGACACTGGTACTAGGATTATAGTCATGAACTTCATATTGGAAGCATAATTAGCCACCAAAAAATGTATTAACCTCTTTTCCCTAGTGCTGGAGAATATTTACAGTTTTTTTGGATAAATCAGGGAGGGGTGGCCACCATATGAGATGGTGTTCCCCTTCCATGTTATCTTTTTTCTGGGTAGGATCCCATATGGGAGGCTATAGATTTATGAACACCCAAAAAATAATAAATAAAAATTTATGATCATATCTTCAGAGAATATGTGTGGTGATCCCATTAGACTGGAAAGAGCATGAAATCATGGATTGGCTCAATTATCATGTTTGTTTCACCTATTCTGCGTACTTCCCTCCCATAGGTGATTTGGTAAATGATGCCTATGGGTATCATGCCAGATAGGGGTATAACATTTTTTTAAGGGAAGGCATCTTATTGAAAAGTATTAATTGGAAACTTATATGTGAGGGTTAACCAAATTGCAGATTTTCACATCAGATATATTTTGTTTAGATGAGGTATCCTTCGACCAACAAAATTTCTCACCAAGAGAACCACTTAATGATAGCTTGGATTCTCTAGCTGATTTTCACTCAATAGGAAACATGATGTCGGATTGGGATTCTACCTCCTGTGGTTTTTAAGCCTAAACTTATATGATCTTATGATAAAGTTTGGTACCAATAATACCTTGAAGATCATTTAGAAAAACATGTTTCCGATCATCAAAGTTCCATTGACACCCAAGTCTTAGGAGTAATCAAATTAAAGTTTCTAGAAATTCAATGCCTAAGAATAAGAAAATAAAACCCCATATTTATGAACCCCCAAAGGAAGATTTTGAGAGCCTAGGGTTCAACACCATAGTCATCTGACGTGAAACATCTATAGTTCAAGTATACATCCCTCCTAATTCTCCATTTCCAATAGATTGGATACAATGGAATTAATTAAGGGGTTTCTATTCAGTCCACACTCAATGGTTGTTTTGTAAGAGAAAGAGGTTTCATTGAGAAAATATGGCTGTATGTCCGCACTTAACTCTCTATCTTACGCCAATAACCCTGAGATGGGGGAAGCCCATATTTATGAACTTGATGCCTTAGTTCATTAATTGTAGAACCATTATAGATATACTATGTGAGTTCTCTCAATGGAAATACCTGAGTTCGGTGAGAGTGATAGGGAATATAGAATCAATTCTAAGGGGGTTGATGAAGCCAACCACTGTGTTGTGACTAGTACTAGGGAAATACCTTCTTCTCGGATGGGGTCTCATAAGAACCTATCCCCAAAAGGTCCCAAGGTATTCGAGGCACCAAGTAATTAATTATGATGGATGGAACCCACATCACATCCCAGGGAATTTCTTCCCTCATTAGCCATATCTATCACTGCAGTCTTCCCAGAGGCTTGAAAAGAATGGGATAATTTAAGAGAAAGAACATATATTGAAGACATATAGGAAAAAATTCAGGTAAATACCCATGAAATTTTAGGATTTGGGCTAATCATAGATCATATGTGTATCTCTACTCGAGATGATTCTAATGATGAGGGTATATATTTGGTAGATATGGACAACTTCATTCACTCATAAAAGCATAAGATTTAATAGTATGACAATATAGAGGATATGGTGGTAATCATGGTGGGGTAAGATGACCCAACGAAGAGTTAATATGGTTGTAAATCATATTTTTATTATTATTATGATCTTGAATCACTAATCCCGATGCTTGTAATATCTTGGGGAGATTCAAGAACTTTTTTATTCCTCGGAGTATACCCTAAGGGGTACCGATACTGGGGAGAATATCCATTCAAAAATGGGAGTTTCTTAAGAAGGATATCCTGGGGAAATGGATCATATGGAGATGGTTTTTTCAGATATTGTAGGAGAATTTCCACCCTTAACCATGCTCATGGTTATTTCCATGGGAACATGTCTTTGACACACCAAAAGGAATATATAAGAATCATAGCTAATGATACATCTAATATCAGTGATAATTGGTGACTATTGAATATCTATTTTTGATTGTCATGTTATGTATTTTCATGTTCTGACTAATAATCTTTCACATGAATTGGTACATGTCCAATGAGTAATTAGGAAGAAATGGAATAGGGGCCTATATTCTATGATTCCTTAGTGATGAATGCAACAAATCCATTAGTTCTAGTTGAATAAAATGGGGAAACCCAAATAACTTAGAATGGCAGGGAGATCTCAATCCCTATTGGGTCGAAACTTCTTGATCAAATAGCTTTCTCCCCAGTATAAGGGTTTCCTTTAGGGGCTAATGTTTTTATTGGGCATATTGATCCTACCCCACTAGGGGTGACAACCATGTAAGGGGGAGCAATTCATGATTGAGAAGAATTGGAATCAGTTATCTCCCCTTTTTTAGTGATGGTTATTATTGTAATCACAGTTTCCATGAGAGATATTCTAGAGGCCAATGACCTGGATGAGAATGATCATTCCCCATCAGGGTCTCTAGATGAACTTGATGTCAACCCACATAAGAAGGATGTAGAATCCACATTTCCTAGTGATGATGAAACCATTGTGGTCAAGGATTCCAACTCCCCAATAAGTAAAGGCAAGTTCAATTCCATTCCAAAAATTCCTTTTTCTTTGTGGATTTAGGTGTTAACTATTTCAATCTTCTGATTCCATAATTATATCCACATGTTTTTGTGGTTGTAACTGATTCCCCAATATATCAACATACTAATATCATAAGGAATTTGACTATTGTAGAATAAATCCATGTAAAGATTATTGATTCAATACATCCTATGGTGGAACTTATTCTTAAATATATTCCTCCATTTGAGAGTGATTTTGAGGCAGATTAGAAGGATTTGGATGACCTTGTGTTTCCTATTAGAAAATATGGAAAGATATCTGGAAGATAGTTTCTTAGACATCCTTCATAAATATGCTGAAGGAAACATCCCAAAGTACATTGCATGTTATAATTTATTGGGTATAGGGGGTTTGATTATAATTTCATTCATGGAATATTGAAATAGGTGGTTTCCTTACAAGGGAGAACTATCATGATCCACTCTCATCTTTCAAATGTTCAGTCCCTAGCCCAGCTCGCTACACCCTGGAAAATCCTTCTTAATGAAGCAGATAAGAATTCTGGGATATCCATGAGGTGACAGGGAGAAGTTGCAGAACATAGGTCCTCAGTGGAGTTCCTTAATCATGAGTTAGATTGGATTAGTATGGAATTGTAGTGGTTCAAAAAATAACTGGATTGTAGAGATAAAACTATTGATAAAGGGAAATCATTAGTGTAAGAGGAGGAAAAGGCATGATTGGACGTGTCTGAGAGGACGAAGGCATTGTGGGTTGATGATAATGTTGAGAATGAAATTTTTTCTAAGATCCAAAAATCCATAGATGATTTGGACTAGGTACCACTTCAACTTTTAGAATCTACCGAGCAGGATATGTAATCATAATTTCATACTTATATAGAGAGACACAAGGCGGTGGATGCTCCTCTATTCTTATTTAATTGATTATTTAAAAGTATTTTGTCCTACAATACTTTTTATTTATCCTTTCCTACAATTCCAATCAATCTTAACTAGTCACATTTTGAAAGATAATCACCATTGGATATCAATTTCAACAACAACATGGAATATATTAATTGACATGATCATGTAATATATAATTTTTACTTGAGATAAGGGAATTAGTGAGAATAGTTTTTACTGTTTCTAGGGTTACATGAAAAAACCTAAAAACATTGTATATTTTCCATTACCACACTAATTTTTTCCTATGTACACTTTGGTTTGGGATTAGAATATACAAATCAACATTTTATTAGGGATCCCTTTGCAGGTTTTAAGACTAAAAAGTTTTTGTATATTTTTTTATTTCTCTATTTTTTCCTAAACCATACAAATAATTGGTTAGATGAGTTAGAACTAAACTTTTATCTATGGTTACCTTTGTGGGTTTTCAACCATATGAGTACTATGTCTCTATGGGTCATTTAAATTCTTTCGAATCGAACAAATGTGAATAATTTTTTTAGGCCGAAAAGCTTTGATCATGAATTATGGGGAAATGATCCCAACAGGGCTTATAGGCCAAGAATTCCACAATATTTTCCAAAAAATGATGGGGGATTTGATACCCTAGTTTAGTGATTTATAAATCTGAGACATGGAATGGGACAAGTATATGAAGAGTGACTATAATGATAGTTTCCAACACAATGTTTTCAGGGTGTATAGATATAGGAGTGGTCTCTCCTAAGGATGAATTTTCCATTGGTTGATATGTCATTTGTGTGGGAAACTTATGTAGAGCCAACTGGGGAATATTCTTCATAGTCAAACAAAGGTTTCCTTAGAACACTAACCCTCTATTTCGGATTTCTAGTTAGTTTATGTAAATTTGGATTTCCCAATACCATGAAGGGTGGCTTTTTGAGAAAATTATGTCTAAAAATGAGGATGACATCTATACCGTACCTATCCATAAATGAGAAATGACACCAGAATGAAGTTTACTTATGTAAATAAAGTTTAAAGTATGAATTAGTTTATCTTTGTGCAACTAGTAAATGTACCATATAGTTTAACAACTTCTAATAAGGACGTTCGAGGGCTACCATTTAAGGTTATTCAGCTTTGATCTAGACAAAAATGATTTCCCCTTTTCATGGTAGTCTATCCAAGAATATTCCATCATGTTAAAGTATTAATGGAAAAGGTTTTAAGATATAATATAGGGGTATATAACACTGAGGGGTGATATGGGATGAAAAAAACATTGGGATTATAAAAATTGGAAAACTATCTCATGTGGATGAATTTTCCATTGGTTGACCGGCCTTTTCTATAGGAAAATTATGTGAATCCAACTGAAGAATATTATACATATCAATAAAAATGTTTCCTTAGGATATTCACCCCTATTACAAATTTTTATGGAGTTTTATGGATATTTGGATTCCCCAAACATGGAGTTTGGCCTCTGAAAAGAAAATTACCAAAATATGAAAGGATTATTTCATGTCGAAATTTTCTGAGAATGGGTAGAAATGTTTCCCTTACACGGGTCTGACCCATACGTAGGAAGAATTTTTTTAGATACGGGCCTAAGATATAAGTTATGTGAATCACTGAATATCTCATCAAAATAAGTATCATGAGATACATAGTTTTGGGAGGATCCATGTACCGTTATAACCCATGCATACGGAAGAGACATGATATCTGTATTTCATTCATATAGTTTATGATATTTTAATGTATGGATTTATTTATTTAATTAATGATTCATGAATTTTTTTAATGATTTAACACTTTTTTGTTTTATGGCATGATTTATTGGATATTTGGAAAAGGAGGGAAAAGAGACAAATTTATGAGCTAAAAAATTCTTAGTTCCATGAGCGAAGTGAAGCAGCATGACACCATAGTTTTGAGAATAAAATAGAGATAAGAACTGAAGTAGGAAATTTACATGTCATGTATTCCATTTACATAATGTGAGTTTTTTTTTTGGGATAGGGTTTTTGAATAGAAACATTAAAATTCAAGATGCCTTCTCCCACAGTGAAAATTAAATGATTACATGATGTGTAAAATTTACACATCATGTAAGTTTCAATGAATAGAAAAATAATGATGTGGGTGGTTGAGGGTTGATGCAAACCCTTATAAAAATACCTCTTCAGTCACATAGAAGAGGAGATTGAGGAGGTAGAGGAGCCTAGATTGACATCTTTAGAGATTAGAGTGACATTGTGGAGCCCTATTTTTCCATTGTTCTTCATTGCTATTATTCCTCAGGTATCCATACTTGTTGTTCTCACCATGCATTGCATGATTTAGTAGTTTTCATTGTGTCATGGGATGTTATTATTGGGAGGTGGGTTACTTAGGGATTATTTTTATTTCTTATTCTTTTTTTGGATTATGGAAACATTGTTTATCAATTCCAATATCTTTTTTTTTTCAATTCCATGACCATTGTTTTTTATTTGAGGATATTTATTTTATTGGATCAAGTAATTATACTATTTTGTGTATGACCATTATCCAATCTAGGTTACTTATGTTTCAATAATGTTTTGGGGTTTAATTGTTTTGTGATTTAATCTAGTAGATAACAATTCCAATAGTGTAATCATTGGATTAGGTAAGGATACCCAAACCAAGGATCCTTGCGGACCCAATTCAAATACCAAACCTAAATAAACCAATAATCTATTGAATCCCTAGTTCCTAAACCTGAAATCACTAAAAATTTATTTATTTTATCCTAATTTTAAACCCAATATTTGTTACATAACCTTTATTTCTAAAAAAATTCCAAAAAATCAATTTCAATTCCTTTTATTAATTTATAACATATGTATTTTCTATGTGGGTTTGATGCTCGGACTTTCCAAGTACTATATTTTTAGTAGTTTATCTAAGATTTATAATTTATTAAATTTGGCTATCCCCATAGGAATTTAATGACACCTCATGGGATTTTAAGAAAATTTTATCTTTTTCCATGACGGAATTGGGATTGGAGATCTAGTCATTACTATATATCCTAAAATGGAAGGAATCCGGAAATATCTAGTTCTGAGGAGGTTTCCCCGCACATCGATTAAACTCTTCTGTGGGAAAAGGGGAATATTCCTTTGAATAAGAAATCATGATCAGGGTGAGGCACATATTGGACCCTCCTATATGGATATATATCATGTATAGAAGAGTTGGGGAAGCTATGTTTTTTGTTTTTATATTCGAACTTAGAACATAAGATTTAAGTGCCACTACATATCTCATCAATGTAAGAATTAGGCCACGTGTAGTTGTTATTCTAGAATCAACCTATGTATATCTGATCCATACAAAATAAAATATGATAATTTTATGTCAAGTATATCCTCTACATTGAATATTGTGGTGCCATAGGTATTTTTTGATAATAAGAATCAAGATAGATGTAGTTTTTAAAAATTTTATAGTTTAATATCAGTGATCAGGACACTATCCATGTAGTTTAATGTCCTGAGGTAAGGATGACTTAACGTTTTTCAGTTTTAGGTCATATGGATAGGACCATATTTCATGTAAATGATGATTAATAATAGGCTCATAAGTCCAAGATGTTCTGACATGCCTTAGACATTAGGTAGAGAGAAGATGTAAACCTTAATTTTGAGGTTTCTAGGATCAGGAGAAATGAAATGGGTAAAATGTCATTGGGGATTATAGAAATAAAATATTCCTATCCTAAGGATGGATTTTACTTTGGTTGAAAAGCCTTTTTTGTGGGTAACTTATGTCGAGCCAATTGGGGCATATTTTTCATAGTCAAACAAAGGTAGCCTCGGGAAACTAACCCAGCTTCTTTGATGGCTATATAAAGATTATGGAGATCCAAAATTTAACAGGGAATAGGGTATGATAAATGGAATAAAAGAATCCTAATATGTAATAAGTATTCATTCCAATATTGTACATAGAGTATGAATTTAGCTACATCAATTTGACTCATATATAGGGGGAAGTATTGATTTCCTTGATAGATACCTGAATGAGGAGCTCAAACTTGAGATCCCCTACATTGATATTTTTTTATACAGGAAATGGGGAATTTTTTTATTTAAATCATGGATGAGACTAGGACATTAGGTTTAAGAATCACTACATATATCTTCAAAATGAGAATCAATCCATATGTAGTTCTTGAATATCTATATTTTTTAATTCCATGTGGCCAGGATATACGCCAAAAAGTTTAACATCATGTGGTATGGACATGGGTTTCCCGATGTGAAGTGGAAATATTATTATTGTAAAAAAGATTAAATACTTTGTTTTCACTATGTATCCTATGATAGTGGTAATCAAGCCATGTGTAGTTCATAAATATTCCTTGATCATGTTGTTTAACGTCTTTCAGTAAGGCCATTTGGTGTTCCATTTGAGGTATTTTGTTCAGAAGCATAATAAACTTGATGTGAATTGATATACCTTGATCATTTGGGGAATCCCATACCAAAATTTCTAATCCCACATGATTTATGCTCAGTGTGTGAAATAAGGGATTGAGAAGGTTTACTCCATCACATAGGGGTGATAAAAAAAGGATAGAGGGATTTTGATTTTGAGGTGGATGGACCAGGATTAGTGATCTAATCATTGTTATGTATCTCATTATATTGAAAATAAGTTCATACATAGTTATAGAACTGGATCCCTATATTGGTATGACCCATGCACCTAGAGGGGGAATTTTTCCCTTTTATTGTTTAGATTGGTATGGATGGACCAAGGATTAGAGACTCGAGTGACACTACATATCAAGTGTAAATAAGAATCAATCCACACATAGTTTTGGGACCACATGCAGTTTATAATCATGTTATTTGGATGAAGGTGAATTATTTTGAAAGAGGGGGGATGTTGCATTTGGGAACAAGAAAGGAAATTTGGGTATTTCTACAAACCATGTGATGACAGGAATCAAGAAACATGTAGTTCTAGATGACAAACCACTATATAGGTCTTATTCATATACATAAGGGGTATATTTCCCATACTTTGTGGTTGAGACCAATACATAGGGTTCAGGCATTACTACATATTCTATTTGAATGAGAATCAATCCACACATAGTTTTGGAGGAACCATGCAGTTTAATGTCTTGTAGTATGGATTTGGGTCACCTGGCAAGGGAGGAAAGTAGTAGTGTTATTATGACCAATATTAGGGGTTTGGGTGTCACCACATAACATTTAATTATATGAATCAATACAAATGTATTTCTTAAGTGAATATATTCACTATGTGGATCTTACTCTCACATGAATATAGGGGTATTTCTTCTTTCTTCTACACATATCTAGCTCATGTGTGATGAATATCCAGTGAGATAATGATTCTCATGCAGTTTCACATCATGTGACAAGGATTAAGGTTTCATGTAGTTATGGGAAAAATGATTTTGTAGGCCAGAAAGAACAAAACATCTATGTGAAAATAAGCCATTAGGCCAAAGGCTAGTAAAAAGTGTCTTATGAAGGCAGTGAAAATTTATGGTTGGGATTAAAGAAATAGGTATAAGAGTCACTATATATCCTTTGATGAAAGGAATCAAGAAAACAAAGTTCTTGAATATGGAATCGCATATTACTGATTTTGGGGATATTTTCTTTCTGGAGAGTAAAATATGGTGTCGTGCAGTTTAAGTTAATATATGAGGAAGTTGGTGTCATGAAGTTTACTTTCTTTTGACCTGAAAAAATATGTCATGCGTTTTAAGGTCATGTAAAAAAGACTAACTATGTAGTTTAACATCATGTATTTGGGAAATTTTACCATGTAGTTTAACATCGTGTGATAATGATGATTTTTATTTCAATTTAATGGCAAGCGATGAGGATGTTTTAGCATGTAGTTTAACATCATGTGATTAGGATGTTTTACCATATGTTTACACAAAATACTTTTTAGGAACCTTGTTTTGGTGGGATTTGTGGCATGTTGTCCATCCATAAAAATTAGAGTGTAAGTTCCTTTAGATTAGAACCTGTGTGTGTCATAAGGTCCCTAAAATTTTAGTTCCAACATTGTAGGATTCTTTTGAGTATCATCAAAGTCCTATGGACCAACACCATATCTTCTTCATTGAATTATTAGAGAAGAACCATTTTATAAAAGAATCATGTGATCTAGTTTGGGAGGAAATCCAAATGATGAAAGGTATGCAATCTTTTCTCATTCATTTACTCTAATTAGTCCATTCATTTTTGGGATTACTCATCTGTTTCATATGGAAACACAGAGCGAGGGAAAGTGAAATTCAATGGTAATGAACACATATTTCTTTTATACTAATGAGTATGGGGTTTCCTATGTGTTGGTATAGGTTAGGGTCCATTAATCCCAAAATGAATGGAGGAGCTAATTGGATTAATAATTTTTATCAACATCTACCATCATTTGGAGTATATTTGATAGGGTCTTTTGAAGGAATCTATATGTATGTTAGCTACTACATGGTAGTGGTATGAATGGATCTACTTGATGTCATACTTCTAATATAGCTTCTCTAATTTCGAAGAAAATTTTTTTTTACGATTTTACATCAGTATTTTTTTATGGACACCAAATATGGGGTTGATGTTAGATTTCCTAAAGAAGAAAATGTTTCTTTACCCGACTTCTTTGAGGGGTATAGCTTCGACCCACTTGGAAAATAATTCATTTTAATTTAGAATTTACTTTAACTTATTGACCGTAGTGTGAGTATATGGTCCCATGATGTCTATTCTCTATATGGAAAATGTACCGGAGTACTTGGATATGTGTAGAAACTCTAGAGGATGGTGAATGATGTTAGAGTGAACTAGATAGGAAGGTATATTTTTGGTAAATTTTGTACAATCATACATTATAGTGGTCCAGTAGTACCCAAGCCTTATAATTTTATGGTAAATCTTGAATCCTTACTATTGTGCACTACAATCTTTAATGTGAACTTCCTTTATGAAAATAGAATTATCCTTTCCATTAATGAATCATAGAATTACCCCATCAAGGATACACTTATACAAGTCATTTTGATGATTTGTGTCATCATACAGAAAAATTTTAATTTCTCATATTTAGATTTTCTATTTCCTATCTATGTCTTATGGGAGTTCTCTATTTGGATGGTAGTCCAAAATTGCTGTCATCCAGTCAGGGGTTCGACTATATCGTTAGAGGATGGGATGAACATCACTGATCTCTTCCATTTTGTATTTAATGAAAGGTGACACCATACAACAGTGCACAATTTTGATGAAAGTTTAATCCCATTCTGTAATGTCTAGAGTTGTGGATGCATTTTCCATGGTGTATGCCTAATAATTTTGTGATCATGGGATGTTATTCAATGTTGTATCCAAATGGAATTATTCCATTAGTCCTCGTACATGGTTTAATAGGGGAATTAGCTCCTTTTATCGCATAATAATCGTTGAAATGTTTGATGACCAATTATGAATAGCCTTTTATCTTCATGTGATTCACTTGTACCAAATGTGTCTGATCTATCCCTGTAATGAGATCCTGATATTACACTTCTTTTTTCATGAAACCTTATGATAGTAGGATGGAGTAACATATGACTTCCTTTGCTGAAGAAATGAACATGACTCCCAACCCAACATTGTTATGCTATGGGTCTTCCATCCTCCTTCCAATCAGGAATCTAGATGCACTATCAAACATCATTTCCTATATCTAGTGGCCCTCTTGAAATGATGATATGTATTCATTGGGTAATTCAGTATTCAATAATTTCATTTCTGTATAGTTGTGATCTACCATAAAATCTATCATTTCCAAGACTTTGACCACTTTTGGAGGCATGAACTGAATGTGAAACTATTGTAGGATGATCACTCAGAATGATAGATGTTTGGTCAACATCGGATAGTTGAGAATGTATTTGAGTGGGTTTCTACAAGATAAAAAATATACATCATGATGATTAATGTATTTTCTTAATTTTTGGACAGAAAATATTTGTTCTAGAAATCTTTTCTCGATATCTGAACAAGTCTTAGCATTGATCATGGTTTTGTTGAGGTAATGTTTGTTTTTTTCACTACCTATTTCATTATTTGGCATAAGGAAGACACCCAAAGATCACTCTAATGATTTCACACACTAAAATAAGTTCCCTCCCTTCAAATGGAAGCATTACCATAGTTGAGATCAAGAGATATTTCTTAATATTGTCGAATGCTTCTTGAAAAAATCTATTCCATTGATATATAACCCCATTTTTCATCAACATGGGGAAGGGAAAGAATTTTCCTGCAATTTTGGATATAATATTTTAGATGTTGGATAACTTTCCTTCAATTCATCTCAACCTTGTGTGGTTATGATGAGGTTACATGCCAAAGAAAACCTTTTTATTCTCAAGGTTTACTTAAATTCCACAATGGAAAATGATAATGTAAAAAAATTCCCCTAAGGTAATACAGAATTCACACTTCAAAGGGTTCATTTTTAGGCTATGATGTCCCCATTTGTTTAAGAAAATTTCATGATCCACCAAGTGGTTGGATTTTGTTGAGATTTAACCACCATATCATTAGCATGTAATTCAGTAAACTTTCCCATGAAGGGTTTGAAGATTCAATGCATGGGTCGTTGGTATGTAACACTAGAATTCTTCAAGCTCAAGGGAATTACCAAATGGAAAAAACTCCCTTGGGATCTTTGAAGGTATTTTATTATTCATCTTTCTAAACCATTCAAATTTGATTGTATCTTGAATATCCATCCATGAAGGATAGAGCATAATGTCTGGATGTTTCATCGATTAGTAGTTCCATGATCCAAACTACGAAATCATCATTTAGGAAATACTAGTTGAGATATCTGAAATCAATGGAGAATCTAATTTTACTATTCTTATTCTATATGGGGACTATATTATCCAAACATTTTAGATATTATAATTCTCAAATGGAGTTGGATTTGATGATCTCATCAACTTCATCATCAATTTTGGTAGTGTGTGTCAGGTGAATCCTTCTATATTCTTGTTTATAGACTTTGTGATCCTCTAGTAATCCTATCTGGTGAGTGGACACTCCAAGGTCAATGCTTGAAATTTATATGTATTTCTGTGAAAAAAATTCTGATTATTTTTCAATAAGGATGTATATACCTCTTTATCTTCATAAGATATGGATGCAGTCATCAAAGTGTGTGATGGGTATTATTTTATACCCTGGTTTATTTCTATGATTTCATCAATGGTGGTAGAGACACCATCCTCAAATTTTGGAGGGGAAACCTTGTGGTCCTCCTCCTCCTCTTCATCTTCCTCTTATTCCATAGGGATAGGAAGTAGTGGGTAATGATCTCTTGAGTTAGGAGAGGTTTTGAATATTGAAAATAAAAAGATTAAGAAACTTTTTATGATCCAGTTGATAGTATGTAATTTCCTTGAAACACTAGAGTGGGTGAAGGAGAAGTGTCTTTGTTCTCTTTGGGTGATGAGACAACCTCTTATACCTCAGTTGGTGAGGTAAGGAATTCTTGGATCTCTGAGGTTGGAGTAAAGGAATTTTCATCTGAGATTTTACCATTTTTCTGGGGAGTGAGAAAACTTTTCAACACTATTGGACTTAGTGGTCATAAATTAAATCATGAAAACTAGTAAATATATATATGAACTTGGACTCTTATGCTCGATATTACTGATGGTTATAAAATATTCTTTGATAATCAGTTTCAAGGGGTTGGAAAAGATCATTTATAAACCATTTAGGGTGGTGATCCGAGAATCACCGTCAACTAGGGACTATTTACCTTTCCTTTGATAAAATCCAGCATCGATGTAATGTGACTCATAGGACTCAAATGGGGCCTTGTTGGCATGTAATGTCCCAAATTTTCCATTAATGAATTATTTTATGTATTGATAGTACAATGAGGGTATTTTTATATCTTGATGAAACTAGTTGATTCCAAATAAGACCATGAAGTTCATATCCTACTGGATGACCATAAATTTTGAGTCAGATATGAGGTCTCCAAATTGGGCCCAAGTAACGATTTGTCCCAATAGATTTGTCTCACTTTTGTCACAACCATGTAGTGTCAAAGCAGAAGGTGAAAGGTTGTTCTCATAGCATCCTAGCCAGTGATGTGTCCGTAATTGGATGATATTAACTCCAAATCCATTCACAATGAAATATTTTTGGATTTAGACACCATTTATCCTGCTGTCCACATACAATGGTCAGATGTTTCCTTATATAATGAAATTTTCATCTTGATCTGTGAAGGATATAACGATGTGATATTATTAAGGATCAACATATTTTTGATAGACCTCAACAATAGGTACTTCATCTTCAAAATATTAGGGGATATAAAAGACTCTATGAGTGATTCCTTGAGGTATTTTGACAAGATCAAGACATCCATGATTGATAGCTTTTTCGGTACCATGACTAACTATTTCAAGATGTCATAATTTTGGTCTAATGTACTGCACTTTCTAGTGTGGGGATTTACATTTATGGGAACTTTAATGGATAGAGTACTATACATTGATGGATATTCCCTCAAATAGGAGTTCAGGGTGTTCATATCTTTAGTGGGTTGGGTTGGGTAGGTCTGCCTGCACACTGAGGATGATTGGACACCTATACCCCGTCTTATTAGTATTATAGAGGGATTGGGTTAGGATTCATTCTAGTAGGTGCAGGGGGATTTTACTACGCCTATTGGACCCACTTAAGGGCTCATCCTTGAGTTTTTACTACATTGATAGTCTAATTAGGGATGTGGTTAGAATTTGGGTTTCTACCACAACTATGTCTTCCCCAATATCATTGGATCCTATGGCTTCTTCCTCTGGTTCCCCAATAGGGTATAGAGGACTCAATTTCATTTTCATACTAATAATTAGAGAAGGGATCCATCAACTTAATGATATTAATGTAACCAAAAAGTAATTCCTCATATGATGATGTCTTTTCCTGGTTGATCGGTTTTGGTGGTTCAATTTGGTGGGGTGTTTCTCGTTGTTTCAAATCTGATGACATAAAGTTTGATAGAGTCAAAACCAATGTTCGAATTGGTGTAGGTTCATCCTTATATTCTTTGTCCTTGCCTTTACCACCAGGTATATTTTAGAAAGTATGACTTTTAGAGGTTTTTGTGGCTGATGACGTAAATTTTGTTGTAGCAGAATTAGTTGGGGGCATAGTTAGTTGTTTTAATTATTCCAAGAGAATAACATGAGTTCAGTTGATTTAATTTAAATTCATCCAACCATAAAAATTTAAATCCCTTCTTCTAATGAATTCTTTATACACATATCATTCCTCATGGGTAGTATTGGAAGCATATACACTTCTGATGGTGGGTTTTTCAACTTTAAATTCCTAGAATCCACCATTTCTCTATGGTGTATTTCAAGATGATGAATTTTGGAATGGTGTTTCCCAATGTCCTATAAAAGGTTAAATAATCATGATAGATATAAATACCTACCTAGTCAAGCCTCTAAGCCTTTGTAAGTTAGATAAAATCAGTTTCCATAGCATCTATAAAGTAGTTGCAAACCTAATCATCTCGGAATGAGTAAAATTTATTCCTTCACTCCTCGAATTGATTCTACCTAGGTCCCCATCAGATTCCCTAGTGAGGTGATGGTTTCTATTGAAACACAAGGGGAGATACATGATTTAGTGTGGGTTTTAGAGCTAGAGATTATATGGAGCATAGCTTAAGTGCGAAAAATGATGCATCAACTTTTCCTATTTATTTTCTCATGATAGGTGGAGTCATTCAGGAATTGAGTTTAGTTCTCTATATGGAATCATATATTCTTTGAGAAATAGTTGTGATGTCTTGAAATCAAACTCTATATTTCACCAGGATAAATGGCGTTCATAACTCATTGTGAAGGTTCTTTATTCAAAGATTAAGAATATTATCTGGGGGAAGTGGTGAGTACAGATAATAGGTCATCCCTTTTTATCTGGAAATGATTCCAAAGACTCTCCCATTCTCTCTTTATTTTAAATTTGAGAGTTCACAGATTTTCATCTTTTGTAGCATTGATCAGAAATAATAGAGTAACTTCTAGTATAGGTATAATCATCCTTTGATTAACTGAGCTATAAAATGGGTGTACCATACAAAGGTCAACCCTTACAAGGTTTAAAAAATATTCTAAGTATAATGACTTCTTTTTACTTGAGAGTTCTCATAATGGGATCACAATGGGTTGAAAAGTGAGTCAGATGTTGTTATGTGTCAACTAATCCATTTAATATAAAAAACATAGGACTCTAAAATTTTGGTGGGGTCAGGTTTTCACTCACCCATTTAGGGCAATATTTTTGTTTTGGATGTATTGGTGTATTCTAGTTATCCATGGATTCCAATCAAGTTGGAAATGACTAAATGGTTTTAATAATACCTTAATGTAAATTTAGTTGAATGATATCCTGGAATGTTGTAACAATGGGAAGGAGCAGATGCACCATTTCTACAATTATTTGTGGATGATATTTGGAAGTGAACATCTTCTACGATGTTTCTTGAACCCATTATGGTTTTCTTCTTAATGGAGGTAAATATTGATATCCATCCATGATCGAGTCTAGTTATAAAAATGGTCTAGGCATTGAGTTGTGATATTGTCCTAACACTACTTCAGTCACTGGGATGAACCCTTGTGGAGGTACACCTATTGTATGTGTACATAGAGGCTCTTCTCATGGAGTATATTTAGTAGTAATGCAACCTCGAAGTAACTTGGTGTTGTGTCTTCTAAAATCATTCAATTATTCCTATTTCCAAGAGAATTGTTCTTAAGGGGTGTGGAATAATTCCTCCTTGAGAGGAGGAGGTATTTCATATGCGACCTTCCCTTTATTATTTTCTTTGATAGATATTTTTTGAGGAGGTAATTGGAAATTGGTCAAAGGAGCACTCAAATTCAGGGATATTCCATCGTTCTAGGTATGCACACCTTAGTTCATCTCAAAGTCGACATTGTTTCAGATGGAACCATCCTCTCCTTATTATTATGAATTTTCATCATTTTCTTATTATTTATAGTATTAAATACCATGAAATTTATTGATTCTTAACACATTAGAGGCATCAAATAGGCTTCTAAATTATAGGATGGTCATTTTCACCCTTTGTTGGACCTCTCCCTTACTTTCTTTTTGAGCTTCTTGGAGAAGTTTGAATCAGAGGTAATCTCCATGAAACACAGTTATCCTCTTACTTTCTAAGGGAAATGGGTCATGATACAAGAAAAATTAGGAGACCGTTATTCTAGTTGTACTCCCCTGATGTAAAATGAATGATTTCCATTGAATTGGAGGTTGAGGAAAAAAGTCCCCCATCTCTATGGGCTAGGATTACTCCTATTCTTTTGCTACTATGCCATGGTCTGAATTTTTTAGTCTTTCAAGGTAATTTTTTGTTAAAAATAACCCATTACTATGGGATGGGGTTGATCCCTTCTATATCATCTATTGATACTGACACCACTCTCTTGATCCCATGCATCCCTGTTTGAGAGTGAGTTGGGTTCAGTGTGGGATTTTCATTTGAACTACTTGCTTCTGAAAACATTAGAATTGCTTGATGATGAATTCCATTAAGTTATAATCCTACTTAATTTCCTATACTTCCTAGTTCATTAGTTTTTCAATGTATTTCTCTCAACAATCCTAGTTATTTTGAGACTTATTCATGGATGATTCTTATTGTGTGTGCCTTCAATCATTAGCAGTTATCTTTGATGATAAAAGCCTTGGTGTAATTAAATTACAGGATGTCATTTCCAGTGGGTTTTACTAAGCAAGGAATGGGGTAAAATGTAAAGCTATGTGTTATCCTCATATCTAGATGTGAACACCAAGTGTGGATTGAAAAGTCGATGAAACAGCTCATGAAATACCTTAAGGAATTCCAATTGAAGACCTTCCCACTAATTCTATGATCTTGGTCGGCGTGTAGGTGGGATGGAATCTATGTCAATTTGATAATGAATCTCCCCCAATTTTTTAACATGGAATGAATAATTATTTTATGACAATAATTTTTCTTTTAGGTGGTGAATAGTTTTCCAGATATTTAGACATATGTTTTGTATGAATTATTCTGACAATGCCTTTTGAACGTTAAACTACCAAATGGCTGAGGGAAAAACATAACGGGTATATCATCCTTGACCAATTTTATTCTCATAATAAAAATATCCTTCTAGTCTTATACTAGAGACTCATCTACTTCATAATACCAGTATGAGTGCTTCTTGATGGGTTTTTCACAAGTATTAGGGATAATGGAGGTCTCGTAGGCAAGGGAATGGTATGGGGGTGGCTTGGAGCATGAGCATTACCTCAGGTCATATTCTGGTTGACAAAGGATACCACCTGTCTTTGGTAGGTTATCTAGAATGTCTCTACCTATATTTCCAAGAACCTAAGAATATGATGGATTTCTCATGTTTGACTCAGTAAGGGGAGTAACTTCTTGCAGAAATGATATGCCACTCTGGGGAGGACCTTCACAACGAATTCCATGATGGTGGGGACTACCATCATTGTTCGTTGTCTAGAGGGAGAATGCCATAGAACCTAAGAATATGATGGATTTATTAGGGAATATTGTTAAAGACCCTCCTGTATAGGATAAAAGATGCATATCTACTTCTGAGTAATCATCTCGTTATGAGAATGAGTCACCCCACTTGGAGAGGCTGGGCTATGGGATCGACTCCTTTCTATTTTCACTAACATGATCACATATTGGAAAGTGTATAGGATATGTTCAATAATTTATGTTTTACCTTCCATAATTTCTAGGATGATATGAGAAACATCCTTAGAGGGTATGGGAATATACATCCATTCTATTTTTGGGTAGTAATGTTGGTATGCCACATATTTGTAGTTGATATATTCTGACTATGTTCTCTAATTGCTTTCACATTTTCATGGAGGGATTTATGTACTAGAGAATGTATTTGAATTTTCTTTTATTTTTTGGTTTTATGTGTCTAATGGTTTTGGTAATAATCCACAATAATATGAATCTTCTTGTAGTTTTCCACTATTTTTGTAGGGTGGGATTGATGTGAAAGACCAAGAATTTTCTTTTTCCTGTACTTTGATACAATACTTTCATGGAGGGGTTCCTCAGTAGGAAAAAAATCATCTCCATTATATATTTTTGGAACATTTCCCTCAATGAGACACCTTGTTGACCTAGGTCTTCATGACATTTGATGTGGCTCGTGCGGTGGTATCCTCTTCAAGATGAGAATACTAAGCCACATGACATCGACAAAGATGATTACTGGAAGGGGACCTTGGGTGAGACCCATGTTCTACTGGGATGAAGTTGTTAGTGGGAACTTCATATACCTCAATAAGTTAAGGGAGGACAGTTTTATTGTGTTCTCAGGACATGATCCAGAAATGGTCAGAGATGGCCATTGGGGCTGTCTATTTCTTGATTTTTGACCATCGTTATTAAAATAGACCGAGAGGCTTTATAAGATGGAGGGATTTTCAAGATGCCTCAAGAGTGGGGAGAGTACTATTCTAGAGGTACTCCATAACCAATGCATTGGAAACATGACATTAAAGATGCTGGGTGGATGATAACATCCTCTGTTCGGTCGAGGACCCAGATAATGCAGTGGATGATGCACATTTCCATGAGAGCATGTGAGATTCCATTGGATTGAAGAGATTTTTGGTGAAAACACTATAAAAAAAATGGGTAGTAGTGGTTGTTTTTTATGAACTAGAGGTGGTTTAAACTGATTCTTATATCTATGGTTTTAAAAACCATTGTGCATTGCACTGTTGCTTTTCATTTAGTGGTGGTATCATTAAATTATCAATGTTTTTATCATGTATCATTTTTTTAAGTATTTAGAAAAAGTTCCTTTTTATTTATAGATGGTTTTTTATAAAAAATATATCCGAGAGAGATATTTCAAAAATGAAAAGAACCATCACTGATATGTTCAGCAGTGGTTAATACTAACCACCACTCAACATATTTTATTTAACGTATTTAGCGGTAGTTTTTAAATAACACCACAAAATCAAAAAATTTAATATTTAATAAAAAACTAAAAATATATAAAAGTAACATATAATAAACTAAAACATGAATATATGATAAACCATCATACAAACGTAATACATTCATAAAAAATTTACAAACATCCACTGTCATCATAACCTCTATCTCAGTCAACCCATATGTCTATCAACCAATACCTCGCTCATCAATATATATATATAACATATGTCCAACAACAACCCATGCCCAATCTACATTTATGTCACAACCTCCACTGCATCTTCCTACCTATATTTAATCTTATCAACTGAAATCAACCACGTCATCTCATCAACTACAATAAACAATTAAAACTAAACATATTAAATCATAATTATGGTAGAATAATTGATAAAATTTTAACATAAAATAGAAACTAATAACCATAATGACATGATTATAAAGAATTTAGTGGGTCGTAGTAGTTATCCTTCTGCCTACTACCAACATTTTCCACCTACAATGAAAACAAGAATATTTAAGAAAATAAATGCAAAAAAGAAATGACAATGAATATATTCCAAATGTGGCACATAAAATTTATTATTATTTTAATCAAGTAGATGAAATTTTAACACATAAAAAATAATCTATAACTTAAAGCACTTTGAAAACATAAAATTACATATTTATGATAATATTCTACAATTGAAACTGAAAAGGGAAAAGTAAATATTAAAATTTATTTTTTAACGCGACATGCAATGTGCTTGAAATTTATATAATAAAAAATATTTAAAGGATTTGATATCACAACATGTTATTTATTTAAAAAGTAACATAGTTGTGTTTTTCTAATGAGTTGACATCAATATGTTGTCCTTTTCTATGGATATTACCATTCCATACACGTTTTAGTGTTTTAAAACACTAAAAATATGTTTACATCCATAACATTAAAATATTAATTTTTAATGATGTGTCATAGGTTCCTACATTTATCAATTAAATATATGGTCATTATCCCCAAAGTTCAGGGTAA
The DNA here is from genome assembly GCA_963277665.1 of Viscum album. Taxonomy (NCBI): domain Eukaryota; kingdom Viridiplantae; phylum Streptophyta; class Magnoliopsida; order Santalales; family Viscaceae; genus Viscum; species Viscum album. The sequence goes on along the minus strand of OY728133.1, from coordinate 460,170,288 downwards.
TCTGACATTGTTTTCCTAGTTTTGACACTCTGACCCCTGTTTTAAAGGTTTTTTACATTTAATAAGTGATTACTAAGTCATTATGACCACATCACAAGTAAGATTGACTTTTTTTCTATATATACACATCAAAAATAACTTATAGTTGGTATTCCAATGATTTGATGTTATGGTGAGGTCATTTTCTATGTTTTTGATCATTACACACACGTTGTAGTGTTTTAAAACACTAAAATCATGTTTATAGACATAACATGATGAATTTTATTCAAAATGATGTTCCATAAGTTAATAAAATTCAAAAATAAATATACAAACATTTTCATATGATTTTGGGGAAACCAAATGTCATGAACCGTCCTCTCGGGGCTCGTGCCATGACTACCCCAAGCCCGCCTTCCATAGGCTAGGGGCTGGCGACTAGCACCAAAGCCGTAATTCCCTAAAACTGGGAAGGCATTGCCTTTATAACCTGTAAACACACACACAAGAAAGCACATAGCTGGATGGATCACCAAGTAAACTATATAACAAAAGAGTGATGAAAGAAAAAGGGGCCAGAATACAAGCCCAACTGGAAAGTACAAGTACAACTGTGATACAATACAACTGAAAAAAGGGAAAGCAGCTACTGGGTCATCCTCTGAGGTTTCTACCTGAAGGTTAGGTACAGATCGCCTACATAACACTCCACATCTGTACATCTCCTCCGTGTACCGACACGCCGTATGGTCCACCTCTGGGTACCATCCAGTCCTGGCACTCTCAGCCTCCGTCAGTGTTGTTCGTCATCTATATCCAACATAACAAGGTGTGGGCATAGCCTGTGCAGGGGTGAGTATAAAGATACTCAGTTGGGACCCCAAGACCCTCAAGTTATATCAAAATCCAACAAGGATAAACCATGAAGTATGAAATCAATGGATAACCTTACTTATGTATATGCTCATACATACACCTAAGTTATCAAGTGATCCATCTCAATCATGAGGAAAACACAAAAAGTATTGAATCATCTCAACCAGGATTTTATTCACATTATCAAAACCTTTGTTGATGGAGAACTCTTGATCAATAATGTACAGTGGGCCTACCACGACACCAAGATCACTTCCCACTAACCTTGGACAACTGAGGTACTCCTCCTGTCGAGTAATCTAGGTCTGCTACGTCATACAGAGGTGCTCCCCACCGTGGGTCTGCCACCACAACCAGGTGCTCCCCCTTATAGCCTAGAGCGGTACTCCTCCTGTAGAGTACCGTGGGTCTGCCACCACAACCAGGCACTCCTCCACTGTGGGTCTACCACCACAACCAGGCGCTCCCTATTGGGCTAGTCGAGTCACTCCGAGTCAATCGGTCAGCAGTCGTTAGGTCTCAGCCAGCTATTAGGTTTCTTCACTCTTCTCACTCGTTACTAGAAGGATCCGCTCCACAAGCTATTGGCCGATGCTCTAACTGTCACGAAGTCCCACGAAGAAGTATCTCAAATGTTTTCCATGTCATAAGGGTCTCAACGCAACAAATGACTTTTCAATCGAATGACCGTTCTATTATTTAGTAGTCTTTTAGTCCCAGGGCCCGGTTGGATTCATGCATGATCCGACCTGACCGTATCTCAACTATACCCCAAACTCCAGTGGGGTATACTCAAAGGGACCTTCATACTCCAAGATTTCCAGTGCCGCAGATGGTTCATCAAACTGACGTTCGGTGCCAAAGATATGGCCAAAAGAAGGTAAAGGGTTGTAGTGGGCTCGGGTCCGGTCCGACCTAGTTGGACCGACCCGGCCTGACTCAGCCTGGGCCGAACCATTTCAGGTCTAGCCTAGCCTGTTGGGTGAGCCTGACCGTTGGATTCATCCTGGCCCACTGGGCCCAGCCCAGCCGGCCGCGAGGGGCCGCAGAGGGCTGCGAGGGCGCGAACCGGTCGTGAGGGTGTGTACTGGTCATGAGGGTGTGGACTTGCTGCGGGTTAGCGCAAGGGAGGTTCGGCTTGGAGGGTGCCGCAAGGGGGCGTGACTCTGGGTAGCGCAGTCCGGAGGCTGAGGCCGGTTCGGCTGGGGCGTCGCGAGGGCGTGGGCCGGTTCGGCCGAGGCGCCGCGAAGGCACGGGATGATTCGGCGGGGTGCTGCGAGGGCATGGGCCGGTTCGGCCGGGGCACCGCAAGGGGTCGGCATGCTGGCACAGCTGGGGTGGATCTGGAGGCTAGTGGTCCAGTTCAGCCAGTGGCGGCGCGAGGCATGCATACGGCAGAGCCACATGGCGCGTGGGGTGCACGGGGTGCGTAAAGCTGTAGGGTGCGCGAGGCACGTGGATGGTGGAGCCGTGGGGTGTGCAGAGCGCACAAGGCGCACAATGTTGTGGGGTGTACGGGGCACATGGGGCATGCAGACAGTGAAGCCTTGGGGCGCACGGGGGGCGCGGAGGCCGCGGGTGGCTTGGCCAGGGGCTATTGCGAGGGTGCATGCGGCTCGGTTGGGGCCCCCATGAGGGCACATCGGGGCGGCAGAGCCGCGGAGCAGTGTCATGCACTATTGCCTTTGTCGCGGTCGGTGGTGGTGTCGGCCTCCATTATTGTGCTCCTCCACGTAGGTTTCATCCTTCCCTATCACGAATAACACCAAAGGAGATCGGTGGAGGGGTCGGGAGATGTTAGTTTGGAATGAACCCTTCGCGTTTAGAGTGGTAGCAAGCGACTCTACTTTAATCATGAAACAAGAACCAGGATAAAAATTGAAAAGATTAAAAATTTTGATAATAACCCCCAAAAAATTCCTGCAAAAATTTATTCCCAACCTGTAAGGAAAACATACGCGGATCAACTTGATAATAAGTTGATACGCTTTCTTTTTTTTTTGAAGGAAAGAATCAAGGGAATAAAATCATACTTAAATAAAATTCTTAGCTTGATCGTTGTTGGTTGATGTTGGAATGAGAAGGTGGACGTCAATTCTTCATAGACGAACACGTCCTACGTTCTAGGAAGTCCCGAAGAAGAAGGTCGAAGGGAGTCAGCGTTCTTCGTCGGTGGAGCGTTCTTTGTGGAAGAACATGTTTTTTGCTGGAGAGCGTAATCCTCCATGTGTTGGGTGTCATGTCACTTTACTAGCACTTCGTTACTTGGTGAAGCCATCCCAAATCCTACTCCCAAGCTCAATATATACAAGAGAGGGGAGAGGTAGGTAACGATCATTGGAATTTATGACGGTTCATTTATTAGGAACCTTCCAAAGTTTCAATGACGCTTTTACTTAATTTTTAAAAAGGGTTAAGCCAATTAATTTACGTTGGAATAATAAAGTGGTGCATTAGAACAATTTAATGTGGAGGAAGTTAAGATGCTTCTCAATATTAATGAGGGTAGTTGGGAGTTTCTCTTAGTTAAAAGGGAGGTTTAATCCCAGGTTGTCCCCACCACCATAACCTCTCATGAGAGGTTTGGCTTGGGTGGTCCCCACCAACATAACCTCACATGGGAGGTTAAGTTATGGTGGTACCCATTTATCAACTTCCACATGTAGGATAAAACTCCTATGGTCACACCTCCACAATATTCACATGGGTGGTTCAAATAAAAATAAAATATCCCATAATTTTTATTTTTATTTTATTCCTTCATGAAAAACCCAAAAACTAACTTTCACCCTCGACTAACTGCCTTTGAGGTGAAAGTCTCCTTAAGTGAAATCCAGCGTTGCGAGTTCAATGGTGCCCTCCGATTTCAATTTCGAGCACTGGTTCAAAAGTTATAAAAACCCACTCACACGTTTATAAAACGTACCTGAAAAAAAAGTTCAGAAAATTATTATCAGTCACGCTCAACATGCGCTGATTGAGGTTAGGCTCTGCCTATGTGAAACATGCCCCAACAAACCCAACGGTACTCTCACATTTTCAATCTGAGTTACTGTTTAGAAGTTATAAATTTTACAATAAAATAATTGTCACTTCATTATTTTATTTACGGCCAAAAACTAACATTCTATGGTGGCATGTGCCGGCCAAAGTTAGTATCTTCTTAAAGAAATCATACCCTCATGAGTTTAGAGGTGGTTTCAGATTTTTAATGCAAGTTACCATTTGTGAGTTATAATCATTTGAAAAATAAAATAATTTATTTAATTATTTTATTTATGATTATTCCATTTTTGGGTTTTCTCACAGGAGGCTCGCGTCGACTAATCTTAAGTCGTGCCGAGGGTAAAACTGCCATTCTGAGCGTAACGGTGTCCTCAGATTTCTGATCTGAGTAACCGTTTAAGAGTTATCTTATATTTTCATGAAAATTACTTACAGCGTTAACATAAGCTTAACAAAATTTTGACGGATCATTCCGGGCACTTTGGGCCTCAGAATCTCCCACCATCAGATTTCACGTACTTTCAAAATTACCATATATTTAAAAACAATTACATGGAAATTCCAGGTCATTACATTCTTCCCACCTCAGGGATATATGTCCCCATAAGCCACAACTCAATCTAAGGGAACAAGTGGGGGTACTAAGCATGTATCCGAGCCTCCCGATCCCATGCGCTTTCCAGGAGGTTCTCGTGCTACCAGAAAACATGCACCAGAGGTATCGACCGTCCAAAAAGGACCCGATCCTATTGATCCTCAATCTCTAATGGAACCTCCGTAAAAGTCACCACATCATCTATGTCCAGCTCGCCAAATCTGCTGAGGACCTGAAAAGGTCCGATGAACCTCAGAGATTACTTGTTGTCTTAGCCAAATCTCTGCAAACCTCGTCGATGTGAGACCTGTAAAAAGATGTGGTCACCATCCTCAAACTAGAGATGTCTCTGTCTCCTGTCGACATACGAATTCGGCCTACTCTGTGCAGTCTTCATCCGATCCTAGATGATCTGCACCTTCTATATGATATCCCATACCATCTCTAGTCCCACTAGTGCGGACTCCTCTGGGTCAGTCCAACACAAGGGTGATCTGCAAGGTCTCCCGTACAACGCCTGAAAAGGTATCATCCCAATGGGGGAGTGATAACTATTGTTATATGAAAACTCCACCAAAGGTAAGTGATCCTCCCAGCTGTGACCAAAGTCAAGGACACAAGTACAAAACATGTCCTTGTGGGTCTGAATGGTCTGCTCGGTCTGACCATCCATCTGCGGATGGAAGGCGGTGCTCAAATGAAGCTGCGTCCTGAAAGCCTCCTGAAACCCCTTCCATAGCCAGGAATTAATATGTGCATCATGATTGGAGATAATCATCGATAGTACTCCATGTAACTACACTATCTTCTGCACATAGAGGCATCCCAATCTCTCAACAGAACCCCGATCTCTGATCGGTAGGAAGTGGGCCGACTTAGTCAGTCGATCGACGATCACCCAGATAGAGTCATGACCTCTGGATGTACATGGAAGTCATGCCAAGAAGTCCATGGATATCCCATCCCACATCCACTCTGGGACCTCTAAAGGCTGAACCAGGCCTGTTGGTACCTGATGCTCTACCTTCACTTGTTGACAAGTGAGGCATCGAGAGACAAACTCTGCAAATGCTTTCCTTATTCATGGCCAACAATTTTGTTGTCGGAGATCCTGGTACATCTTCTCCACTCCAGGATATATCGCTAGAGGGGATGTGTGGAACTCCATCAACAATTCCTCCTGAAGTGAGTCTCATACCATGGTACATCCTCTGAAGATGATGACGTGCTCCCCACCTTTAGAAAATCCATCAGGTGCCTGTCCTGTGGAAATTTGAGCTCATCGAGTCTCACAGTTAGCGTCCCCATGCTGCGCCTCCTTGACTCGCTAAAGAAGTGGGGGAGTGACTGTAAGAGACTGGAGAAAAGATGATCCATCTCGACTTAAAAAGGATATCTGCAAGTGGCTAACTGCTCTGCCGCCACACTCAGTAGCTATAGGATAGACCTCCTGCTGAGTGTGTCTGCTACCATGTTCCCCTTCCCAGGGGTATAGACTATCTTTAAGTCATAAACCTAGAGGAACTATAGCCACTCAATTTGGGAACTGAAAACTCAAAACTTCTGCTGCCATGAGGGTGAGGATGGCCAACTCATGAGTGATCATCCGCATCCTTCTATGTAAGAGTTTATCTTGCACTACTTGGGTTTACCTTTTTACCGACTAAGGAAAAACTCATCCCAATGTTGTAGATAAACCACAAACGTTTTTCCTAATATAGTCAATATAAGTATGAATTATGGATTTCCAGTCATACCCAAACTAACATCGTAAGGCCTTGATGCTGCCACCAAGATTTTCCAACCAAAACTTTCACCTTAAGGGTCATATCACACCGTCAGCATAAGTGTGATTATCGAGTCTCCTCCTAAAGGTATCTCCAGACGTGAGGGTCAAGTAAATGTTTTAGCTGGAAACTCTAGGTCTTGGAAAATATTCTTAGAAGGAAGGAAAGATTTGTATCTATGTCTATTGATACGAAAACTATTAGTAGATACAGACCGTATCTCAAAACATTCTTAGAGCCCTAGGGTCGTACTCCTTGACCACATACAGCTAATCTCTTCCTTCTTCTTCCATATCCTTGAGCCTAGTAGGGGCTACAAAGGGGGGTGGTTGTAACATTTCGAAATGTAAACCACCTCATACTGCTCTTCTAGATATGCTTCCATGTTTGTAGCCCTATAGATTCATCTGTCCCTAACACTTCTTCTTTACAAAACATTTTTACATGCCCAAGTCTCTAAGACTGGCACCAGTTTCCTATTTTCCCACTACTAACATTCACTGGCTGCATCCGCTTAGCCAAGGAATATTTAACCACAAATTTTTTCTCTAGCACCCTAACATAAGTAAGAATTCATAAAGGAAAAGTGAAATCTCGGATTTCCCTAAAGACACCTCGCTCAGAGGTCCGAGCTCTGAAGCACTGGTCATATCATATTAATCGAGTACCAGGAATGATCAGTATGCCTTGATGAATACTCATCTACCAACATGTCATCATGTAGAATCTATTGAAACTCTAGAGAACTCTCAGCCACCTCCTCAAGCCAGTCCTCAGCCGCCTGTGAGTTGGCTCACCTCAGAACTTGAGGAGTATCTGATGCTAAACCACGCATAAGGCACTAAGCCTATATGTGTTCTTTACCATTATCGCTGGTTGTAACTACTGACCAATAGGTAGTGATATAGCTGAAACACTACTCAAAGGTACTATCTCGGGTAATGGTCCACGTACTGAAGCCTCATCACTATGTGGACTATCCTCATGGTCTCTTACTGAAAAATTCTAGTAGCTAAGATCTCCATCTTCTCTATTGGTGTCTCAACTAGGTGGAACACTATAGAAACCGCCTCCAGCTAGCCCTCAACCACGTGGGAAATGGTTTCTCCTTGAAAACATAGAGGCCTCTACTGTTGGAACTCGTACAACGCACTCAGTCAGCTTGCACCATCCGCCTGTGTGGCTAGTGGTATCTGCTGCCCAATGGGTGGTGGTGTTGCTGGTACAACACCCAAAGGTGCCAACGTAGTAAGAGGGACCTGCACCAGAGCCTCATCGCTCAGTGGGATATCAGTGCGTACAACTCTCGGAACTCTAACTGGCTGTCTGTGTAGAGGAATCCTGAAAGAAACAAATGCGACACGGTCAAAAAGATATATCTGGTGATATGACTTAAAAAAACTTTTGAAAACACACATGCAATAAGTGTTTTCATGTACTGAGTCAAAAATCAGAAGTCATGGTCCCAGTGTATGGATATGTCGGCCACCGCACCAACACTGGACTCCTTAAACTGAAAACCACACTCACTACACTTAACAATATTTCTTCACAGAAAAGATCAGAGTCCTAAGTTTTGTGGTAGAACTGACTCCTCTAATACCAATTTTTCATGACCCGTACCCCCAGGGTTCATATCGTGACTACCCCAAGCCCGCCTTCCATAGGCCAGGGGCTGGCGACTAGCCCCAAAGAAGTAATTCCCTAAAACTGGGAAGGCATTGCCTTTATAACCTATAAAAACACACACAAGAAAGAACACAGCTAAACAAAACACCAAGTAAAATGTATAACAAAAGAGTGTTGAAAGAAAAAGGGGCCAGAATACATGGCCAACTGGAAAGTACAAGTAAACATGTAATACAATACAACTGAAGAAGAGGGAAAGCAGCCACCTAGTTTTCTCCCGAGGTTCCTACTTAAAGGGTAGGTATAGATCGACTCCACATCACTCCACGTCCATCCATCTCCTCCATGTACCGACAGGCCGTATGGTCCACCTCCAGTTACCGTCTAGTCCTGACACTCTCAGCCTCCGTCAGCACTGTCCGTCGTCTGCATCCAACACAACAAGGTGCGGGCATAGCCCGTGTAGGGGTGAGTATAACGATACTCAGTAGGGACCCCGAGACCCTCAAGGTCTCACAAAATCCATCAAGGATAAACCAAAAATTATGAAATCAATGGATAACCTTACATAGGTATATTCTCATACATATACCTAAGTTATCTAGTGATCCATCTCAGTTATGATGAAAACACAAAAGTATTGACTCAGCATAACTAGGATTTTATTCACATTATCGAAACATCGGCTGCTGGAGAACTCCTGATAAATCGAGTACACTGGGTCTTCTGTGACACCAAGAGTGATTCCCACTAACCTTGGACTTCTGAGGTACTCCTCCTATCAAGTACTGGGGGTCTGCTGTGTCACACAGAGGTGCTCCCCACCGTGGGTCTACCGTCACAACTAGGTGCTCCCCTTCATAGCCCGCAGAGGTAATCCTCCTGTCGAGTACCGCGGGTCTGCCACCACATCCATCCGCTCCTCCAATGTGTGTATTCTTCCACAACCAGGAACTCCCCACTAGTCTATTCAAGTCACTATGAGTCAATCAGTCATCAGTCGTCAGGTCTCAGCCGACTACTAGGTCTCCACACTCTGTTCACTTGTCATTGGAAGGATCTGCTCCATGAGCTACTAGTCGATGCTGAAACTATCAATAATTTCCATGAAGAAGTATCTCAAAGGCTTTCCACATCATAGGGGTCCCAACGCAGCAGATGGTGTGTCAATCGGACGCCCGATCTGTGAGTTAATAGTCTTTTAGTCCTAGGGTCCCGGTTGGATTCATGCATGATCCGACCTGAACGTATCTCAACTATACCCCAAACTCTAGTGGGGTATACTGAAAGGGAATGTCATACTCCAAGATTACCAGTTCCATAGATGGTTCATTAAACGGATGTTCAGTGCCAAAGATATGGCCAAAAGAAGGTAAAGGGTCATAGTAGGCCCATGTCCGGTCTGACCTGGCCCAACCCAGCCAGGGTTGACCCAGTTCAGGTTTGGCCTAGCCCATTGGGTGGGCCATCCCATTGGATGTGGCCTGGCCCATTGGGCCCCACCCAGTAGGCCGTGAGGGGCTGCGGAGGGTCGTGATGGCAAGGACCGGCCGCGGGTCCGCGCAAGGGCGGTTTATCCTGGAGGGCACCGCGAGGGGCCGCAACTCGGGGCAGCTCGACCATGAGTTCGGGACCTGTTCGGCTGGGGTGCCATGAGGGTGCGGACCGGTTTGGCGGGTGTGCTACTAGGGGATGGCGGGACGGCACGTCCGGGGCAGCTCAGGAGGTTGGTGGGGCGGTTCGGCCTGCGGCGGCGTGGGACGCGTGGACGACGAAACCTTGGGGTGCGCAGGGCGCACAGAGGCCACAGGTGGCTTGGCTGGGGGCTGACGCGAGGCTGCGGGCGTCTCGGTCGGGGCGACCATGAGGATACGACGGGGCGATAGTGACATGGAGTGGGGCCAGGTATCGTTGCCTTTGTCGCGGCTGGCGGTGGTGCCGGCCGTCATTCTTGTGCTCCTCCACATAGGTTGTCGTCCTTCTCCATCACGAAGAACACCAATGGAGATCGGTAGAGGGGTCGGGACATGTTAGTTTGGCCCAAAACCTCCGTTTTTAGAGTGGTATAATGTGTCTCTACTTTAGTCATGAACCAAGAATGAATATAACAATCGAAAAGATTCAATAATTTGATAATAATCCACTAAAAATTCCCTCAACAATTTATTCCCAGCCCGCAAGGAAAACATACGCGGATCAACTTGATAATAAGTTGATCCTCGTTCTTTGTTTTTAGAAGGAAATAATCAAGGAAATAAAATCATACTTAAATAAAATCCCTACCTTGATCGTTGTTGGTTGACGTTGTTGTGAGAAGGCTGACATCGATTCACCATAGACAAACATGTCCTATGTCGGAGGAAGTCCCGAGGAATAAGGTTGAAGGGAGTCGACGTTCTTCGTAGGTGGATCATTCTTTGTGGAAGAACATGTTCTTCGTTGGAGAGTGTAATCCTCCAAGTGTTGGGAATCGTGTCACTTTACCAGCTCTTCATCGTTTGGTGAAGCTGTCCCAAATCCTCCTCCCAATCTCCATATATATAGTACAGGGGAGAGGTAGGTAACGATCGTTGGAATTTATGATGATTCATTTATTATGAACCATCCAAAATTCAAATGACGCTGTTACATAATTTTTAAAAAGGGTCAAGAAAATTAATTTATGTTGGCATAATAAAGTAGTGAATTGGCCCAATTTAATGTGGAGGAATTCAAGAGGCTCCTCCACATTAATGAGGGGATTTGAGAGTCTCTCTTAATTAAAAGGGAGGTTTAATCCCGGGTGGTCCACACCACCATAACCTATCATGGGAGGTTAGGCTTGGGTGGTCCCCACCAGCATAACCTCGCATGGGAGGTTAAGGTATGGAGGTCCCCACTTCTCGACTTCCACATGTGGGATAAAACTCCTATGGTCCCACTTCCACAATATTCACATGGGTTCTTCAAATAAAAATAAGATGTTTGTACAATTTTAATTTTAATTTTATTCCTTCACAAAAAACCCAAAAACTAACTTTCACCCTCAACCAACTGCCGTTGAGGTGAATGTATCCTTAAGAGAAAACCGGTGTTGGGAGTTCAACGGTGCCCTTGTATTTCAATTCCGGGAACTGGTTCAAAATTTATAAAAACCCGCTCGCACGTTTACTGAACGTACCCAAAAAAAAGTTCAGAAAATTTTTATCAGTCACCCTCGACCCGCGCCAGTCGAGGTTAGGCTCTGCCTAGGTGAAACACGCCCTAACGAACCCAACGATACTCTCAGATTTTCAATCTGAGTTACAATTTAGAAGTTATAAGTTTTACAATAAAAATATTGTCAGTTAATTATTTTATTTTCACCAAAAACATTCTCTAGTGGCCCGCACCAGCCAATGTTAGTATCTTCTTAAAGAACGCATACCCTCACGAGTTTAGGGGTGGTATCGTATTTTTAATTCATGTTACCATTTGTGAGTTATAAGAATTTGAAAAATAAAATAATTTATTTAATTATTTTATTTACAATTATGCCATTTTTGGGTTTTCTCACAGGAGGCCCGCATCGACTAATCTTAAGTCTCGTCTAGGGTAAATCCACCATCCTGAGCGCAATGATGACCTCAGATTTATAATCCGAGTAACTATTTAAGAGTTATCCCATTTTTTTAGGAAAACTTCTTATGCGTATTAACTTAAGCTTAACAAAACTTCGACGGATCATTCCGGGCACTCCGGGCCTCAGAATCGCGCGTCGTCAGATTTAGAAGACTCATAAAATTACCATATATTTAATACAAATTACATGGAAATTTTGGGTCTTTACACCAAATTTCATTTTCCTAGTTTTTAATGTCTAACACGTGTTTTTGAAGGTTTTTTTCCTTTAAGAAGTGGTTACTGAGTCATTTCGACCACACCACCCATTGTATTGACATTTTTTATACGTGTACATGTCAAAAATAATTTACCAATGAATTTATAATGATTTCATGTCAATATGAGTCCATGTTAAATGGTTTTTACCATTCCACACATTTTTAGTGTTTTAAAACATTAAAAATGTGTTTATAGACATAATGGGAAAACTGTCATTCAGAATGATGTTCTATCAGTTCCTACATATCAAAATTAAATATATGGGAATTTTACCCTAATTTCAGGGTAATAAAATGTCTTTTTCTTCAATTTTACCCTGTTACACTTGTTTTTCAAGGGTTTTATACCTTCAAGAAGTGGTTATTTAGTCATTCCAACCACACCACATAACAGAGTGACATGTTGTTTACACATACACATCACGAATAACTAATTGGTTTTTTTCAATGACTTCACATAAATATGATTTCGTTTATATGGTTTTGACCATTACACACACATTTTAGTTTTTTAAAACATTAAAATTGAATTTATGGACATAATTAGAAAACCATCATTCATAATGACATTTATTTGGTTTTTATACATGAAAATTAAATATAATATTGTTATCCCCTTATTATAGGGAAATACAATGTTGTTTTACCAATCCCCCCAATAAAAACTTGTTTTTAAATTTTTTTGTAACATAATGAAGTGGTTACTAAGTTCTGATAAAGATTAACCTACTCAGGATCAACTGATGTTTCTGTTGATCTATTAAAGTCTTTAAAATTTTATTCTAGAAAATGAAATACTTCATTTTTCAATTTTTTAATAGAATTATTCTCTTCAAGGACACTTTGTATATATTTGACAGCGTTGTCATTATTTCGACCTTCTATAGCATATTATTCACTATGGAAAATTCAACATACATATCTAGAAGGAAATTGTTTCATTATCAAATGCTCATATACTTAATTTCTATTAAACCATCACATTAATTTACAATTAGGACATGAACAATTTATTCTAATATCCATTGATTGGTTTGAAATTGCATAATCTAAAAATTCTTCCAATCCTTTGGCATACCGAGTTGTGTTTTGAGGTAAATTAATCCAACGTTTATCCATTGTCATTGAATTATCTATGTACTTTCAAATATAAACATATTAATTTTTAATCAAACATGTACAAAAAAATTAAATAAGGATCCATATAGGTTATAATAAGACTCAAGATAATGGTATTTGAGGTTAGATACACAATTTAAACAGTTAATATTTAAGGATTGAAGTTTGGAACACAACCTATACATTAATGATGATAAATATGTGATATTTTATATGGAGATTATATTTTTTTATGAGAGAAAAAGATAATATTTTATTCTAACCTAGTGTTGTAACAAGGGAGGTTTCATTCCATTGAAAAATTAGCTGCATTAATCAATGTCCGAACCAATTCTGAAGGTCTAACTAGGACCAAGAGCACCCCTTTAAAAATATTAATTCAAATTATACTTTATTTGGATATAAAACACTATTGGTTGGATAAAAATGATAAACAAAGAAGTTTTATGTTGCCATATGTGCTTATACTTTATTCTACCATTTGAAGTCATTTTATATGTGAACCTAAATTTCTTACAAAATAAGGAATTGTTTCCCATGTTATAAAATATAGCCCAAAAATCAATTATCACACAAGAATATAGTTTACCATTCAACATATAAGCTCACCACCGCCTCTATAAACCCTTTTAGAAACATCCCCTTCTCTTTACTTGTGAATAAAAATCAATAGGAAATCCACCTATTAGAAATAAACACTCCATAAAGGGGTATGGTCTATGGATAAATTCTAAGAATATTCATGATATTTTCTAACTATAAAGTCTAATACACTCTGAAAAAACCTCCTTATAAAATTTCCTTTGAAAAATTAAATACTCAATTATCATAAAGTCACTATATTCAAGGTAACCCAACATCGGTTCTTAAAAATCCATGTAAACACTTGGAATTCACATGATTCCATTTAAAATTTATCTAAGGAACAAAAAAAATTTAAATCCTTGAAATTAAATAATAAAATAAACTCTATTATTATATCAAATGTTAGGTGTGCATGGTAGTTGAAAAATAAATTTAAATATATGTTTTCATATAAAAACCCTTTAGTTTAAATGAATAACAAGTGAAACATGGTTTTTTCTTTAAAATATATTTATATACACAAATAATAATTTTATTAGGGCTCTAAAACCTAACTTAAAGAGGCAAGAAATCAGTTTTTACTAATTTAATGAACTCTATAGTAGATAAAACTAACCTATGGTCTACCACTTCCACAAAGTGAGACACTAAATCAACATAAAGAGGCCAAAGAAGCCTTAATAGTCTAAGAGAAACCCTAAATTCACAAAAACCCATGTGAAAATAAATCTAAAAACCACTTCTTTACCCAGATCATTCATCGAATTGAATGAGAGGGAGAAAATGAATAGGAGGGGAAAATAAGATGTCTAGAGGGATTTAACTAGAGGAATCACTATGAATACATATGAAAATCTTTGTATAGGCCCTTATAAGTTATATAATATATAGGGGAGGTGTTCCTGGTGTACATGGGTTGAATGAGATGGGATATGAGCCTCCAAGGAGGGGAACCAAGCCTGTGAGAGGGCGGTTAGAGGGAGGGTGTTCGCATTATCATTGGGAAGAGATGGGGGGTGTAGGGTTCTGGTCACCACCGAGGATAGAAGAGGGAGGTCATGGGGGGGTATGGGGTCAGTGTCAGGGTCACAATGGTGAGGGGAGAGGAGGAGGTCGGGGGGGGGATAATGGTCATGTTCGTGCAGAGGGAGATGGGGAAGGGGTGGAAATACAGTTTTTTTTAATTGTGGTTGTTCAAAGGAAACTTCTACTAATTATTAAAAAAAATATAGTGGCATTTTGACATAACCACGATGATATTATTATTTTTTTAAAATGATTTCATTAAGCAGATGTTATTAGAACCACCACTAAACTGTTGATTACTAATGATTTTTTTGAAGTGAATATTCCTGAAATATGTTTGGGACAAACACACACAATAATACCCCGTCAAGGTAGAATATCTATAAATGATCATATGTTCCATAAATCATACTAATTGGGACACATTAATTTTTATTTCAAAAGGGATTTGACATAGGGTAACCCCACCACGATGGTTATAGATTCACATCAAGTTCACCATTTTGTTTCTCAAAAAAATCATTTTTAGGGGATCAATGATTAATTGAAGGGGGTAAATTTTGGGCAATCACTCGAGTCTGTTGCACCATTTATGAATGATCTTCATTGGGATTTGTTCATATAACCAAAATAACCCAACGACTGTCATATCCATGAATACTGATGAACCTACATTCCAAAGTCATGCCTTCGTTGGGGAACTTGGAAAATGACATTTAATAACTCACATTGGTCTAGAGGATGGGAATTCGGGATCATCACACCCTTTTTTGGGGAACTATTTCCTATTTTGTGACTCTATTATAGATTTAATATATGTTTTTGAATCATTTGTTCATTCCCACCTATGTATTACATGAATCACCTTGAATTAATGATCAATTATGAACATGCATGGGTTCAGAATCATATGTATGAATTTGTGGTTTTCCATAAATGGAGGGGTCTATATGTATATGAGTTACTTTGTTAATGGAACCCTTTTCATACAAGCATCATAGATTATATATTCCTTCATTAGGATGATGTTGGTTTTAAGCCATATGATGGGGCACTCTAGATTTTATTGTCACTTAGAGAGGAAAATGTTGTTTTGATGTCGGGATCGAACCCATAAGATGGGATTCCTATGTATCCCCATGAGAGGAATCAAAACCCACATAGTTTAGTGCCAATTAACAGGATATGTCACCATTTTAAGTCATGATATGAGGAACAAACCATGCATTTTAACATCATGCGGTAAGGATGTCCAGGAGAAAGGTGCCTTTTAAAATTTAAATATATGAATCATGATGAGGAAGCATAAGGGGCCCGGGAGATATGTGATCTTCTAGGTGGGTGCATGACCTTATAGAGGATATGAACTAATTGTGATGGCGATGATATGGTCATTGAATAAATTTGTCCCTCATGATCGAATATGACCATAACATAAATATGGATCAAATAACATTAGGGTAAACTTGGTTGTTGGGTTTAGACATTAGAGAGGCCTTCCACATATCTCATATAGTTGGGAATAAAATCCCTTTGTAGTTTGAAATGGTTTTGGGATTACACCAAGAAGAGGGCCCATATGAATGGATATGGTTTGGGCTTATACCAAATATGAGGGCCCCATGAGGTTTGGGATCGTGCAGGTGTCATGATCACCACTAACCACTAAGCTCGTGTGAGTTATTCTTGTTGTGGGAAAAAAGTATAAGAATTAGATCTAAAGATCACACAATTTAATTTTGTCTTATGGTGATTGGATGATAGGGACCAAAGTTAGAGGGTGAGGGGTTTGAGTGTGTCTATCTCTTATTTTATTTTGGTAACTGGGATAGTCACATATGGTGATCTATCAAGATATAACCTAGGATGAAGAAGATGAGAAAGAGTTCTGCCTCTCTCTAGAAAGGATACAGGCTTACTTAAGAAGGGATTCCCCTTCCCTGATTTTAGGGATCATGAGAGAAGAATCCAGTACTAGGCCTCAACAAAGGAAAATGTTAGTGGTTCCCCTCAATCCCTAGAATGAAGAGGTTCATGTGAACACCTATAAGGTCAAGACCCTCATTACTATGAGAATGTAGACTTGAAAACATTTTTAAGGTCCACCTTTTCATGGAGGTCACCACAAGAAATCCATTTTACATAGGTACGTAGATCGGAGAGGTCACACTAATGTTCTCGATGATCTGATCATACATATCAGCTAGCCTTGGAAGGGACCTTGTCTTAATACCATTTGATTGGTTTGAAGAGGGGCCAATGTTGGACCCAATGATATGACAAAGAGAAGTGATGGGAAATATAGAGTAGAAATACCTATTCTAACCCATTCCACGCAGTATGTTCTTATATGGGATGGGGTTCCCTCCATTCAGTGTGTTTCTACCCAGGTGTGGGTACTACCCATTATATATTGTTATACATAGACCAAGGTTCCTACCATGTAGTTTTTTGCTATGTGGGTTTGGGTTTGACCCACATAGAAATTTTCTATACATAATCGAGTTCCTATTTTGTAGAGTTTTTCTAAATGGGTAAAGAATCCCTCTGTATAGTTTTTTGATATGTGTGATGGTGCCTTGCAAAGGGGATATCCGCTTATCCTTTTTGGTGTGGTGTCCATGAAAGATTATTGGGTTTATGGATGAAAAAGGAATTTAGTTTCCTCTTTAATTCTATAAAATGGGTTTACATACATAGAATAAAAGGCTATGCATTTCAACTCTCAAGTGATCTCTCCTTTTATTGACCTTTTTTTCTTAGGTCTCCCTCAATGTTCTTTTATAAGGAAATAGAGGGACTCTGTCCTAGGATGGACGACCATCCATGGTGGGTTGCAGGAATTCATTTTCCAGATCCCAAAAAGGACTCCATATACCATGAATGATTTCATAAATATGAGATAGAAAACACCATTAGTACCTGTGAACAATTTTTGAGTGGTTTGTCATTTGCGGTGGATGGAAATCAGAATCTAGCCCTATAAATGTCTTACTTTTGTTCACTGTGGTTGATGCTAAATTCTCTTCATGTGAATGATTTCATTCGAAGGTTTCCTCATTGAGTAGTGAAATTCCATGCAGAGTGGTGGTCTACGAAGAAATTTTTACTTTAATGGATGAACCCTTCCATAATGTATTTTCCCCCTTTGAACATTTTCTTTAAACTCCTCTCAATATTTGTTATCTTTATTTTCCAAATTCATGGATTATTTTCTTATAACATGTGTATTTTTTAGAAACCAATAGATTTTTTACATTTTTAGGGATTTTTAGGGATTTTTTATGATTTTTAGGGGTTTTAGGGATTTTAAGGATTTTGAGGGTTCTAAGTATTTTTAGGTTTTTGATGGTTTATTTCATGTTTTTAAAAGTTTCTAAGAGATTTTATGTTTTTTAGGGTTTTTAAAGTTTTTGGGGGTTTTATTGATTTTATTAGTTTTTAGTGGTTTTTGGGTTTTAATGTTCTCATGGGTTTCATGGTTTTTTGTGGGGTTTTATTGTTTTTATCATTTTTTGGTTTTTTGGTATTTTAAGTATTTTTAAGTCTTTATGGTTTTTAGAGGGGTTTTCAGGGTTTTTTGGGTTTTTTATGATTTTATGGATTTTTTAGGGATTTTTAGGATCTTTTTTTAGATTTTTAGGGTTTTGGGGTTTCTAACATTTTTTTTGGTTTTTATGTGTTTTAACTGTATTTAGATTTTGAAGGGTTTATTAGGTATTTTCGGGGTTTTTAGGTTTCGTTTTTTTTATGAAATTTAGGAATTTTTTTTAGGAATTTATGGTTTTTAAGGTTTTAGGGTTTTGAGGGATTTTAGAGTTTTTTTATAGTTTTTATGGGTTTTTTGGGTTTTTGGGGTTTTAGGGGTTTTTTTAGTTTTTATGGGTTTTAATGGTTTTTATATTTTTTTAATTTTTTACAGGATTTAAAGAATTTTAATATTTTTAGTGGATTTAGAGTTATTAATGATTTTAGTGGTTTTATGTTTTTTAGTGGGTTTATATTTTTTATGGTATTTTATGTGTTTTTAGGATTTTTAGGATTTTTAGGGTTTTTAGGGTTTTTATGTGTTTTTAAGTTTTTCTATTTTTTTAGGTTTTTCAAGATTTGTTTATGTTTTTAGGGATTTCAAGGGATTTTTTAAGATTTTCATGGTTTACTAGGGTTTTTTTGATATTTTTTGGGGTTTTAGAGGTTTTAAGAGTTTTAGGGTTTTTATGGTTTATGGTGTTTTTGGTTTTTTTGTTTTTCTTACTATTTTTATGGTTTCTAGGATTTTTTAGGGTTTTAGAGATTTTTAGGGATTTTTAGGATTTTTATGGATTTATAGGGTTTTAGTGGTTTTTTTGGTTTTTAGGGTTGTTATGGTTTTTCAGGATTTTAGGGTTTTTGAGTTTTTTTGGTTTTTACAGTTTTTAGGGTTTTGTAGTGTTTTTAGGTGTATATATGATATTTGGAGTTTTTTGTATGTTTTTGGGTTTTATGGGGTTTTAGGGGTTTTATGGGATTATGGGTTTTTATGATTTTTTTGGATTTTTAGGTTGTTTTATGGTTTTTATTATTTTTAGCTTTTTAGGGGTTTTATGTGTTTTTAGGTTTTTAAATGTTTTCATCAAGTTTTTCTGGGTTTTTAGGGGTTTTTACCTTTTTAATGAAATGTGGGTATTTTTTTTTGATTTTATGTTTTTTATTTGTATTTTTATAGAATTGAAGGTTTTTATCTTTTTTAGGGTTTTTAGGGTTTTATGATTTTTCGGGGTTTTTACCTTTTTAAGAAAATATAGGTATTTTTTGGATTTTATGGTTTTTTAGTGTTTTTAGGGATTTTATGTTTTTTTATCTTTTAGGGTTTTTATCGTTTTATGGTTTTTAGGGGTTTAAATTTTTTTATGTTTTAGTGGTTTTTCTAAGGGATTTTAAGGGGTCTTAGGGGTTTTTACATATTTAGATATTTTAAAGGTTTTTTTGGATTTTATAGTTTTTTTGGTTGTTAGGGTTTTTAGGTATTATGAGGGTTTTTAATGTTTTTAGGGGTTTTATGGTTTAATTGAGTGTTTAGTTTTTTTTGAGCTTTTAGAATTTTAATGTTTTTTTGATTTTTAACTTTTTTAGGGGTTTAAAGTATTTTTAGACTTTTTGTGAGTTTTTACGATTTTTAGGGTTTTTAGGGTTTTAAAGACTTATGGATTTAATGTTTTGAAGGGGTTTAATAGTTTTTAGGGTTTTTAGGATTGTTAGCATTTTTAGGTTTTTTATGGGTTTTAGGTGTTTTTGGGTTTTAATGTTTTTCATAGGTATTTTCATGCTTTTTTTGTGGTTTCTACATTTGTAGGGATTTTTAAAGAATTTTTAGATATTTTATGTTTTTAGGTGTTTTAGGTATTTTGATAAATTTGAGGGGTTTTTATGGTTTTTATGGTTTTGTTTGGTTTTTAGGTTTTTTTTGTTCTTACAGTTTTATAGTTTTTTTAGAGTTTTTAAAACTTTTTGTGGTTTAAATGTTTTTAGGTTTTTTAGTGGTGTATTAGGTGTTTTTGGTGGTTTTAGGGTTTATTAATGTTTTTAGTCCTTTTCATAGTTTTTTGGGGGGTTAGGGTTTTAAGGTCTTTTTGGGTTTTTAGTGCTTTTACATTTTTAGGGATTTTAAGTGTTTTTAGGTTTATATGATTTTCTCAAACTAGTTCATAAAATGTTTTTCACATCGAGTTTTTTTATTTTTTCTCATTTTTTTAGGAAATGTGGTTATAGGGGATGTAGTAAATAATGTTTTTCACATCGGTTAATTAAAATTGATGTTGTAAATATATTCTTCCATTGGGTTTTCACGTCTGTTATTGCATAACTTACTTGAAAACACACATTACACACCATTTATCACGCTCGTTATTTAAAATAACTGACGTGATAATTGGTTTTTCAAATCTGTTATCTAATCACTAACTTGAAAACCCAATTACACATCTTTATCACATCGTTAGTTTATAGAACTGATGTGATAAATGGGTTTTCATGTCAGTTATTGGATAACCGATTTGAAAAACAATGAAAATGTATTTTTCACATCAGTTATCCAATTACCGACATGGAAAATAGGACTTATATATATAGTCATCTCCTCCACCGATAGTAGCTCCAACAAAAGAAGCAAAAACTGAAAAGGCCTCCACCAGCAGTAGCTAAAAACAGTACAAGAGGCATAAATTAGAAAAGGTAGAAAAGGAAGCACAAAATCCAGAAAAATAAACGTACCATTAAAAATTTTAATAATCTAAAATCTAGTGTACATTGATTTATGTTCTCCACAAACAACAACCAAAAAAATAGCATAAGGGGCACCCAAAAAGGCATCACAAAATCCACCAAAATACCCATACCATTGAACATTCATATAAACTAAAAACCAATCAAAACTATAAAACTATGTTTCCCATTCATTTTTTAAATTCCTCAAGTCCTCCGTATTATATGATCATTAATCATAAAAAATCTACAAAAATAAAAAAAAACCATTTAACGTGGATTTTCAATAAAAGATATTAAATATTATAAAAAATTTTATAAAGAAACCTTACCTTATGAAACTTTGTAATTTTCCTATTTGAAATTATTTCATACATGAATCTTAAAACATAATATCCACATTCAGTTCCACCTTGTTGTTTATGACACTATTTCAAAGAGATTTTAATTCAAAATAACACTATTAATTAATATATCCACAATTTAGTAATTGTAAATGAAAATTCACCTTAGTTTATAGAAACTTGATCTTGGCATGCTTCTTATTTGTCATCTCTCTAAATAAATTCTATACCCTATTTAAAAATAATATAAATATAATAAATTTTATTATCTATAATATAAAAAATTAATAAAATAAGAAATATAACATGATCGATACATTCTTTAAATTTTCTCTCACCTCACTTCTGATAGTTAATAACCAGTACAATGTATTCTCTCTTAGAAAAAAGAACCCAATATCCAATTACCACTGATATAAAATAAAATTTAAATGGAGTTGTTAATATGTTAATTAAAATATAATGCATTTTGAGAAAAAATATTCCATTCCTTTCAAGATATGGAAACATCCAACACTGAATGATGACATTCTACTAGAATCTTTCACCTATATAAACTATTTTTTCAGCATCAGTCATTGTCACAACTATAAGAGAAATAAATTGTGGGTCCACAAATCCTTATACATCTATATTTTCATGCTCTGTAGACATTTTATATAGATACCTAATACAAAGAAGACATAATTATAAATTATCAATAAATTAATGGAACAAAAAATTTGTTAATTAACTAACATGGAAAAAAATTGTATCGTGTTGGTGCCCAATTGATCTCCTCCTGTAAGCTCCATGATATCATTTTTCGAAAGCCTCAGAGTTATTGCATGCCCACAAATAGAAACAACAAATAGAATATCATATACTCCCAATAACACATTTGAGTATATTGGAAATCAATCAAGACTATCAGAATCTGTATATGAAGTCAGGACACTTTGAAATTTTTGCTGTCTATACAATATTTCTTTACCTTTAATGTATTCCTATAAAAAAATTAGAGAAATATATAAAATTTAAAATGAGAAAATAAATTTATGAACAAAATGATATAAAATATAACATATATACATACCTCTAGGGTAATATGTCAAAGTATTCTAGATGTGAAAACTAAAATATGACCGATAGTTTGTCCAACTATACTCACTTCGTATGTAGGACATGGTATTTTTATTGATCTATCTACAATATCCTGTACAGTGACAATATGATGCTCTATCTCAATCTATCTATGAAGAATGGTATCGTTGATATAATATATCATCCCATATGAAATAATTTGATGAGGATCATCAACATAAAACTCACAGTGTCTTTGTAACTATGGAGGAGGGGGTGTTGGGGTAGGATAAGGAGTGGAGTTTGGAAACACATATGTCTGAGTAGGATAAAGAGGAGGAGTGGGATCTACTGGTGGGGGTCAAGGAGTCAGATCAGCAGGCATAAACTATCCTCGAATTCCTACAAACATCACCTGTACCAAATCTATGATCTGGTCCTCCATTGTCACTTTAATATCCTTAAGATTGGCTTCTAAGTATTCTATTTTTTAATAAACATTGTCCTTTCAAGAATCTTCTTAATATGGAAGCACTTTTCTTACTGATACATTGTCGGGTATTCTCGTACATGACCCAAATTTTTGGGATTTCCTTATGTTGTAGCTAAAATATCCTGTCTACCCTTAATAATAAAGACCCCCTATGCGGTCTTTTCCAAATATAATCCTATATGTAATATATTGAAAAATCTATAATTAATCAAAAAAATATAGAGTTTATTTAACTTTAATAAATAAATAAACATCTAATAATCCTATCAGCTACAACTCTTGACTCTTCTATAAAATATTCTCCTTTTTTCTCGTTTGAGGATTCTTCCATTATTTATGTCTATTAGGGGGAAGGAGGGGTTACCTCTCCATATCCTAATGACTCAGCTCTCAGATTTTGAAATTTTTATTCTTTCATGTATTCTTCCAATAATTTATACCCTCCCTAAGATAACGTATGAGGGTATACATTTCTAGCTTGAAGCATCTAATGAGATCTCATTTATTGCTATAAATTAAGAATTAATATTTATGAAATCATTAATATGGTCATTGATCCAAAAAAGAATCTAAAAAGGTAACATTTCACATACTAAAAACTCTTCTCATCATCTAATTTCAAGAAAATTTTTCCATGTATCTTCGTCTATAAATGGATATATACCACATGTATTTTCATACTGTCTATTCCCAAAAATTAACTGTGATGTGAGGAATGATTTAAAATCCCTCAATCTCCAAACCACCAATGATAATCATTTCCTCCTTACTCTTATAGTATCAGGTATATCACATGTCATCTGGTAATAAGGGGAAACATATATATCTATAAAAATATCAAGATAAGTAAAATAATAACAAACAAACTTACCAAAATGGTCTCCCACAACAGTGATAATTTTTCTTTTTCAAAAATATTCCAATCTTCAAACAAAATACTAACTTTACTTTTAGCTTGTATTGATACAAAATCATTCAATTCTTTTTCTGTTGGACCTATTATAATATCATTATCATCAATGTCCAATGGTATCCTATTTTCCTAGGTATGGGAAACTAATAATTTTGGTAAACGTGTGGTGCCACGTTTACCAGTCCTCAAACTCTTTTTTCCCTTTGGAAGTAGATGTATAATGTAAAGAAGGATGAGGAGTCTCATCAACAGGAGCATGTTTAAGTTCCTCTCTATAGGTATGAGTATGATCATCTCTAGGAATATTTGATGGTTCATAGTATTGATCGATCATTATCCTAAAAATCAGAAAAACATCAATTAGTACAAAAATATATAATTCAAGTGATTACATATAAATGTAAATAAAAAATTAATAATTATAAAACAAAAGGAAAAGTAAAATAAATGTACCACATTTTGATTCATATTTTTTATAGTTAAATAAAAATCAAAAAATATTAATAAGAGATGAAATGAAATAAATATATAAAAACTACACAATATTAATGAGATGAAATGGCATAGTAAAAATTATCCAACATGATAAATCATTTTTACAAAAAAATAATTCTCTTATAATATACTCTTATACAATATATTCTGTTTTTATTTAAATTGTAAAATTTAAAATAATTGTTTTTTAGAAAAAATAATTAATAGATAAGTTACATAACTGTAAACATGGAAAAATAGACAAAACTAAACTAATATAAACAAAAAATATAACTTATTAGTTATGATACATGTTTTTATAATGAAAATAAAATTAAAATATCTAACTCATAAAATTTTATAAATTAAACCATAATTAAACATATGTTACCTATAATATTTGGTATTTACTAAAAAGTTTTTACCTATATTACTTCGTCATGATCATTCTGTATGGCACAAACCATGACTTCGACATGTTCATCAATATTATTTGTTAATCAGTCCATAGATGTAGGGATCTCACATAAATTATCATCTTCATCATGTTTATCATCACCAACATACTATTTTTTCTTTTAAAAAAATATCCCACTACATTTTGGATTGATTATGAAAATAGAAATTTTTTTCATGTGTTTCCATGATAAAATGATCATTTGTGTATTCCAATTTATTCAGATTAACTAGTGTCATTCCAAATTCATTGGTTAAGAAACTTTTGTTACTGATAAACCATTTACACAAAAACATTGAATCTTTAAATTTAACTTAATGAACCTCCCATATTTCCTTGACTAATCCATAATATATAGTTGATTCTAAGATTGAGTTATTGTCTTCGGCACTTGAAAAATGCACTGCTTCAGCAAACACCGACACACTATTATTCTGAAATTCACTTCTGTTGTCTTAATCCTTTGTATGAAAATTATATCCATTAATGTCATACCCTTACAATGCTATCAAATTTAATCATGGACCACCAACTAACCATGTCTATGTTTTTGATGCATCTAGTTTCATAGTCACATTAAACCATGAAAAAAAAGTTTTGTTATGGTTATTCAAAATCCACATATCATTCTTTTTTGGATAACCTTGTTTTAACTCATTTATATGAAATTTTATATATGGTTTAGAACCATCTATATTTTTCACGATGTATAACTGTATCTTATTTATCTATTTACCTATAAAATTTTTTACATTAAATAAATGAATCCCCTTTCCCCCAAAATTAACTCATTCTTTGAGAGATTTAGGAAAACCAATTATCCCCAAATCAGACAAATAACTTTTATATAACTCTGAAACCTTCTCAAAAATATACTTCTCAACAATGGATGATTCATGTCGATATGGATTCTTAACACACCCCTTCAACATCTTCATATAAATTTCAAAAAGATTCAACCAAAGTACATATATATGTCCGCAAATCTTTATTTCTTACAACAAATGAACCTTTAAATGCACCATGATATCAAAAAAATATGGCGGAAAATACATTTCCAATGTAAAAAGTATAGAAACCACTTTGTTCTCCAATATTTTCAAACAATTAAAACCAATCACCTTATTACAAATAGAATTAAAAAAATAACACACCTTCATGATAATCATTCTAACACGGGTAGGAAATATTTCAGGAAATTCAACCGGTAGGATCTATTACATCCAGACGTGACAGTCATGAGATTTCATACCTATCAACACCAAGTAAATTTAAGAAACAAAATTTTTTACATTTTAAGAATAATAGTGTGGAACTTTTATATCATGAATACATTGAAAAAAATCTAGTTTTCTCCCTCTTGGATAAGGTATCACAAGTCAGAGGTAATAATTTTCACCTTCCATCAGAGGTGGGATCCAATTCCAAACGTATTCCCATAGAGAGTAAATCCATTCTTTCATTCAACCCATCTCGAGTATTTCCTTTAATATATAACAATGATCCAAAAAAAATTCTTATATATTCTTCTCCATGTTCATGAAATCAATGTTATGTTTCACCTTATGATATCTCCAATATGGTAGCTGAAAATATATTGACCGTTTCTTCTAAATATTGGTATTACCACTAGATTAATGAGTCTTTCTGAATGTCACATCAATGTTCTTCACCATCTCAAAATACTGATAAGAGGATAAAGGTTTGGGATAAATATCAAATTCATGTGAGTTTTAAATATTGTTTCAATATTCTATAATAGTGATCCATAGGCAAAACATTTGATGACCCATGTATATTGTTTTCTCCCATGATATAGTTGACAATATGAAGTCTGGTGTTTAGAAATTGGACATGCTTTATTCCCTTTAAAACTATATCTAGAAAAGTTTTCATATGGTGGGAACTCATTTATAATGAACATAATAATTGCATGAAGTGGAAAAAATTCCATTTTATTATAATCCTACACCCTTATACCTTCCTCCCATAATAGTTTCAAATCATCAATTAATGGTGATAATAAAATTTTAATATCATTTTCAGGCTGTTTTGGTCCACATATCCTTAAACTCAACATGAAATATTTTCACTTCATAAAAAATTTAGTAGAGAAAATGTAAATTACCAATAAAATATGTCATGAACTATGTGTTCTACTAATGATTCGATATGAATTCATTCCATCTGTGCATAGTCCAAGTATGATATCTCAAAATTTATTTCTGAATATAGGAAACTGGTGATCAATTTTATTCTACTGTGGACAATCAGTTGGATGATGTATTTTGTCATCACATATTCACTCATCAGTATTCTATCCTAACCATTTTTCATTATGTGAATTAGAAAATTAAAGTTTCAAAATTGGGATTATAGGAAGATACCAAAATACTTTTTTAGGGGTCTCAAAAACTTCTAAATTAGATTGTTATTTTAATTTCAACTTATATCAGGATGTCCAACATTTAGGACACTCTAACAAAAATTCGTATTATTTCATTTATAGCACATAGACTTTTGGGAAGACATGTATTTTCGTATAACACAGTCCCATTAGGTATTATATTTTCTTGGCCTTATAATGTGAATCTGGAAGATCTTTTGCATTATGAAGAATGTCTTTCAACAATTATAGAAGCTGTGTAAAACTGTTGTCACTCCATCCATGTTTTACCTTTAGGTTTATCAATCATAAAACCATAAATAAAATTGTATATTCTATATAATCCATATACAATTGTTTTTCTACATCACCAAATAAATACTAAATTGTCAGTTGTTTTTCAATTTTCTTTTACTTCAATATCATGATTAATTTCATCAAGTTTATCATATATATCATCTTGCAAAACACCATCATCAGTGGATCTAGAATTATACCTAGTTTCACCATACCAAATCCATGGGTTATATCTCGAATTAAAATCATGAAAAATTTAATGATATTTGATCTCTCTACTTTTTATATTATTTCAATTTAAAAATTTTAGGCATGGACAGAAAAGAAGTCTTAATTTGGAACATTTCATTTAGCAAATTAAAAAAATTTATTAGAACATTTCTAATATTCAGCACCTATTTGAGGTGAATTAATCCAACTTTGTTTCATAATATATAACAAATAACAAAATTAAATATAAAATACAAAGTTAGTAATTTATAAAATTTTATGATTATAAATGACATTGAAAAATATATAAAACCAATAATGGAAACATTTTAAGGAAAATAGAATATTTTTTTGAGAGAATTCATTCATTACAGAAGTAATTAAAAAATAGATTCCATTAAAAATTATCCCAAGTAAAAATTAAATGAATATAAACTTATGAAATTATTAAAAAAATATGTACAATGATATCTATAAAATAATATATAAAATTAGAACAACTTATTCCTAGTTGATTATTTATGAAAAAAAAATTATTCTATATTTTAATTAGCAATATAATCTAATCATAAATTGAGTATTAGTTTTATAAAATTCACATTAAATAAACTCAGGAACTAATTAACATATTATAAAATTAGAAGTAGAATATACAGCCTCAGTCATGTGAGGGATTCCTTGATAATTCAACGTTAACTTGTTCCAACAAACAGCAGACCAAAAAAATAACTATCATGTTTGGTTTTCTTATTATGTTACTTTTAAATAATTTAATAAATCAAATGGGAAAACAAAAAAATAGAATTATAATTTAAAATATTACTTATATTCCACTATCAAAAATTTAGGGGATACATATTATACTGAACCTTTGAATCCTTCAAAAATTAAAAGCATCTAATCCAAAACTATTACAGGAATATTCCACCTAGATTTATTTATAATACATTATCATTTTTGATTCAAAAAATGAAATATTATGAATATGTTACCTATTTTATATGAACATAATGGGAAAACCGTTTTTCTATTAGGTTTGTAAAATAGAATAGACAAAAATAAATATTACACAATGAACCCATGTCGAAGGAATTATTTCATTTATGAAGGATTGATATTTTACAAAACAACGTTCTATAAAATAGCTAGTTCAATAGACAAAAAAATAAATTCCATTTAATAATAAGATAAAAACACTATCATATTTTTCTAAAATCATCAAAACCAAACCATTGTCAAGTGAAAATCATGTCAGTACTACTAAATTGAACTTTCATGTGGAGGGTAGTGAAGGTTTCCAAGTCTATAGTTGTAACATTGGTATAAATTCACAAAAACAGTAGAATAAAATAAACTACTTGTAATTTAGAGTTTTTGGGACCAAAAATGGAATAATTATGGCACCCACAACATGCAAAAACAACTAAACAGTATAACCTTCCACTTATGACATTATAGAATTATCAACTAGTGATAGATAAAGTAGTCTATTTCTTACAATATATAAAAATTAGCAGACCATTCTAAACAAATACTTCTCAATACCTACAAAAAATAATTGGCACTTTAAAAACATCTAATTAACACAATATGAAATATATTATAACCTTCAGGTGTGCTAGTTGAAGTGGAGTAGATCTATAATAGAATTCTCAGCAATGAAGATGAAAAAACTTGAATGTAAGAAGATGGTAATGTGATAATAAATAACACCTTATTGAACAATATATGGTAAGAGATTTGAAGACAAAGAATGATTGAAAATAAATAAATGAAAATATACGTGGCTTACAAGAGATGTGTAACCCAAGGCCAATGAAAGCCTATGGCTGAATTTATATCGTAAGGTGAGATTTGAACAATCATATTGAAGAAAACAAACTTTTTGGGCTTTAGTGAGAGAGAAATGAGAGATCCATCATGATACTGGAAGCCTACATAAGGAAACCCTCGATTGATACATAAGTTTTTAAAAGGTTATTTACATATGTTAAATTATAACTGATGTGAAAAATGGATATCCACTGGTCTTTCACATCAGTTAAAGAATAACTGATGTAAAAACAAATTCTTTCATGTTGATTAAATTATAGAACTAATGTGAAAGGGTATAAATACCCACCTTTTCATGTCGATTTTCCTAAAACTAATGTGAAAATGTAATATGCCCAATTTTTCACAATGGTTATAAATAACCAATGTGAAAACTATGCTTTAAAAAATAGTTTCTGTACTAGTGTTAGGGGTTTTCTAAATTTTTATGACTTTTTATGTTTTAGGTATATTTATGGATTTTTCAGTATTTCAATGAATTTTTTTGGGGTTTTAGGTATTTTGGGGGGTTTTAGGGTTTGTTAGGGTTGTTAGTGTTTTTATAATTTTTTACTTTTTAGGGGTTTTAATGGTTTTATGGTTGTTAAGGTTTTCTTAGGGTTTTATGGTTCTTACTTTTTTAGGGAGTTTTAGGGATATTTATGATTTATAATGTTTTAGTGTTATTAAGGATTTTGAGGGTATTTATTATTTTTAGGGTTTTTATAGTGTTTTGTGTTTTTTTGAGTTTTTTTTGGGTTTTTAGTGTTTTTATTATTTTTTATATTTCTTTAATTTTTATGTGTTTAAAGATTTTTTAGTGTTTTTTGTGGGTTTTAGGTTTTTTATGGAGGTTTAGGGTTTTTAAGGTTTTCACGGGTTTTACATTTTTAGGGTTTTAGGGTTTTTAGGGTTTTAGGATCTTTCAGGGGTTTTAATGATTTTAGTCATATGGGTTTATAGTGTTTTAATTTTTTTACTATTTTATAAGGGATTTTTATGGTTTTTTAGGGTTTTATGGATTTTTAGGATTTTTATTATTTTTATAGCTTTTAGGGATATTGGGGGATTTTAATGGTTTTAAGGTTTTTAAGGGGTTTTAGGGTTTTATCATTATTATTATTTTCAAGGGTTTAAAGTTTATTTAGGTTTTAATGTTTTTTAAGGGTTTTCATGATTTTTAGGTGTTTCTACATTTTTAGGAATTTTAGTAATTTTTTTCATTTTTTTTGGTTTTTACGGTTTTTAGGGAATTCATGGTTTTTTTGGTTTGTCGGGTTTGTATGGGTTTTCTTATTTTGGGATTAAGGGTTTTTAAATTTTCTTAGTGTTTTAGGGGTTTTTATACTTTTATGGATTTTTATGTATTTTTTATTGTTTTTATATTTTTTAAGAATTTTTGGGATTTTTAGGGTGTTTATTGTTGTTAGAGATTTTATATTATTTTGGGTTTTTACAATTTTCTTACATTTTTTAAGTTTTTTATGTTTTTTTGAGTTTTTAATTTTTTCATTGGTTTAAAGTGTTTTAGATTCTTTAGTTTTTTTTAGTGTTTTTACGGGTATCTAGGATTTTTTTAATGTTTTTGGGGGTGTTTTTGGGTTTTTGGAATTTTTCAATATTTATTGGGGTTTTATAAATTTTTAGTGGTTTTATGTGCTTTTAGTTTTTAAGGTTCTCAAAGGGGTTTTTATGGATTTTCTGGTTTTTACATTTTTACTGAGTTTTTAGGATTTTTTTTGGATTTATATTCCCTTTTTTTTGTTTTTAGGGATTCTAAGGGGGTTTTTTAATTTTTAAGATTTTTGGGGTTTTAGGGTTTTATGGGTTTTAAGTGTTTTTTGGTTTTCAAGGTTTTCTAATGAATTTTATTTTTTTTATGATTTTTTATATTTTTAGATATTTTTATTTATTTTTTAGTCGTTTATTGTTTTTATGGGTTTTAGGGTTTTTTAGGGTTTTGGGATTTTGGGTTTTTTGTGTTTTATGGTTTTTTGGGATTTTAAGTGTTTTTTATGTTTTTAGGGTTTTATTCTTTTTTAGTGTTTTTCAAAAAAATTACGGGATTAAAGTGGTTTAAAAAAATTAGTAGTATTTAGGATTTTTAAGGTTTTTAGTGGATTTTATGGTTTTAGGATTCTTTTGGTTTTAGGGATTTTTGGTTTTAGATTAATTTTAGAATTTTTAGGTTTTTAGGGGTTTTAAGTGTTAATATTTTTATGTTTTCTTAGGGTTTTTTAGATTTTAGAGGATTTTTTAGGTTTTCATGGTTTTTTGGTTATTTTTTATGAATTTTATGGGTTTTTAGGATTTTGTGGGATTTTAAGGGTTTCTATGGCATTTTATGTTTTTATGGTATTTTTGGTTTGTAGGGTTTTTTTGAGTTTTCATAGGGTTATTATGTTTTTAATATATTTTTTTAACATTTTTAAGTGTATAAAAGGGTTTTTACTGTTTTTAGTGGGGTTTTATGTTTTTATATTCTTTTAGGGTTTTTAATTTTTTTTTGTAGTTTTAGGGTCTTTTTTCAGGTTTTTAAGGTTTCAAAATATTTTAGGGTTTTTATGTTTTTAATGTCTTTTTAGGTTTTTAAGGTATTCATAGGGTTTTTAGGGTTTTTAGGTTTTTTGGATTTTTTTATGATTTTAGGTAATTTTAGGTCCTTTTCATTATTTTTATGGTTTTTGAGGTTTTATTGAATTTGAAAGTTTTTAGAGTCTGTTAGGGTTTTTATTGGGTTTTAGGTTTTTTAGCATTTTTAGGGTTTTAGGGGTTTTAATGTTTTCATTTTTAATTGTTTTATTACGATTCTTTAGTATTTCTGGGGGTTTTTACATTTTATAGGTTTTTAAGGGTTTTTAGGATTTTTATGGTTTTTAGGGGTTTTAGTGATTCTCAGGCTTTTTAGGGTATTAGGATTTTTTAGGGATTTTAGGGATTTTGTGAGTTTTTTGGGGTTTCAAATGTATTTTATAATTTTTTAACAATTTCAATGGTTTAAAGGTTTTTGGGGGTTTTTGGTTTTTAGGGGTTTTATGGGATATTAGGAACTTTTATGGTTTTAGGGGTTTTCTTATATTTTTGCATTTTATGGATTTTATGGTCATTTTAGGTTTTTATACAGTTTTTAGCATTTTTAGGCTTTTAGGGGTTTAATTTTTTTAGGTTTTTAAGGGTTTTATGTGTTTTTAGGGTTTTTAATTTTCTTATGTATTTTTAGGTTTTTTGTTTATTTTTATGAATTTTTAGTGTTTTATGAAATTTAAGGGTTTTTAGACTCTTTTGTGGTTTTAGGCTATTTTAGGGTTTTATCGTTTTAGGGTTTTTATGGGTTTTCAACGTTTTGTGGGTTTTAAGGGTTTTAGGGGTTTTCATGGTTTTTAGGGTTTTTTACACTATTATGGGGTTTTAGGAATTTTTTAAGGATTTTTTATGGATTTTTATACTTTTGAGGGGTTTTAGGGACTTTGAGGGTTTTTAGTGTTTCTTAGGATTCTTTGGGTTATATTGGTCTTTTTTTGAGTTCGTAGTGTTTATGGAGTTTTTTAGGGGTTTAAATGTTTCTAATGTTTTTATAATTTTAAATGGATTTTTGAATTTTTATTGGTTTTTAGGGTTTTTATGGGTTTTAAGGTTTGTAGGTATTTAATGGTTATTAGGGGGTGTTAGGGTTTTTTGGGGTTTTTAAGCTATTTAAAGGCTTTAGAATTTTTTTTCATTTTCGGTTTTATGTTTTTTTAGGTTTTTAGGTTTTCATAGGGGGTTTTAGGGGTTTTATGATTTTTTAAGTTTTTTGGGATTTTTTTTTTGAATTTTACGGTTTTTAGTTTTTTTTTTGGAATTTTGAGGGGTTTTTAGGGTCTTATAGTTCTCATCAAATTTAGGTTTTAGAGATTTTAAGTGTTTTTTGTTTTTTTTTGTGTTTCGTAGAGTTTTTTAGGGGTTCTTATGTTTTTATATATTTTTAGGTTTTTAGGATTTTTATGGGTTTTAGGGTACTTATATATTTTAGGGTTTTGATGGATTTTAGGTTTTTCTGGATTTTTTGCGGTTTTAAGGTTTATTTTGGGATTTTTAGGTATTTTAAATAGTTTTAGTGTTTTTATGGGCTTAACAGTTATTTAGTCTTTAGTAGTTTTTTTGGTTTATATGTGTTTTTAGGGGGTTTTATGGATTATAGGAGTTTATATGTTTTTTGGGACTTTTATGGGTTTTAGGGTATTTTTAAGATCTTTTAAGGGTTTCAGAATTTTTTATGTTTTTTGGGATTTTAGATTTTTTTTATTATTTCAAAGTATTCTTAAGTATTTTTAGGTTTTTAAGTGGGTTTATACATTTTAACATATTTTTATGGATTTTGAGGGGTTTTAGGGTTTCAAAGGGGTTTTTTGGGTGCTTTTAGGTTTTTTTTTGTTTTTTAAAATTTTTGGGGTTTTATGTGTTTTTAGGATTTATGGTTTTCTTATGGTTTTGAGGGTTTTAGGGTTTTTATGTTTTTAGGGATTTTTAGGGATTTTTAGGTTTTTTTAGGTTTTTAGGATTTTATGAGACATTAACGGATTTAGGGGTTTAAGGTTTTAAATGTTTTTTTGGTTTTTATGGTTTCTAAGGTTTTTTAGTTTTTATGATTTTATGGTTTTTAGAGTTTTTAACGTTTTTGGGGGAAAGGAAGGTGCGAGGCCATGCTATTCCCGACCCACACAAATTTATTAAAAGAAATGAAAAGCAGACACGGGTAGGGTGGGGCCAAACAACCCACACTAAAAACCCCTAAACCCCCAAGCCACCAAAACTCCTAACGACTCGAAAAGCAGAAGAGAAAGAAGTAGGAACTACAGATCAAAGTCTCCATCCCCATATAGGTCCCCATCAGCACCATAACCAAAGGAAGCATATGAATCCACTGACTCCCATTCGGATGATTCATACTACTTTAAGAAGGTAGTGTAATAATCTCTGATACGTTGTTGCTCCACATTTAGTTGCGCCTTGACAGACAGACCTCCCCTTCCATAGGTAACATTCTAAGCTTTGAAAGAGGCACTCGTGGACATAGTCATTGGAAAAGAAGAATAGTCCTTCTTTTACCTCCTTCTTTGGGGATCTAAAGATACCCCTGCAGCTTTGTTTTCCTTCCCATAAGAAGTGGCCGCCTCTAGCAAGGCCCTTTCATTAACGATCATAGCCATATTATGAGTCATCCTTCTACAATCCTCCAGGAAAAAATCTTGATTAAGGATGAGTGAGTCTTCCTGATTTAGGGAGAAATCATCAAGACACCCACACTGCAGTACCCAACGAACCACTAGGATAAGTTCCTTAAAAGGCCCACTCCTAAACGATCATATCCATATTACGTGTTTTTAGGTTTTTATGGTTTTCTTAGGGTTATTCACGTTTTTTTCTTTTACATTTTTATGAATTTTTAGGTATTTTTTATGATTTTTATGGTTTTTAGGCTTTATTGGATTTGTGAGTGTTTTTAGTGTTTTTAAGGGTTTTAGGGTTTTTATGGTTTTTGTCATTTTTTTTGGGTTTTTAGGGGTTTATGTGTTTTTAGCTTTTTATGGTTTTCTTTTCATTTTTAGGGTTTTTAGATTTTTTTATGTTTTAGATATTTGTAAGGATATTGTAGTAATTTTATGGTTTCATTGGATTTTAGGCATTTTGAGGATTTTTAGGTTTTTTTGGTTTTTTTATGTGTGTATTGGTATTTATAGTTTTTAATGTTTTTAGGGGTTTATGGGGTTTTTCTTGTTTTTAGTGGTATATTAGGATTTTTATGGGTTCTATAATTTTTGGGGATTATTATGGGTTTTATGGGTTTTGTTTGTTTACTATTTTTAGAGTTTTTTTTT
The DNA here is from genome assembly GCA_963277665.1 of Viscum album. Classification (NCBI taxonomy): domain Eukaryota; kingdom Viridiplantae; phylum Streptophyta; class Magnoliopsida; order Santalales; family Viscaceae; genus Viscum; species Viscum album. Next base: position 460,135,277 of record OY728133.1, on the reverse strand, counting down.
CATTTTTAGGATTCTTAGATGTTTCAAGTGTTTTTAGGTTTTTTAGGAGTTTTATACATTTTTAGGGATTTTTTATGATTTTTTTAGGATTTTTATGGTTTTAGGGGTTTTAGGAATTATGAGGGAGTTTAGAGGTTTTATGGGTTTTTCGATTTTTATGGTTTTTATGGGTCGTTACGGTTTTTTGAGTTTTTAGGGGTTTTAATTTTATTTATAGTCTTCTAACATTTTTAAGGGGCTTAAATAGTTTTTAAATTTTTTTGTGTTTTTTAGTGTTTTTATGTATTTTTATGGGTTTTATAGTTTTTAAGATTTTTAAGGGTTTTCTTGTTTTTTTATTTTTAGTGTTTTTACATTTTTAGGGATTTAATGAATTTTTAGTATTTTTATGGATTTTTTTCACTTTTATGGATTTCTAGGAATTTTTGGGCTTTTGGGATTTAAAGAATTTTTTAGGGTTTTTAGTATGTTTATTTATTTTATGTTTTTTAATGTTTTCTTATGTTTTTTCAATAGTTTTTTGTTTTTCTTAATTTTTAGTGATTTTTATAGATTTTAATAATTTTTAGGGTTATTAGGGTTTTTATGGGTTTTAGGGGTTTTTTAGGGGGGGTTTTGGTTTCTTGGTATTTTTCTGTTTTTTTTAGTTTTTAATGATTTTTTAATGTTTTTTATATTTTTTCAAAATTTATAGGGGTTTTAATGGGTTTTAGAGTTTTTTAGTAGATTTATAATAAATTTATGGGTCTTTTGAGTTTTTAAGGTTTTAAGGGTTTTTTTATGGTTTTATGGGTTTTTTGGGGTTTTAGGGTCTTTTATGGGTTTTTAGGGTCTTTGGAATTTATTTAGTTTTTTAGGGGTTTTAAGTGTTTTATATTTTTAAGGATGTATTAGGGTTTTTAAGGGTTTTTAGGTTTTTATATGTTTTTCTTGGTTTTAGGGATTTTAAAGGATTTTTATGAGTTATTAATGATTTCAATGATTTTGAGGGTGTTTGGGTTTTTAGGTTTATAGGGTTTTTAGAATTTTTTTAGGTTATTAGGGGTTTTATATTTTTTTGGTTTTCATGGATTTAATAGGGGTATTTTTTGTTTTTTTATGTTTTTAAGTATATTTTGGGATTTTCTAGGATTTTTATATTTTTAGGGGTTTTAGGGTTTTTGAGGGGTTTTAGGGGTTTTATATATTTTTAGGAGTTTGGTGGGTTTTTAGTTGTATAGTATTTTTAAAGACTTTTAGTGCATTCTAGAATGTTTATATGTTTAAAGGGTTTTATATTTTTTAGTGGTATTTTGGGTTTTATGGGTATTTATGGGGTTTTAATGGTTTTCAAAGGATTTTTATGGTTATTATCAGTTTTTATGGGTTTAAGGTTTTAAGGTTGTTTTAGGATTTTTAGTGATTTTTTGGGTTTTTAGCGGTTTTAAGTGTTTTTATATATTTAAGGTTTTATTATGGGGTTTCAAGGTTTTTTGGGTTTTTTATGTTTTTAGTTAAATTTATTTATTTTTTAGGTTTTTTATGTTTTTTAGGGTTTTTAAGAATTTTTAGGGATTTAGATATTTTTAGGGGTTTAAAGGTTTTTAGGGGTTTTTTAATTTTTAGGATTTTAGTGGTGTTAAGTGTTTTTATGTGTTTAATGTTTTCTTATGTTTTTTCATGGTATTTATAGTTTTTATGTTTTTAGTTATTTATAGAGATTTTATATGAATTTTATGGGTTTTTGGTTTTTTTTCAATATTTTTCAGGTTTTAATGTTTGTATGATTTTTATTGTTTTTAGTATTTTCAGTTTTTTGGGGTTTTAAGTGTTTTTAGTTATTTAGAGTTTTCTTGGGGTTTTAGGGATTGTATGGTTTTTTTCATTTTAGGATTTTTGAGTGATTTTTAAGATTTTTATAGGTTTTTAGGGTGTTAAAGGTTTTTGTGGGTTTTTATGGTTTTTAAAATTTTTAGGATATTTTATGGTATTTGTTTTATAGAATTTCATATTTTTAGTGTTTTTAACATTTTTAGGGGTTTAGAGGGTTTTTAGAGTTTTTAGTAGTTTTTAGGGTTTTATGGGTTTATAGGTTTTTTATTGTTTTTAGGGGTTTTAAGGATTTTATTTGTTTCTAGGGTTTTGATGGTATTTTATGGTTTTTGGTGTTTTTTATGTTTTAATGGTTTTATTTTTTATTTTTAGGTTTTAATGGCTTTCTTAGAGTTTTTCAGGTTTTTTTGACGTTTTTATGGATTTTTCAAGATTTTTAGGGTTTTTATGGGTTTTTATGGTTTTATGGATTTGAGGGTTTATAGAGGTTTTATGGTGTTATCGTTTATTAGGGTTTTGTAAATTTTTATGGATTTTTATGGGTTTTTATTGTTTTAGGTTTTTATGGTTTTCTTAGGGTTTTGTAGGGTTTTTTGTGTTTTTTATGTTATTCAGTATTTATAGATATTTTTAACAATTTTTATTGTTTTTAGTATTTTTAGGGATTTTAAAGGTTTTATGGGGTGTTTTAGGGTTTGTTAGAGATTTTTGGGTTTCCATCATTTTTACATTTCTTAGAGGTTTTTTTGGTTTTAGGTTTTTAGGGATTTATTAGGGTTTTATAGGGTTTTACAAGGTTTTATGGTTTTTTAAAAAATTTATGGGTTTTTAGGAATTTAATGGGTTAGGGGGTTTTTGGGGTTTTTTTGGTTTCTATGGTTTTGGGGGGTTTAGGGTGTTTTTATATTTTTAGAGGTTTTAGGGTTTTTAGGATTTTTTGAATTTTCTAACGGTTTAAAGGTTTTTTTAAATTTTTATTGGTTTATGGGTTTTAAATTTTTTTAAGGGTTTTTTTTAATTTTTTGGGGTTTTTAGGGTGCTTAGGGTTTTTTAGGGGAATTTGGGCTTTATCCTTTTTATTTTTTTAGAGGTTTTAATTGTTTTAGTAATTGTATGGTTTTCAAAGGTGTTTTTGAAGGGTTTTATAGTTTTTTTTATGTTTTTATGGTTTTTAGGTAATTTTTAGGACTATTATGGGTTTTAGGTATTTTGGATTTTTTTTGGGTTTTGGGGTTATTAGTTTTTTGGTTTTATTAGGGGGTTTTGTGTATTTAATTTTCTGATGTTTTCTATGGGTTGTTTAGCGTTTTTTATCTTTTTAGGGATTTTTATGGAATTTTTAGGATTTTTATGGTTTTTAGGAATTTTTGGGATTTTGGGGGGTTTTAGGGTTTTTATGGTTTTTTCGAGGGTTTTAGGGTTTTTTTAGTTTTTTAGGGTTTGAAGGTATTTTCAATTTTTTTATAATTTTTACGATTTTAAAGGGTTTTCAGAATTTTCAATGGATTTTAGGATTTTTTGGGGAATAATGGTCTTTTGGGGTTTTTATGGTATTTAGGTTTTTTGGGTCTTTAGGGGTTTTAAGTGTTTTAGTGATTTTATGGGTTTTAGCTGTTTAAAGTGTTTTTAGGGTTTTAAGGTTTTCTTAGGGTTTTTCTTTTTTAGGGTCTTTTACATTAATAAGGGTTTTAGTGATTTTTTAGGATTTTTATGGTTTTTAAGGTTTTTAGGGATTTTGATGGATTTTATGATTTATAGGATTTTTGGGTTACTAGGGTTTTTAAGGTCTTTTAGGGTTTTTAAATATTTTTAAGTGTTTTTAGGTTTTAAGGTTTTCCTAATGATTTTTAGGGTTTTTAGGGGACTTTAAATTTCTAGGTATTTTTAGGGATATTTTAGTGTTTTTATGGGGTTTTTATGTTTTTTAGGGATTTTGAGGGGTTTTAGTGGTTTTTATTGTTTTTAGGGTATTTATCATTTTTCAGTATTTTTAGGGGTTTTAAGTGTTTTTGTTTTTTTAAGTTTTCTTATATTTTTATATCTTTAAGGGCTTCTAACATTTTTAGAGATTTTGAGGACTTTTTATGATTTTTATTACTTTAGGGTTTTCAGGATTTTGTGGGGTTTTAAGGGTATTTATGGTTTTTGGGTTTTATGGTTTTATTGGTTTTTTGGGATTCTTGTAGTTTTTTTTGGGTTTTAAGGTTTTAAAGAATTTTTTTTATCATTTTATGTTTTTAAAGGGGTTTTTCATTTTTATTGGCAATTTAGGGTTTTATGTGTGTTAGTATTATTAATTGTTTTAGTGATTTTTACTAATTTTGGTGTTTTTAGGGGTTTTTTTGGGTTTTTTGGTTTTTATGGTTTTTAACATTTTAGGCCATTTAGGTGTTTAAAGTGTTTTTTTGGATTTTATGATTTTATTAAGATTTTTTAGGGTTTTAGGTTCTTTTCCATTTTTTTGTATTTTTAGGGCCTTTTAAGATTTTATGGGTTTTTTGGGTTTTTTGGGATTTTCAAGGATTCTATGGCTTTCTAGGGATTTTAGGGTTTTTTGTGTTTTTAAATATTTTTATCATTTTTTTATTTTATAGGGTTTAATTTGTTTTAGGTTTTAATTTTTTCTTATGGTCTTACAGGGGTTTATCATTTTTAGGGATTTTTATGGATTTTTATTGTCTTTGTGGTTTTTTGGGTTTTAGGGATTTTGTGTGTTTTTTGGATTTTTATGGTATTTTAGATTTTTTTTGAAATTTTTATGGATTTTTATTCTCTTTGTGGTTTTTAGGGTTTTAGGGATTTTGTGTGTTTTTTGGATTTTTATGGTATTTTAGATTTTTTTGAAATTTTTATGGGATTAAAGGGTTTTATAATTTTCTATGGGTTTTATGGTTTTTTAGGGTTTTAAGGTTTATAAGGATTTTCAAGGTTTCTAAGGTCTTTTTGGGTTTTTAGAATTTAGTAGTTTTTATAAGTTTTAAGAGTATTTAGGTTTTTAATGTTTTGTTAGGGGTTTTTAGGGATTTTATCAGTTTTTATATTTTTAGGTATTTTTATGATTTCTATTATTTTTAGGGTTTTTTATGTATTATGAGGTTTTTATGGTTTTAAGGGGTTTTAGGTGTTTTTTAGTTTTTTGGGTTTTAGTATTTTTTTTCATTTTCAGGGGTTTTAAGGGTTTTTAGTGTTATTTGACAATTTTAGGGGTTTAAAGGGTTTTTATAATTTTTAAATTTTTTAGAGATTTTAATGGTTATTTGGGATTTAATGTTTTTGGGGGTTTATTGGTTTTTTGGTGTTTTAAGGATTTCTAGGGGTTTTTTAGATTTTAGTATTTTCTTGTGTTTTCAGGGGTTTTTAGTGTTTTTATGTTATTAAATTTTTCTTAGGTATTTTCTTGGTTTTTAGGTTTTTACAAATTTTTAGAGATTTTTTATGATTTTATAGTTTTTTGTGGATTTTGGTATTTTGAGGGGTTTTAGGGGTTTTTAGGTTTTTATGTGTTTTTTGGTTTCTTGGGGGTTTGGGGTTTTTTTGAACTTTTAAGGGTTTTATTGTTATTTACAGTTTTTTAATGTTTAAGGGTTTTAAATGGAGATGTCATCACAGATGTCGGGCCCACTCCTGGGCAATCCTCTATGTAACCCTAATACTAATCTCAGAACATTCACTAACATTATTGCTGGAAAATCCTCCAACGATCTCGATTTTAATGTTGCAAAGAAGCCTGGACCACGCATCGAGCCAAATATCTCTCGATATAGTGGTAAACCTAAAATCTCATTCTCATAAAATGAGGTCAACGTCCTTTCCTCAGACTTACACTTTGCACTCATTGGGAAATTCATCAAATATCACCCTTCACTAATTTATTTAAGGAAATTGCTCAAAGTAATAGGTTTTATGGGCTTCCATATAGGATTATTAAATTCCTCTTGTGTCCATTTTAGATTCTTCTCTGAAAATGATTACTATAGACTTTGGGAAAGAAGATTGTGGGTTTTGTGGGTTCTTCTATGAGAGTTATCAAATGGACCCCAGACTACAATCCTTTCTCTAAATCCCCTGTTGTTCCAGTTTGGCATGGCTTCCCCAGTTTACCCCTTCATTTGTTTAGGAAAATTGCTTTGTTTCCAATATCTAGCCTTATTAGAACTCCTCTTAAAATAGAATTTCGAATGAGGAATCTATCAAAGCCCTCTATTGTGAGGATTTGTGCTGAGATTGACATCTCCCAAATGCTCCCATCCTAAATATGGATACAAAATGGAAATTCTGGGTTCTTTTATGAAGTGATTTATGAGAATATTCCTACCTATTGCAGTGTCTGACACAAGCTTTGCCATTTCAAGATTGATTGTGATACTAGATTAGCTCATCCACAAAAACATAAACTAAGATATATAGAAAAAGTAAAATGAATGATAAAAGAAGGAAATGAATGTCATACAGTTACATGTGGCCCTTCTAGGATTGAAGTCCCCATTGGAGATAAAATTGATGTCAATAAGAAGACTAATGAGGTTAATTCTCATGATGGGGGCAATGACCAGTTTAAACAATCGGCGAGACCTCTTTCTAAGAAAAACGACCTTTTGGATTTTGTTATTACAGTTAACACTACTTCAGATTCTATCACACTTCCCTCCCACTTCGGTGGGTGTTCACAAGGAACATAATGAACCTCATAATGACTCTTAAGAGAAGAAGCATAGTGACCACTCTATTTCTTGTGAGCCTTCATATGATGTTTGTGATCAAACTTGTCTAATAGAGGATGCTTATTTAAAATCGAGATCCAGGAAAGGTAAAAATTGATTATTGACTCAGATGGATTCATTATTCCAAATCCAAAGAAGACTCATAAACGTATAGATCACTTTAATCTTGAGAGAATAATGGTTACTTGGTCATTAGAGGCTTCTAGAAAGATGAATCGAGATACCTCTCCACAAGTCGTGCATATTGATAATTCTAGTACATCCTATTGGGAAGATAATTCGAGTGACAATAGTGAAAATGAAAACACTAAACTGGCTATGAGTGATGCTTATCAATATGTTGATGAGGTGCTGGATGAACTGGAATCTTGGATATATGAGAAAGACACAATAGTATTTGAAAGATACAAGAATGGTTAAATAACTGGGGAATGTTAACTTCAAATCAGAGAAACAATTATCATCAAATTGGTATAGAAATTTAAATGTAATACCCACTTTAATTTTATAGATATTCCATGGCAATGAGTTAGTCTATTTTTCATTGTTGAGAATGATTCTTTTGTAGTTATAGGGACTGCTGTTTGAGCCTCAAATTTTCCTTTGGGAATTGATTTTATTTTAATTCAATGATTTATGTATACCGATGAGGGGGCCTTGTTTTTCTGCATTTTTGTATGTTCTGGAACTGCTGGTCTTTACCCGAGGCTGTTGCCCCATTTGACTTCTCATGTTTTTTGTTCTACCTAGAATATCTTGGCTGGTAGGTGGTTTTTACCTATGATTCAGTTTACTCTGAATAGACTTCTCTATATTGTGATGATGATATCTATAATGTTGCAACTTTCTTTTGATGGTTCAAGCACATTGGTCTATTGCACATTGATTTTGAAACAACATCTTTCACTTGGATATCTCCATTTTGCTGAATGTTTAAATTTCTGAATTCTGTTGATGTGTTTTTGGTGGAGGCAGATCCATTTTTCTATTCTTCGGACTATAGTAAAGGCTCACATCAGTTGTTATGCATTTCTAGGGTGGATCTTGTGGCTCCCTTTATGGATTGTGACTGTAATGTCCAATTTAGTTCTCAAGAATTCTTGGAAGGAACAACTTTTATTTTTTCAGATCGTTAAATTGATTCTTTATTTATATTCAATATAGAAGTGTAGGCTTATCTGGAAACTTCTTCTCTCAATTCTTATCCAGCTCTTTGGTCCACAACCAAGCATTTTCTAGGTGTTTAAATGGTATTCTAATTCCCTCTCAAGATTTCTTGATAAAATATGGTTTTATACATTTTCATAAAACTCATGATTTTGTAACACCCCAATCTTCCACGGTACACTTCTCTTTGAATAATACAATAGTGTGTGTTGTACGCAACACTGAGTTCAAACGCACAATGACTTACCAAACTAGACGATCAAAATAGGTTATGAATAGTAGTTACTTAATTTTAAATATTATATTATCCTTATAATTTTAATCCATATTATTAGTTTCTAAGACATGATTTATGAACAAATTCATTTTTTCAGATAAAAGAAGTATTTTTCAAAAAATAAATTTTTACAGCCTTTTAATGGCAAAGCTTTTTTAAAACCAATATTTGAAACTTTTATATATTCAATTAGACAAAATTAAATTCTCCTTTAGAATCGGGACATAAGAATTTAGTATCAATAATGTTTTGGTGTCTTTCTGATAACTTTCATATTTGGATTAATAATGAAAAATACTATATTTTAACTGAAAACAACTTTTTTAATCAAAATAATTTATATTGTTAAATTATACATTTTAATGGTTTGGAAGTATAAATATATTATATTTTTACTATTTAATCCAATTATGGTCATTTTAAGTAATTTCACCTTGAAATAGGACATAAACAAGTGTCAAACTTTTGATAGTTAGTATTTCTTAAAAATACGCCTTTTGGTTTCGAAAGCAGAAATCAATTTTAAATTAATAAATTAAACTTTTATGTTTTGAGTTTGGTAAAATAGACATCATTTTTGGATTCGGAATAACGAAATTATCCTAGGGTGAAATTTTGGTACTTTTCGGATATCTTTTATATTTTGATGAATAGTGAGAATTACTAAATCTTAATTAAAAACAACTTTTTTAATCGAAATAATTAATATTGATAAATTATGAATTTTAGTGGTTTTAAAGAATATTTAGAATATATTTTTACCATTTAATTCAATGTTTTTAATTGTACATAATTTCACAATTAAACCAGACATAAACAAGTGCCAATCTTTTGATAGTTATTATCTCTTAAAAACACGCTTTTTGTTTTAACAATGGGAATTAATTTTAAATTAATTTCTTCCACTTCTGTGTTTTGAATTTGGAAAAATGGATTCCATATTTGGAATCAGTATGTTCAAATTGGGTAAATAGGTAACTTTTATTTTTAGACATTTTGAATAATTACTGCGGTAAATATTTTATTTACCATGGTTAAGGGTAAATCCGGTAAATAAGGGTTAAAAAATATATTATAATAATAATAAATTACCTTAAAATGTGTCGTAACCCTATTGGTTGATACATGGTTGATCATTTGCATCTTTGGGTCAATTTTGGGACCTCATGGATCCACTTGTAAGTGATAATGACACTTTATTTTAATTAAGTTAAAATGAATACAAAAATGACACAAGCATATATCTTTTAGCAAAACAATTTTTAAATAAGGGAATATATGTTGGATTTTAGATAATAAATATTCATTAGAAATATAAAAAGATTTAATACATAATGATATTTTATTTATAATTTTTAGACATTAAATAATTTAATTTATTTATGACACAATGATGATGCAGTAATTACTATAATAGTGAAAAATTAAAATAATTGATATTATAAATACCCAAACAAATATAATTTGAAACTTTTAATGAATTAAATTAATTTTCTAGGATAATATGACATATTAGGATTGATTTAATTGACTTTTTTTGAAGTGATCAAGCTGTTATGAGTTTCACAAAAATCAACTATTGAATAGTGTCAAAATTGACATAAAAGAGTTTTTAAAACAAATATTATATTATTAATTGATATTAAATTCCTAAAAATCTAAGGTTCGGCCAAGAGACTTATACCATGATAGGTGTCTCATTAATGGACCAATTTGGGGTCTCTTGGATGTATATAGTATGTTTATTAACTATATAATATAAAAATACAAAGTGACATGGTAAATATCAAACTAGTTAACTAAGAGTTAAAACAAAAAGATAAGGTTAATATAATGACCCATACCTATCTAAATTCTATTTGTTGAATTGTTTTAGACCTATACCCGCCTTAAACTTTGAATAATCAACTTTGGAGCCATTATAAACCGAATATGAATTTATTATAAATTAATATTTCTAGCTTTTCCAAAGGTGCCCCTCACCCCTCTTATAAAAGTGCACTCTTCCTTCTCATTTCTTCACACCTTAAAAGCCTTTTGGTTCGGCCAAACTCTGCCCAAATACTCTCCAAACTTCCCTCACTACAACCCAGAGGCCTTAGTGTGATCATAAATCCAACCTAAGGAGCCCTTTTGATCAAATCAAAAGGAAGAACCCAAAGAAGAGGTAATGTTTTCACCACCCTCTTTCAAATTCATTTCTTCTTCCACTTCTTCTTTCTATGTTATTACCATTATAAAATAATAAATCCAGTATATTGTAATACTAGGATGTTATTATAATTATAGTACAACCATATTCAGTATTCTATCCACCCTTTGAATAACATGTCACCATACGTGCGTACGTACGGCTTACCGTCTCCACGTCGTGGTGTAATTGTTATTCAATATATTATTATTTGGATGGATATAATAATGATGTGTAACTCATATAAATAATAAACATAACATGATTATTATTCTTTATATATAATATACCATCCAATTATATATTATTTTAATATCAAAAGAATGATATTGTCGCTCGTGCGTATGTACGGACTACCGTCTCCACGAACGCGATGAGATTCATTTTCCATCATATCCATTCAAGTATAATTCTCATTTGATGATTAAAAATAATATTTAAGGACTTGATATCATTCTGTATATGAATAATATACATCCCATTAATAACAAATATGGCTCACATAATAATGAATATAATGTAAAATGAACCCGTTAACACCCAAAATGACAATAATTCTAAGATATTATTAACAAATCAATGTTAAAAGATCATATATGATATCATATTAATGAATATGATTATTTTATAATTAAATAACAATTATTTCACCATTATACAGGAGGTTAACCTACCGTAAACCATGGAAAAAGTACAAAGTAAGGGATTTTCTTATCTCACTTTCAATTCCGTGAGATTTCCATTGTTCGCCACTAAATTATTGAAAGTGGTGTATTGTGTACTGCCATTTGATATATATTATCATGATTCTCTTTATATTCATTTTATTCTGTAAATCATTTTGTGGTTATTAACTTTTGTCCATACAACTCAGTTGATTAACGTGGTAAGGGGTTTCTTAACTCACTCTTAATTTCGTGAGAATTCCATTGTTCACCACTTAATTATTGCATATGGTGTATGTGTAATGCCCATGATTGTATTCATTGTGTAATATAATTTAATTTATGGGTATTTACATCATCATGGTATGATCCTTCTTTCATGGGTGTATGTTTCATAAGTTACCTAATCGATAAGGGAATTTGAGATTTCAATTTCCACTCATTTGGCTTTACGCATATTTCATTGATTATACTACCCCAAGATTATGTGTGGAATCAGTATTCATTTGATTATGTCATAATTTCCACTCCCCTTCCTGTGGATATACTTTTGATACACATAATCACTCCATTGATAATTCTCAAGTCATTGATATGAATTTGATAGGAGTAATTTTAACTCATTCACCATTTGTTGAGTTAAACATCCAATTCGTTGGTGTTTTGTTTACAAGAATATGTGTGAATATCCTTTGATTGTTTTGCACTAAATATCCAATAATATTTAGTGTATCTATATTTTTCACACATAATTATGTCATTGATTTATCCCTAACCTAAGGATACAGCCTTTATGAGAGATTTCATCTCAATTTAAATTCCATTGAGACTTCTTTGTTGTTATACACCAAATCACTTTTATGTGGTGTATATAATGTACTTTGACATAGTATATCATGAATCCATTTATTCTCATGATATTACAAAGTTTTGATTACCTCAATTATTTGTATTCAAGTGTCGCTCTTTTGGTTAGAATCTCTAACTAAAATACCATTTTTAAATGTTTTAAAGACTTATTCTTCTAAATCTTTCTCATTAATGTCCATGTTTTAAAAATTGGTTTTAAGGATTTATTTACATGGACATTAAAGTTTTAAAATTAAAACTCCTTTTAAAAGTTTCAAAGTGGTATGGGACACTTTGATTCAAAAATCTATTTTTAAATGGCTTCTTGACAAATAGTGTGACTTTTAAATGTTTTCAAGAAAAGGGGGATATTTCTCTCAAATAGTTTTGATGATTATTTTCATCTATGTCAACATCCTTCATTATTCTTTATTGAGGTTAATGTGATAAAATACAATCTTCCATATTGTATCGAATGAGTTATTTTTGACTATGGATGTGCTATTTTTATACCATTCATGGTTTGTGGTTAAAGTATTGACATTTCGTATGCTAGTTTTAATACGAATGTTTATGTTATGTTTAAACCTGTTCATATGAGGAATGCATTGGACTTAATAAGTGACGGGTGGAGCCCGCTATAGCTCCTCGATGCATCGGTAGGTCTCATGAGACAAATTAGTGTCTTGGCACAAGGCCTTGGCAAAATCTTATTTGTAGTCTTGGCACGAGGCCTTGGCTATGTGGTTATGATTGTCTGGCATTATGCATTCCATCATTATGAAAGTGGTTATTGATATTGCATGTGATTGTTCGACTAGTAGAATATCCATGTGAATAAGTAAATGGAATTATTTCATTTTATCTTTTCCATATTATGCTGAAGTTCAAGTTTAAAAGGATTTTGTTTTAATTATAAATTTCCTAAAGTGTTTATGCTTATCTATGAAAGATTCTGCTATAATGTTATCCTTACTGACCATCTGAGCTCACCCCTTTCAATGTTTTATTTTTCCCAGGATTATGAAGAAGTAATTTATGAATGACCTGTAGGGATAGTATGAGGGGATATGATGAAAAGATGTTTTTTTAGTAATGTAAAAATTTATGATTGTATCTAGTGTTTCCAATGCTACTAAACTAATCGGTCTTTCGAGACTTGATCTTTCCTGTGATCATGCCAATGTTATGTAATAATGCACCGACTCTAGGTAACTGAGGTTGGGGCGTTACAGTTGGTATTAGAAGAAGTTTAGTACAAACCTTGGACGCTAGATTTAGATAAACTCTGATTAGAGCACGTAGACCTAAGATGAACTTTGAGGATTAGTATAGAAGAACTTCCTAGAATTTTGGTATTGTAGAGATTTTGTGAGTTTTCCGATCAATACATCCCTGTCTGGATACGAGCAGGTAGAGGCGGATCTGGCACAGATGTACCTATGGGTAAAACCCGAAAACACCGCTTTGAGCTAGACTCGAATGGGAACTGGTGCACGACAACGGGCCTTGCTGCACTCTTGGTTACGACACTCCCGGGGGATATGCTTAGGATAATTTACATTTTCTTTACAAACCGATTTAAGTAATATATATAAGATTAGAGTAAATGACCTTGGTTAATCCTAATATGTTTCAAATTGAGAATATGGTGACATGTTAATCTCTAAATGATTTTAAGAATACTGTTACTCATACAATGCTTTCTGGTTTTAGTCAATGGCTGGATTCCAAGGAAGTCATAGTGACTTTGAGAATGATGTACAAGGTGGGAACGGTGGTGGAAATGAGCAACAAAATGGAATGTTGATAGGCGTAAAAGATATCATCTTTATGCCAAATCAGTTTTCCAAAAATATGATCAACAACATATATATTAACCAACTCCCAGACTCAACAGGGAAGAGAAAGGTGATGAATGATAAGAGCTCCATCAATGGATACCATGGAGAAAAGAACCCTCAATTTTAATCATGCAGGAAATGTGGAAGGAGACACCCAGGAAAGTGTCTCAATGGGACAACGAAATGCTTTACGTGTGGGAAGGAAGGACATAAATTGAATAATTTCCGAAGAAAAATGAAGAGTACTATGGAAGAAGATAAAAGTGGTCCCAAGAGTCCATTTACAGTCATTTGCCATAAATGTAGGGGACCTGGACATTACCCGAGTGAATGTCCTATTCAATAGGATATTTTCTTGGTCAAAGAAGAAGCAATGTGGAAATAAATGGTTGGAGAAATGTTCAAAAAGTATTAGCGCTCCTTGTTGATGGGTTTACTTTGGAATAATTTTCTCTTTTATTTGTAACCCCGCAGTTTGCCATGTGAGAATGATATTTGAGGAAGAATTGTCTCTTCTCTTGTGGATATAGGTATAAATAACTATTTGGTTTTATATGATCATTGGGGTTTGATAGAATTATAAGTTATTATAATTTGGGATGAAAATGTATGGTATGATATAACATTTGTGGTTAAATTTATGTTATAGTATTTTGAGGAATTTATCTCATTTTGGAAATATTATAAAATATAGTTTTTGAAAAAGGACAACACGTAGACCGTGTGAAAACCCGTCGCTTCGGACAAAGCTGTGGGAATCGAACACACAACCAAAGTGCGATTGGGATTTATCGCCTACCACTGGAATACATGAAGTCCCTGGATAGTGTGACTAATTTTTTTAGTTAAATGATTTTATTCATCAATAATAAGTTGATTTGGGTTTTTATGTCTTATCAAATGAATACCCTTGGTATAGGAATATGATTTGGTGATTAAGTGATAAATGTTATTTTAGAAGATGTTCGCTTTGTTGGGAACACTATATGCCGAAGGAAAATAGAATACTATGGGGTTTCATTTGTGGAGTAATGGTAGATTTTTATCTACATTTTTATTGTGGATTTATAGTGATTTGGGTTATTTATGGAAATGATTAACCTATAATAGAGAATATGTTATTAGGTTAATTACATTTAAGTATGTGACATTAAGAGTATTTTATGTCATTTGGAGATACAATTTAACATGGGAGACTACATAATCAAATTCTTCAATGTTTTGGGTTTAAATATTACTTTGGATTATATGGAAGGATTTTAAGGACAATTTATTATTGAATGGTATTTATTTAACTTTGGGGTATTGTTGGTTTAATTTTAGAAATTAAGATGAGTGATTATTTCTCTCAAGGAATATCCTTTTGGGGGATCATTAGATCTTGAACTAACCATTTTGGTTTTTATTAATCTCTAAAGACAATGTAAATATATAGTTCATCCTGCATGGATCATGTGATTCTATAGAAGTTTATTCTAGCTCTTCCAGTGTGACCAAGTCTTATTGAATACTCATCGTTTAAAAAAAATGATTTAGTGGTGAAAATTTATTAAAGAATTAAACTCTACTTAAAAATTAAGTATATATCTTTATATTCTTAGTCAATATCAAAAATGAATTCCTCATCCTTATGTAATGTAACTTAAAACAAAAAAAATGTTGTCTGTTTACTTTCCTACTAGAAGACTAATTACCGTTTGTCCCAACAGAAGTTTGTGGTCTTCTTATTGTTAACTTTCACCTGATCATGATTTCTATCCCTCTCCATCAGAACATGACACTTAGTTTATCGTCCATATCCATGTTTTCCTACATGGAATCCGAGTATGGGTTATCTTGGTTGACCTTTATACCTCTCTTTCTTTATTTTAATGTGATAGTTTTATTGACTATTTTTCCGATGTGGGACATTTTATTATATTCCTAAGCACAATTTTAAAAAATTGCGAGGACGCAATTTATTGAAGGAGGGGATAATGTAACACCCCAATCTTCCACGGTACACTTCTCTTTGAATAATACAATAGTGTGTGTTGTACGCAACACTGAGTTCAAGCGCACCACGACTTACCAAACTAGCCGATAAGAAGAGGTTATGAATAGTAGTGACTTAATTTTAAATATTATATTATCCTTATAATTTTAATCCATATTATTAGTTTCTAAGACATTATTTATGAACAAATTCATTTTTTCAGATAAAAGAAGTATTTTTCAAAAAATAAATTTTTACCGCCTTTTAATGGCAAAGCTTTTTTAAAACCAATATTTGAAACTTTTATATATTCAATTAGACAAAATGAAATTCTCCTTTAGAATCGGGACATAAGAATTTAGTATCAATAATGTTTTGGTGTCTTTCTGATAACTTTCATATTTGGATTAATAATGAAAAATACTATATTTTAACTGAAAACAACTTTTTTAATCAAAATAATTTATATTGTTAAATTATACATTTTAATGGTCTGGAAGTATAAATATATTATATTTTTACTATTTAATCCAATTATGGTCATTTTAAGTAATTTCACCTTGAAATTGGACATAAACAAGTGTCAAACTTTTGATAGTTAGTATTTCTTAAAAATACGCCTTTTGGTTTCGAAAGCAAAAATCAATTTTAAATTAATAAATGAAACTTTTATGTTTTGAGTTTGGTAAAATAGACATCATTTTTGGATTCAGAATAACGAAATTATCCTAGGGTGAAATTTTGGTACTTTTCGGATATCTTTTATATTTTGATGAATAGTGAGAATTACTAAATTTTAATTAAAAACAACTTTTTTAATCGAAATAATTAATATTGATAAATTATGAATTTTAGTGGTTTTAAAGAATATTTAGAATATATTTTTACCATTTAATTCAATGTTTGTCATTGGACATAATTTCACAATTAAACCAGACATAAACAAGTGCCAATCTTTTGATAATTATTATCTCTTAAAAACACGCTTTTTGTTTTAACAACGGGAATTAATTTTAAATTAATTTCTACCACTTCTGTGTTTTGAATTTGGAAAAATGGATTCCATATTTGGAATCAGGATGTTCAAATTGGGTAAATAGGTAACTTTTATTTTTAGACATTTTGAATAATTACTGCGGTAAATATTTTATTTACCATGGTTAAGGGTAAATCCGATAAATAAGGGTTAAAAAAATATATTATAATAATACTAAATTACCTTAAAACGTGTCGTAACCCTATTGGTTGATACATGGTCGACCATGGGCATCTTTGGGTCAATTTTGGGACCTCATGGATCCACTTGTAAGTGATAATGACACTTTATTTTAATTAAGTTAAAATGAATACAAAAATGACACAAGCATATATCTTTTAGAAAAACAATTTTTACATAGGGTTATATATGTTGGATTTTAGATTATAAATATTCATTAGAAATATAAAAAGATTTAATACATAATGATATTTTATTTATAATTTTTAGACATTAAATAATTAAATTTATTTATGACACAATGATGATGCAGTAATTACTATAATAGTGAAAAATTAAAATAATTGATATTATAAATACCCAAAAAAATATAATTTGAAACTTTTAATGAATTAAATTAATTTTCTAGGATAATATGACATATTAGGATTGATTTAATTTACTTTTTTGGAAGTGATCAATCTGTTATGAGTTTCACAAAAATCAACTATTGAATAGTGTCAAAATTCACATAAAAGAGTTTTTAAAACAAATATTATATTAGTAATTGATATTAAATTACAAAAAATCTAAGGTTCGACCAAGAGACTTATACCATGATAGGTGTCTCATTAATGGACCACTTGGGGGTCTCTTGGATGTATATAGTAAGTTTATTAACTATATAATATAAAAATACAAAGTGACATGGTAAATGTCAAACTAGTTAACTAAGAGTTAAAACTAAAAGATAAGGTTAATATAATGACCCAAACCTGTCTAAATTATATTGGTTGAATGGTTTTCGACCTATAACCACCTTAAACTTTGAATAATAAACTTTGGAGCCATTATAAACCGAATATTAATTTATTATAAATTAATATTTCTAGCTTTTCCAAAGGTGCCCCTCACCCCTCTTATAAAAGTGCACTCTTCATTCTCATTTCTTCACACCTTCAAAGCCTTTTGGTTAGGACAAACTCTGCCCAACTACTCTCCAAACTTCCCTCACTACAACCCAGAGGCCTTAGTGTGATCAGAAATCCAACCTAAGGAGCCCTTTTGATCAAATCAAAAGGAAGAACCCAAAGAAGAGGTAATGTTTTCACCACCCTCTTTCAAATTCATTTCTTCTTCCACTTCTTCTTTCTATGTTATTACCATTATAAAATAATAAATCCAGTATATTATATATACTAGGATGTTATTATAATTATAGTAAAACCATATTCAGTATTATATCCACCCTTTGAATAACATGTCACCATACGTGCGTACGTACGACTTACCGTCTCCACGTCGGGGTGTAATTGTTATTCAATATATTATTATTTGGATGGATATAATAATGATGTGTAACTCATATAAATAATAAATATAACATGATTATGATTCTGTATATATAATATACCATCCAATTATATATTATTTTAATATCAAAAGAATGATATTGTCGCTCGTGCGTACGTACGGACTACCGTCTCCACGAACGCGATGAGATTCATTTTCCATCTTATCCATTCAAGTATAATTCTCATTTGATGATTAAAAATAATATTTAAGGACTTGATATCATTCTTTATATGAATAATATACATCCCATTAATAACAAATATGGCTCACATAATAAAGAATATAATGTAAAATGAACCCGTTAACACCCAAAATGAAAATAATTCTAAGATATTATTAACAAATCAATGTTAAAAGATCATATATGGTATCATATTAATGAATATGATTCTTTTATAATTAAATAACAATTATTTCACCATTATACAAGAGGTTAACCTACCATCGACCAAGGAAAAAGTACAAAGTAAGAGATTTTCTTATCTCACTTTCAATTCCGTGAGATTTCCATTGTTCGCCACTAAATTATTGAAAGTGGTGTATTGTGTACTGCCATTTGATATATATTATCATGATTATATTTATATTAATTTTATTCTATAAATAATTTGGTGGTTATTAACTTTTGTCCATACGACTCAGTTGATTAACGTGGTAAGGGGTTTCTTAACTCACTCTTAATTTCGTGAGAATTCCATTGTTCACCACTTAATTATTGCATGTGGTGTATGTGTACTGCCCATGATTGTATTCATTGTGTAATATACTTTAATTTATGGGTATTTACATCATCATGGTATTATCCTTCTTTCATGGGTGTATGTTTCGTAAGTTACATAATCGATAAGGGAATTTGAGATTTCAATTTCCACTCATTTGGCTTTACGCATATTTCATTGATTATACTACCCCAAGATTATGTGTGGAATCACTATTCATTTGATTATGTCATAATTTACACTCCCCTTCCTGTGGATATACTTTTGATACACATAATCACTCCATTGATAATTCTCAAGTCATTGATATGAATTTTATAGGAGTAATTTTAACTCATTCACCATTTGTTGAGTTAAACATCCAATTCGTTGGTGTTGTCTTTACAAGAATATGTGTGAATATCCTTTGATTGTTTTGCACTGAATATCCAATAATATTTAGTGTATCTATATTTTTCACACATAATTATGTAGTTGATTTATCCCTAACCTAAGGATACGGCCTTTATGAGAGATTTCATCTCAATTTAAATTCCATTGAGACATCTTTGTTGTTATACACCAAATCACTTTTATGTGGTGTATATAATGTACTTTGACATAGTATATCATGAATCCATTTATTCTCATGATATTACAAAGTTTTGATTACCTCAATTATTTGTATTCAAGTGTCGCTCTTTTTGTTAGAATCTCTAACTAAAATACCATTTTTAAATGTTTTAAAGACTTATTCTTCTAAATCTTTCTCATTAATGTCCATGTTTTAAAAATTGGTTTTAAGGATTTATTTACATGGACATTAAAGTTTTAAAATTAAAACTCCTTTTAAAAGTTTCAAAGTGGTATGGGACACTTTGATTCAAAAATCTATTTTTAAATGGCTTCTTGACAAATAGTGTGACTTTTAAATGTTTTCAAGAAAAGGGGGATATTTCTCTCAAATAGTTTTGATGATTATTTTCATCTATGTCAACATCCTTCATTATTCTTTATTGAGGTTAATTTGATACAATACAATATTCCATATTATATCGAATGAGTTATGTTTGACTGTGGATGTGCTATTTTTATACCATTCATGGTTTGTGGTTAAAGTATTGACATTTCGTATGCTAGTTTTAATACGAATGTTTATGTTATGTTTAAACATGTTCATATGAGGAATGCATTGGACTTAATAAGTGACGGGTGGAGGCCGCTATAGCTCCTCGATGCATCGGTAGGTCTCATGAGACAAATTAGTGTCTTGGAACAAGGCCTTGGCAAAATCTTATTTGTAGTCTTGGCACGAGGCTTTGGCTATGTGGTTATGATAGTCTGTCATTATGCATTCCATCATTATGAAAGTGGTTATTGATATTGCATGTGATTGTTCGACTAGTAGAATATCCATGTGAATAAGTAAATGGCATTATTTCATTTTATCTTTTCCATATTATGCTGAAGTTCAAGTTTAAAAGGATTTTGTTTTAATTATAAATTTCCTAAAGTGTTTATGTTTATCTATGAAAGCTTCTGCTATAATGTTATCCTTACTGAGCATCTGAGCTCACCCCTTTCAATGTTTTATTTTTCCCAGGATTATGAAGAATTAATTTATGAATGACCTGCAGGGATAGTATGAGGGGATATGAAGACAAGATGTTTTTTTATGTAATGTAAAACTTTATGATTTTATCTAGTGTTTCCAAGGCTACTAAACTAATCGGTCTTTCGAGACTTGATCTTTCTTGTGATCATGCCAATGTTATGTAATAATGCACCGACTCTGGGTAACTGAGGTCGGGGCGTTACAGATTTTGTGTGCTCGTTGTATCAATTATGCATCATGAGGTCATTATGACTTTGGAAGGAATAGTATGAGAGCATGGAATAAAGTAGGAAGCATCGTGGAACCCTATCTTCATGAAACAAGAGTATCAAAGTGGTGATATATTTCCAAGAAAGTACTATTTTCTTTTCTAGAGGAACCATGAATCTTGACTGAACTATCCACCACATCCCTGGACTGTTTTTATCTAAAATTTTGGTTTATTAGAATGGATAATTTCTATTGATATGACTCACAAAAAATATTTTTCCCATAGATGGGTGTCTGGGAGGTGATGAAGGCTCTGTTCTTGCTGGATTTAATGCTGGACGCCACTGTGGACTGGTGACATCTCTAAATATGGATTTTTCCTGAGGCATATGCATTTCATAGAGCAGGGGTGAAGCAGGTTTCAGCTCAGTTTTTTTCTTAACATTCCAATCGTGGTTTCCATAATTTATTGATGGTGTAAGTGCATTACACGTCGAGTTTCCTATTATAAAACTTTAAGTTTAATAAATTTATCTAGGCATGAATTGTGTGACCAATTCATGTAAATTTCCTCAAAGAAAGGGTTTTAAATGGTTTTTATAGTTTTTAGTAGTTTTTATGGTTTTTATGGAATTTTAGGGTTTTTAGGGGTTTTTAGGGATTTTATGAGTTTTTTTCCTTTTTATGTTTTTAGGGATTTTAAGTGTTTCTATTTTTTAAGGATTTATTTCGATTTTCCCATGTTTTTATTGTTTTTTATGTTTTTATAGTTTTTAAGGATTTATTAGTATGTTTATGGTTTTTAGGATTTTATTGAGTTTGTTGTTTTTCTTGGGTTTTTAGGGTTTTAATAGTTTTTTAGTAGTTTAAGGGATTTTTGTGTTTTTTAAGGATTATATTTTTTGGTAGTTTTTTGAAATTTTGATGGGTTTAAAGGGTTCTTAATGATTTTTATATTTTTTTTAGGTTTTTTATGTTTTTTAAATTTTTGAGTGGTATTCATTGTTTTTAGGATTTTTTATATTTTTTTGGTTTTTTAGTTTTTTAACGTTTTTTAGGGATTTTATGTGTTTTTAGGTTTTTAAGGTTTTATTATGAGTTTTCCAGGTTTTTTGAGTTTTTCACATTTTAGGTAATTTTATGGATTTTTATGTTTTCTATAATTTTTAGGGGTTTTAGGGATTTTGAGGGGTTTTATGATTTTTTTAGTTTTTAGTGTTTTTTGTAGTTTTTAGGGTTTTTAAAGTTGTTATACTTTTTCAATTTTTTTAGGATTTTAAAGGGTTTTTAGAGTATTCATTGGGTTTTTGGGGTTTTATGGTTTTTTAGGGTTGAATGGTTTTTAGGGGGTTTAAGGGTCTTTTATTGTTTTTAATATTTTTATTTTTTTATGGAGATTTAAGTGTTTTTATGGTTTTATTGTGGCTTTCCTGGGTTTTTAGATTTTTATATTTTTTTAGTGATTTTAAGGTATTTTTTATGTCTTTTAGGTTTTTTATGGCTTTTGGGGATTTTGAGTGGTTTTAGGGTTTTTAGGGGTTTTTAGAGTTTTTAGGTTTTATAGGGGTTTTGGTGTTTCTATAGGTTTTTAGGGGTTTTAATTATTCTTAGGCTTTTATGGTTTTCTTAGGGGTTTAAAGGTTTTTAGAGGTTTGTACGTTTTTGATATTTTTGGTCCTTTTTTTGGGATTTTTATGGTTTTTAGGTTTTTTTAGGATTTTGAGGGGTTTTAATGATTTTTTTTTTTGGGTTTTTATAGTTTTATATTTTATTATATTTTTTTGGGTTTTTAGGATTTTTTGATTTTTTTTACGGGTTTTAAAGGTTTTAGAGTTTTTTAATATTTTTGGGGTTCAATAGGTTTTTAGATTTTTTAGTAGTTTTTAGGCATTTTTTGGTTTATAAAGGTTTTTTACAGATTTTATGGGTTTTAAGGTTATTTAGGGTTTTTAGGGTATTTTAGGTATTTTTGGGGTGTAAATTTCTTTTAGGTTTTTACGGTTTTTGTAGGGGTTTTATATTTTTTATATTTTTAGGGGTTTTCAGTTTTCAATGGGGTTTTAGGGGTTTATTTGGATTTTGATGGTAAATAGGGTTTCTAGGGATATTGGGGTATTTTAGGGTTTTATCATTTTTTAGATTTATAGGGGTATTGATATTTTTTATATTTTTATGGTTTTCTTCGGGTTTTAGGGTTTTTTTGTTTTTAGGGATTTTAGGAATTTTTTATGAATTTTATAGTTTTTAGGGATTTTAGGGTTTATAGGGATTTTGAGGGTTTTTAGTGTTTTTAGGGTTTTAGGGTTGTTTTGGACTTTTACGGTTTATTAGTATTATAGTATTTTAAAGTTGTTTATAGTTTTTATTATTTTTACAGTTTTAGTGGTTTTTAGTGTTTTATTTGTTTTTAGGTGTGTTATGGGTATGTAGGGTTTTTAATGTTTTTAGGGGTTTTATGTTTTTTAGAGGCTTTCAGGGTTTTAGGGTCTTTTATGATTTTTCGGGGTTTTAGAGTTGGTAGGTTTTTAGGGTTTAGTTTTTTTATGTTTTTATGGTTTTCTTTGGGGTTTTTGGGTTTTTATGTTCTTAGGTTTTTTAGGTGTTTTTTGGATTTTTATGGATTTGAGTGTTTTTAGGGATATTGAGGGTTTTAATGTTTTGTCCGTGTGTTCAGGGAATTTTATGGTTTTTATCATTTTAGGGTTTTTAATTTTTTTTGGGTTTTTATATTCTTATTAAGGTTTTTATCGTTTTTAGGGTTTTCTTTGTTTTATGTGTTTTTTGGGATTTTTTAGGATTTCTATGTTTTTTAGGTATTTTGATTATTTTTTGGGGTTTATGGTTTTAAGTCCTTTTTTGGGTTTAATTTGTTTCAGTTTTTATGGTTTTCTTAGTTTTCTTCATATATTTTATGGTTTTTATGTGTTTAGGTATTTTATGATTTTTCAGAATTTTTATTCTTTTTTGGGGATTTAGGGATTTTGAATGGTTTTAGGGTTTTTTAATGTTTTTATTTTTAGGGTATTTATCGTTTTCAGGATTTTAGGTGTTTTTAGTGATTTTAGATTTTTATGATTTTCAGAGGGTCTTTCTGGGATTTTAGTGTTTTGTACATTTTTAGGGGTTTTTGTGGTTTACTTGGATTTTTTTGGGTTTTTTTTGTTTCTAGGGACTTTGAGGGTTTTAAGGTTTTTAAAATTTTTATGGTTTTATGGTTATTTTGTTTTATAAATATTTTTGCTGGTTATTATGGTTTTCAGAGTTTTTTTATCATTTTTAGGTGTTTAAAGGTTTTTAAGAGTTTTTAGAGGTTTTTTTAGTTTTTATGATGTTTTTGGGTTTTTACGGGTTTAAGGGGTTTCTAGGGTTATTTAGTTTTTATGGGGTTTTAGGATTTTTTAGATATTTTTTGTTTTTATGTGGTTTGAATATCTTTTAGGTTTTTAAATTTTCATTGGGTCTTGCAAGGTTTTTGTGGTTTTTTACATTTTAGGGGTTTTATGTATTTTTATGATTTTTATGGATTTTTAGGGTTTTTATGGATTCAGATGGCTTTTACGATTATTTTGGTTTTTTGGGGTTTTTTGTTTTTTGGGGGTTTTTTTGTGTTTTTTATTTTCTTAAGGGTTTTAAGTTTTTTCATAGTTTTTTTATGTTTTAGGGGTTATAAGGGTTTTTATAATTTTGTGGTTTTATATGGGTTTTCTTGGTTTTAGGGGTATTTAGGTTTTTATGGGTTTTTATGGATTTTAGGGGTTTTAGGTTATTTTAGTGTTTTTAGTGTTTTTTAGGTTTTTTAACAGTTTTGATTTTATTTTGTGATTTTTAAGGTTTTCTTTAGGGTTTTCTGGGTTTTTAGAGGTTTTTATTTTTTATTTTATTCTTAGGTATTGTAAAGGATTTTTGTGATTTTTAGGGTTTTTTGTATTTTGACAGTTTTAGGTGTTATAGGGTTTTTGGGATTTTATGTGTTTCTTGTTGAGTTTTTTAGGTATTTATGGTTTATTTAGAGTTTTTAGAGTTTTTTTTGACAAATTATTTGTTTAATTGTTTTTTATAGTTTTAGTGTTTTTTGTGGTTTTTTGTGGTTTTTTGTGGTTTTTTGAGGTTTTTTGTTTTTTATTGTTTTTAAGTGTTTTATGGGTTTTAGGGGAGTTTTGCGGATTTAGGGTTTTTTAGGGTTTTTTTTGTTTTAGATTTTTTTATTTTTATGGGTTCTATGAATTTTTATTTTTTTGATGTTTTCCTAGGGGTTTTAGGGTTTTTTCATTTTGAGGGATATTCTGTGGGTTTTAGTATTCTTATGGGTTTTTAGGTGTTTTAGGTAATTTGAGGGGTTTTAGGATCTTTTGGGGCTTCATCGTTTTTTAGGTTTTTAGAATTTTTTTTGACTTTTTAGGGTATTTTTGTTTTTATAGTTTTTTAATTTTTTTAGAAGTTTAAAGGGTTTCTAGATTTTTTAGTTCCTTTTTATGTTATTTATGGGTTTTAAATTTTTTTTGATGTTTTAGGGGATTTTCTATTTTTAGGGGATTTTGGGCTTTTAGGGTGTTTTGGGGTTTTTAGCAATTTTATGTTTTTAGGTACTTTAATTATTTTAAGGGTTTTTAATGTTTTCATAGTAATTTTCTGGTTTTTCATTTTTTTTCATATTTTTAGTTATTTTTAGGGACTTTTTGGAGTCCAATGTATTTTTAGAGTTTTTAGGGATTTGAGTGTTTTTAGGGTTTTATAGGGTTTGGGGTTTTTAGGTTTTTTCTCATTTTTAGGTTATTTATGGTTTTTAAGTATTTTTATGTTTTTAAAGTATTCTTAATATTATTTAGGATTTTTTGGGTTTTTATAGATTTTGAGGGTATTTATTGTTTTTAAGGGTTTTCAGGTTTTTAGGGTTTTTAACAATTTCATGGGTTTTGGGTTTTTAATTATTTCTAGGTTTTAATTTTTTATGGGTTTTCAGGGTTTTTAGGGGTTTTTATGTTTTTAGGGATTTTTCTGGATTTTTTTAAAAAATTATAGTTTTTATGGTTTTAAAAATTTTGGGGAGTTTTTAAAGGTTTTAGGGTTTTAATGATTTTAAGGTTATTTTGGGTTTTTTGGAGTTTCTAGGGTTTTTATGTTTTTTTAGAGTTTTAAACATATTTAACAGATTAAAGGGGTTTTAGTGTTTTTTAGTGATTTTATAGATATTTTAGGGGTTTATGGGTTTTTATGTTTTGTAGTGTTTTTATGATTTTTAGGGGTAATAAGTGTTTTTAGGATCTTTTATTGTTTTTAACACTTCTATTTTTTTGGAGTTTTAATTTTCTTAATGCTTGTAAGGTTTTCTTTGGGTTTTTTAAATTTTTAGGTATTTTTAGGTTCTTTTTAGGTTTTGTATTATTTTTATGGTTTATAGGGATTTGAGGATTTTTAGGGTTTTTATGGATTTAGGGGTTTTAATTTTTTTAGTGTTTTTCATGTTTTTAGGGGTTTTAATGTGTTTTTAGGTTCTTAAAGTTTTCTTATTTATTTTCATGGTTTTAAGTGTTTTTTTTGTTTTTTGGGATTTTCATGGATTTTTAGGATTTTATGGTGTAAGGGTTTTTAAGTATTTTTAGGGTTTTAAATGTTTTTATGGTTTTTATGGTTTTTATGGTTTTTATGGTTTTTAGGGTTTTAGGGTTTTTAGTGTCTTAGATTTTTTGAGGTTTTTAAGGTTTTTAGATTTTTTAAATGTTTTTTGGGGTATAAAGGTTTTTTAGAGGTTTTAATAGTTTTTAGGGTTATTATAGGTTTTTAGGGGTTTTAAGGTTTTTAGGAGTTTTATGGTTTACATGTTTTATAAGAGTTTTAGTGTATTTTTAGGTTTTTAGGGTTTTTTCTGTTTTTGGGTTTTTAGGGGTTTTATGTTTTTTTAGGATTTTTAGGTTTTCTTGTGGGTTTTTAGGGTTTTCTCATATTTTGGGACTTTTGGGAATTTTTAAGATTTTTTGGTTTTTAAGGATTTTCAGGATTTCGAGGGTTTTATGGTTTTTAGGGTGTTTGGTGTTTTTTTAGTGTATGTAGCGTTTGTTAGTTTTTAGGAGATTTAAGTGATTTTTAATTTTTATGGTTTTCTTAGATGTTTTTAGTGTTTTTAGTGGTTTTTAAATTTTTATTTATTTTAAGGGATTTTTTGTATTTTTAAGTTTTTTTATGGATTTTGAGGGTTTTGTTTGTTTTTAAGGGTTTTTGTGTGTTTTTTGGGTTCTTGATTGATTTATATGGTTTTTTGAGTTTTTAAACATTTCTGAGGGTTTAAAGGGTTTTTTGAGTTTTAGTGGTTTTGTAGGGCTTTTATGGGCTTTTATGTTTTTTAGGGGTTTTATGATTTTTTTTGGTTTTTAGTGGTTCTAGGGTATTTTTAGTTTTTTTGAGTTTTAAGAGTTTTTCGGGGTTTTAAGTGTCTTTAGGTTATTCATTTTTTCTTAGGGGTTTTCAGGGTTTTTAGGGTTTTTACGCTTTTAGGAATTTTAAAGGATTTTTAGGATATTTTTTTAATGTTTTAGGTATTTTTAGGGGTTTTATGGTTTTTATGGTTTTAAGGATTTTTTAGTTTATTTAGCATTATTAGGTTTTTTGGGGTTTTAATATTTTTAAGGATTTTAATTTTGTCTTAAAAATTTTCATATATATTTTAGGGGTTTGTGCATTTTTTTGGACTTTTAATTATTTTTATACTTTTTATGGGTTTTAGGGGTTTTATGGATTTTGAGGGGTTTTAGAGGATTTAAGGCTTTTTTGGTTTTGTAGATTTTTAGGTTTTTTTGGAGTTCTTTAGAATTTCAATTTTTTTTTATTTTTTAACATTTAATAAGGAATTAATGACGTTTTTTAGTTTTTAGTGGTTTATTTGGGGTTTAGGGTTTTTTAGAATTTTTGGGAGTTTTATGGATTTTATGGTCTTTATGGGGTTTTAGAGTTTTTTAGGGTTTTTAGCTTTTTTGGGTTTTAGGGGCTTTAAGTGTTTTTAGGTTTTTATGGTTTTCTTTTGGCATCTCAGGGTATTCAGGGTTTTTTTATGTTTTTATAGATTTTATTGGGTTTTTAGGATATTTCTAGATTATTAAGGTTTTTAGGGATTTCAAGGGTTTTAGGGTTTTTATGGTTTTTTGGGTCTTTAGGGAAGAAGAGGTGTGAGGTCAGGCTATTCCCGACCCCCCTAAAATTTATTACTAATAAAAAAGCCGCAACAGATAGAGGTGGTGCAGGGTCAATCGACCCATACCCAAAAACAAAGCCTCAAAAGGAAAACAAAGAGAAAGATCAAGTCCAAAGGAGAGAAGAAAGCAGAAAAGAACAAGAAAAAACACCATCATAGGGTCTACCAGCCTTCCCCACCACCATCATGATAGTCCGCACCAGGGGGATCTCCCTCGACACCATAACCGGAGGATGCATCAGAGTCTGCTGACTCCCATTCAGAAGAGTCATATTGCTTCAAGTATTTGGTGTAATACTCCCTTAACTTCACCTGCTCCACATTCAGTTGCTTCTTGGCAGGCCACCCCACCTTTCCAGAGAAGTTCTTTGAAGATTTGCTAGAATCCCTCTTAGATACCATTCTCGTGAAGGAAGAGTACCCCTTCCTTGGACTCCTCATTTTCAGGACAGCAGCGTCAACATCACCATGTTTTTTCTGGATAGGGATAACATTTTCCTCCAAGTTGTGTAAACAAGAGGTGGGGGGTGGAAACCTCACCTGGGACAGGTCCCCTGCAATGTTTTCTTTCCCAAAAGAGGAAAAATCTCCAAGTAGGGCCTTGTCCTTCAAAATCTGGGCCATGTTGGATTTCATCCTAGAATCATCATCAGAGCCACTCTCCCAAAACATCGAGAACTGGGGTTTCATTCCCTCCTGCAGTAGAGAAATCGACACAGGTACATTAATCACATTAGGGTTCTCCAAACCCATGTCTTTCTGAACCAAAAATTTGGAATTCCCATCCTCATTTTCCCAAATCATCCCATCTTCAAAAAATTTAGCATCATGTGACCCAAATGGGACAAGCGCCTCCAATGCATCCACTACGATCAAAACTAGTTCATGGGAGTCAGCTGGGGAGTCCTCGTGCACCTCCATAATTGGCTTCAACCCCTCCCCATGTATAGAAGCATCCCCTTTCCCATGCTCATCTTCCATCCCTACGCCCTCCCCCTTCCCACGTCCCTTCCTAGCCACCTCCTCCAACTTATTCACTGGCACCTACACCTACACCTCCCCCTACTCTGTCACCTGGAAGGAAGAATCCCTAGCATCCCCCTCAACCAGCACCTCAGGCGTATTCAAATCCAGTCCAGTAGACCAACAACGAGCAACACCTTCAAAACCATCATCCCTGAACGCCCCCGTGCTGCTACTTCCCCTTCTGGTTCAGCACATCCAGAATTTTCAAAGCTGTCACTAGCAACATAGATGAGAAAGGGAATCTGCCCATCAGTGCCTGTGGATGCCTTCTCATTACCACCGGGTGGCGCCACCAACACTCTACTAAGATACAGAGATGCAGCCCCTCTAGTTTGACCCGAAGAAACCAGAGCTCCATGATCCTCACCCTCTATACCAGCTAACAAATCACCTCAATAGTCCTGAAACCCCTTACCCATATCCTTACAAGCAGCTCCCTAAATCACAAAGTAGTTATTCTTCCTATCTTGTTCATCCCAGTCGCTAGCCAACTTTTCTTGTACAGCGTGATGCTCATATGTCAACCCCTCCGAAACCAAGACATCAAACTGATTGTGAATGGGGACACCATCATCTCCCTCATGCACAGTCAATGGTTTATCAGAAACTCTTACCACCTCCATACCACCAGGAATGGGAGAAGGCCCAGGAAGCTCCATCATCCGCGACTCTACCATCCTCAGACTCTTGGTTCCTTCCACATGTTTCACCACTTCTATAATTTCCACAATTCCTATATCACATTCCATCCTATCAAATCCATCATAGACCCTCAGGATAGAAAGTGGCTGTCGATCAACCTGCATCAGAACATCCCCTACCACGATATCCTCATGATCCTTATCCAGAGGCAAATTATCCAATCTAGAAGGGGGACCCTTATTGTTCATTTCATGTTCCCCCCAAGGAGGCACAATTGTTTTATGTCTTTAGGGGTTTTTGAGTTCTTTAACATTTTTAGGGGTTTGAATGGGTTTAGATATTTTAGTGGGTTTTTAGGGTTTTATGGGTTTTTTTTTATTTTTTACGGTTTCGAGGGGTTTATGGTTTTTAGGGTGATTAAGGTTGTTATGGTTTTTAGAATTTTTAGGTTTTAGGTTCTTTAAGTGTATTTAGGTTTTTAAGGATTTATTACAAGTTTTCAGGGTTTTTTATGTCATTAGTATTTTTTAGGGACTTCTTAGTATTTTTATGGTTTTTAGGGTTTTTAGAGATTTTGAGGATTTTTTACTATTTTTTTAGTTTTTTAGAATATTTAGGGGTTTATGTGTTTTTAGTATTTTAAGGTTTTCTTTATCTTTTTTATGTATTTTAGTTTTTTTTTTCATTTTTAGGGATTTTTATAGATTTTTTAAATATTTTTATTGGTTTTTATGGTATTTAGGGATTTTGATAGTTTTTAGGGTTTTTAGGGGTTTAAGGGTTTTATGTTTTTTATGGGTTTTTTGAGTTTTTAGGGATTTTAAAGTTTTTGATTTTTTAAAATTTTTAGGGGTTTGAAGGCTTTTTTGATTTTTAGCATTTTATAGGGTTTTTGGGGGTTTTTTGGTTTTTATGATTTTGATGGGATTTTTTGTTTTTTAGTTGTTTTAGGTGTTTTTTATATTTTTTATCGTTTTTAGAATTTTTTGGTTTCTTAAAGGATTTAAGTGTTTTTAGGTCTTTATGGTTTTCGTAGGGTTTTTATGGGTTTTTAGGGGTTTTTACATTTTTAGGTATTTTTAATAATTTTTTAGTATTCTTATGGGTTTTTAGGGATTTTGGGGGGGTTTAGTGTTTTTATGGATTTTGAGGGTTTTTTAGGGGTTTTAGGGGTTTTTAGTTTTTTTAAGTTTTTTTTGGTTTTTAAGGTTTTTACGTGTTTTTTCGGTTTTTAAGGTTTTCTTAAGTGTCTTCAGGGTGTTTTGGGTGTTTAATATTGTCTTGAAGGTTTATGTATTTTTTGTTTTTATTTTTATGGTTTTATGTTTTTAGGGATTTTGAGGGTTTTAGGATTTTTTATGGTTTTTTGGGGTCTTATGTTTTTTTGGGTTGGGAGAAGTTCTCATGGAAGATCTGAAAACTTTTTTATGTGGGTTAAGATCAACCAGACTACATTGTGAAATTTAAAAATGGAAACATGAATTATGAAGGAGCCTCCTCCTCTCCAAATAGAGCTCTATTTACGAGTGAATTCTTTGCATAACACCTCCACAAAGCACTGAAATTCCTTCATAATGAATATCGGTAAGAAAATACATTTTCTTGGAGATTTCCTTTTTTAAATCCCCACAAATGAAAAATTGTTTTTCAGGTGAGTCATTGTTTTTTAAGCCTCTTGAAAATGAATTTTCCTCTGTAGGGTTAACCATCTTTCTAAAATACCCCAGAAATAAAAATTCATTTGCAGTGTGAGACGATTTTTAATTCCCCTGCAAAATATTTTTTATTTGTGGGGTGAGGCATCTTTATCAGGCCCCCTTCAAATGATTTTTTATTTTTTGGGTGATTCATCTTTCTTAATCCCCCCATAAATGAAAATTCCCATTGTGGGGTGATGAGCATGCTTGTAAACCCAAAATTCTTAAGGGGTGGTTGTTGGGAGGTCATGTTCATACACCTCTAAAAACTCTTATAAAAACCAAGGGGGTATAGAAGTTTTTGGAGGAATATCTTGAGAGAGGATTTCATGTGAAATATAGTCTGAGAAATCATTTTCAGGAGGTAAACATCTAATGCATATTACAAAGTTAATAGGGTATAAAAAATTAGTCCAGATAGCAAAGAAACCTATACGGGAAGACCATATGAAAAACAATTTCCTTTGTGGACCACAATTATAAAAACATTATGTGGATGAAATATTTTTGAATCACCATCCTATATAGAAAGCAGCATGCAGGATGTGGTACTTCAGTCTCGATACCCTTCCATGAAACACTCTTCTTTTCCTCAGACCCTTCGTGAACTGTCCTACCAACCCTTTCCATAAACTACCCTTGTGAAGTTCTAAGATTCAACTGGGTCCCTTCACGATGCACCCCATTTATAAACCAACCTTCGTAAATCACCATATTCGGCCCCTATCTGTTCCATCCTTCGTGAAGCACCCAATTCAGACCCTCTGATGGCCATCCTTCATAAAATACCCAGATCACCCCCTTTAAGAGCCATCCTTCATGAACCACCTAGCTAAGGTATCTCCAAAATCTATCAGATATGTATGATCAAACCAAAGGGTTCACCAGAATTCCCTCCCATTCATGCATTCCCATGGTAAATAATCTTCTATTGGTAACCTCCTTAATAATGGGGATCCTTAGAATGTTCTATTTTATAAATTTCCATGGTAAAAAGGGACCCAACATTGGATTTAGTACTAGGGGCCTCTCTATTCCAGACGGTCAGGGGTGGATCACAATTTCATTTCCCTCTGAGGGTTAATGTGATATCCTCATATCTTCCTTGTAATTAGAAAAAAGGCATTCATACTTGAGTAACCCCTTAGTCATTTTTGTAAGGGGTCAAAGACTCCTATTCTTTGTTTCCCATGGTATTAAAATAAGATTGGAGATGGGAAGATTCAGATCCATTTCTCTCGCCATTTGGGCCCTAATCTCATCCACTAATGGATGAAGGAGATTGTGTGGTTTCCAGATCTACCTCTTACTCTTATTTCTCACACCAAGCATGACTCATGTGGGATTAGATTTTAGTGGTTATATTGAAATCCGCACAATCCTTCATAATTTTCCTCCTCCTAATGCATATGCCCTAACCATGTCCCTCTTAATGGGACTCCTCTATAGGTGTAATCCCTAACTAACCAACTATATGGGATTTGACTCCCATTCAAATGGGATACATTGGAAACCTCCATAAGGTCCAAACCCATCACCCCAGAAAACCTTAATTCTCTAGAGGAGACCTTCCTAGTGGGGTCATATCTGACCTACAAGCCACATCCCTTTCAAGTTCCATGGGATTATTTGGTGTAAGTCCCTAACCAACCACTAACTAGACATATTTCACCTAGATTACCCTAATTCATGATGTTAAACTACATAGTTTGGTCCTAATCTCATGAACTTAAAAGTTATGATATGTCCCATTACGTTACACTAAACAATATGTTTTCTAATTCCTTTATCAATGATATGTAGAAATCTTTTCACATGGGTACAATTGTGATATCAAAACCATTTATGTCTTACCAGGTGACGTTAAATTGTCAAGGGCCCAATTATGTGGATTAAAACCAACATTTAAATAATAAAAAAAACAATAATATATAATATATATACAAAAAATTATGCCGTCAATGGATAAAAAAGGTTACATACATATGTCTCCATCGATTAAGAACATGAAATATATACAGATGATTCTTTCACCAATAAAATCTAATAATTTTTACTGTAGAAGTGACCTAGTACATAAATGGGATTTGATAAAGGATTCACGAGTATATATTAAATTTATAAGAGATTCTCATATTAGGAAATAATTCCCCTAAAATTGTGTGAGGAGTCTGACCTCCCATCCACTCAACCCATGCATCTTTTACAGCCTCATTAGAGAAATCCAAGTGGTCGCCTACCTTTAAAAATTACGTCTGTATCTACTCAAAAATGAGTGTGGGTGAAGGATCATGGAGGTAATAAAAAATGGTGAAACTAACCAAATCCTTTTCTCAAAGTCACACATCAGACCATTTTGGTTTTGCATGTCTCACAAAAACAAAAAATAGTGAATCTGACATAAATCCTTAACCAAGATAACATTTTTCACACATTACAGGCCCCTTCTCATAGAAATAAGGTGGGACCAAAACATGGATCCAAAACAATTATTTATACGTGGGTTAATTTATTTGATATACTGATTTTATGGGTATTATTTTTTGTGTTTATCACATGTATTAAAGTAACTATTTTTAAGAACTCATTCAATCCAATATAATGGGCTCCCTTCATCCAATATAAACATTTTCATCTATTGTTGGGTACTCATCCAATAAGAGGACACCATCATCGACCCAATAACTTCAACAATATGTTTTGATCATGCTCATTCCGAGGTACCACCAAAATGGTACAATACCAACCATGGAGGAATGTCAATAATATTCCTAGATTATGAAGCCTTTACAGCCATCTACTCAACAATGATTGGTGATTTAGAAGAAAATGAAACCATTTTTCATATAAAATATATTTAGGAGCCTATCCTTGAAATGATGTAACAAATTCCTCTCGTATCTTAGGGAGTTTGATTTTGAGGTCACCAAAGAACTCATTCAAATAGCACATAGTTCCCACAAAATGGATCTATCTAATACCCAACACTTCCATCACTATGCAGTACCATTACCTCATCATGATGGGAGTGCCACTCTAGAGAGTCTAGTCTAGGTATCTTAGGCCTGGGAACCTAGGACAATTTGTCTAAGGTAGAAACCGGTCAGTAGCGAGTAGATCCATACCTCTCTCCACTCCAATGATTCACATCACCCCAAATTTCCAGAAAATCATGAGCAGGAACCAAAACCTTCACACACAAACCAAGACTATCGAAAAATTATGGTACCATCCAAATAATCCCACTAAGAAAACATGATAGGAAATAGAAAGAAGTTTCACACACCATCTCCCCCTATCAATCCCACCATGACAACTTGGTAGAAAAGCACGAGTAGGTGCACACACTTTCCTACATGTGTCAATCCCACCAGACCAACTTGGTGGTAAATTGAGAACATGCACTATAACCTGACCACACCAATCAAGGCTTTCATCATAGTTTGATGACACTCAGAGAAAATAGTTGGCAGATTATAGAAACCAACAAGGGGAACACCCAAATATCCACCTCTACATATGATTATTGTTAGCATATATCGACAATAAATGGAGGAAAAGAGAAGGAATATATCCATACTCTAGATTTAGAATGGGTATATATTACCATTCCAAATAACAATGTCACCCCTTACATTTTTTAAATGATAGAAGGATATACATCTATTCCCATTCAAATTATAAAACTTTTTTAGGGTATAATGATGGCATTGGTGGTGACTAAGAATCGATCACATTACCTCACCTCCACATTTGACGTGACCCAACTGAATAAGTTAAGAGACAACCTGGATCATAAACATATTCCTTCTTCCATCCAGTAAGATCATGGTCATCCCATGATAAATAGAAAATTGGATTAGGAAATTATACATGTTACCACTAGAATTTATTTTTCTACTTTAGTGGCTACTCCCGAGAGGAAATATATGCCCATAAAAATCCAATAAATCTATCATAAAATTCTAGAAAAAAATGTGAAATCATCAAATAGCTTTTTTCATATGAAAATTTTCACCCAAAGCAAGCAGCTCTAATTTCTTAGAGGAAGACATCTAAAAAGAAGCCTCACCAAAAGTAATTGGGAAGTGAAGAGCCAATCCATGACCATGCTCTACTAAATGATGATGTTCTTAAATCCCTTATATATATATATATGTGGAATCACAATATCATATTACTTTTTCACTAAATTATTGAGATAAATGAGGAAAGTGAGAAGTTCATCCCCATAATTTGACTTCTAGTAGTTCTGGAGGTCCTCCCCAAACATCCTACCGTGTAGGATCAATTCATGATGAGAATCTTATTGATCTGGAGAGCTTATCTTCTAACGAGTATCACAGTATCCCTCTCTGTGACCAAAAAATCCAAAAGAAATAATATAATCCCCTTTCTATTATACACAATGAAGGTCATACTCAGGTCATACCATATAAACATTCTCCCTATAGAAGGAGATCAATCCATGATGATAGTCCTCCCTATGATGGCTTCACTACTAGAAATTTAGGCTATAGCCATGGATCTATAGTGACTGTTTTATCGGTCCATATCTATAGCTTGTTTATAGCCACGATTTAATGGGATGGTCATGGCTATAGGTTACCTTCTCAAACCCTCATATACCATGGCCCCCTCCTGCCTCACGATTCCTCCTCCTCACGATTCTTCCTCCCTGCGATCTCCTCCTCGCTGTGCTCTTCTCCTCGCTGTGACACTCCTCCCTGATGCCTCCTTTCCACGCCCTCCTCATCGCTGCATCCCTCCTCCCCGACGCCTCCTCACCGCACCCTCCTCATCGCTACGAACCTCCTCCCCTACGCCTCCTCACCGCGACCCTCCTCGTTGACGCCGCTCTACTAATGCCCCCTCACCATGACCCTCCTCCCCGAAGCCTCCTCGCCACGACCCTCCTCCTCGCCGCGACCCTCCTCCCTGACACCTCTCTTATGACGCCGAGGTCGACACCCCTAGCAACCCTGAAAACCCTCGACCCCTCCTCTCTGCGACCTTCCTCACCCCGACCCTCCTTCAGCAAAGATGATTCGAGCTACCTCCCCTCCCCCTCCATTCCTGATGGTTCTCTCCCACAACCAGAGGTAATCCCTTATCTTCATCCCCATCCACCATTCTTTACCCTCTATTATTTTGTTTCAATATAACTACTTATTGGTGCTTTAATTATTGATTTTGGGGTGTTCTAGTAGTTATATTTATACTCACCATTACGTGGGTTCATCTTGAACATATAATGTATTATGAAATGGATCTTTTTTATGGAGATTTAGGAAGACATAGTGTAGATAGTGTGTATTGGTGCTTGGTGGATGTAGTGTTTAGACTGTTTTTAGAATGGAGGCCTCATGATTAGACTGTATTATCTATTTTGGTTATATTAGACCTACCTACTAGTTATTGGGCCTATATTTTTTCCTCTTTACATTGATTATGTGCTTATACTTTGTTGTGGGATGTTATAGGTTTTTCATGCATTTAAAAATTTCAGTTTTTTACTCTTCCAAATTACCCTACTGTGCTTGGAAATATGTGTGAAAATATATAGGTTCATTAGTTTAAGTTCTCCCATATATTTAATATTCCTACTCATTGATAGTCACTAGTCCCTGGCCAATTACATGTGGTTTTTAGGTGGCACACTCAACTTACCATCAGCAAAGTGGGGCCTAGAGTTTCATGTCATTTCAGAGTAGTATTAGAGCCTAATTTTTCATAGGATAGAGTTTAGAGATATTATAGTTGTGATAATTGGTTTTATATTTAGGGGAATTTTGTTAAATTGTATTGGGTTTGTCTCTCAGGTCAATGACACTAATGACACTAGAAGCCCACCTCTAATTGGTTAGGGGTTAGTGACCATCCCTAAGTAGGAATTACACATACAAGGTTTTCCTTAGCCTAAGGTACCTGTACACATGAAAAGAATAAAGGGGAAAATAAAATCCTAAAAAAACAAATAAAAGAGACTAACTTGTTATGAGGGAGGGGACTACTTACAGATGCAACAACCTATCATGAACCATGGTCTATCTAGATCACTATCTTCTATCTTCTCTTGGTCCTCCTAGGATTCCTTTAAAAGGAATATTGTCTACATAAGACATGAAAAGTATGGGAAGATCCCATGAAGTGTTTAATATAATAATTCTCAATAGGACACCCCAAAATCACTAAAAAATAGGCATTTGGAGAGTAGTTATCTCATCATCACATAGACACATCATTAAAAATATGATATAGAGCAATAAGAACAATAAACTAGATATACTCCTAACATAAAACAGTCTTCAATGGCATATTAACCATTATTTTATCCATATGATTCTACTCAAGGATACAATTTAACACTCTTATGGTTGCACTCACAACATGATCTATGCTTTCACTGATGGTGCATGCCTAAGAGGTCATGCTCATCAGGCCTCACCAAAGATGTACTCAATGTAACTCCGAAGATCACGATACATAGATAAGGGATCTCTCCCAAGGCATCTGGGCTATACCATACCATACCTATAATATCCCACTAAGTATGGGATTGTACACACAAATTAGTTGGTAATAGTGATTCCACAAACCCCACCTAGGGAAATAGAAAAAATTATAGAGGATCACACCCTGGGTCACACAGAGGGATTCCCAAACACTATCTGAAACAAATATCACAGAAGAGATCCCAATCCTATTATTAGGATGTAATACCAAAATTTACCCTCATGGGGATGACCAAGGGGAACACAAAAAAGTTATTATAGTCTATTATTGTATCTCATCTTCATATAATTATTATTCCTTCCAATTATATAATCTTAATATTCTAACAATAATGTAAAAATATATTCTTTCCTCTAGTTATTATTCTTATCTTCTTACCATTGTAATTCTCATCCAATTCTTTAATATTAATGCTTGGTATATGAGATGGTTTATATTTTCAAAATGTATCTAAATTTCAATAAATCTTTTTAGAATTAAAACAAAACATCACAACTCGTTATGAATTAACCCAAACACTTTTGGGAATTGATCATTATTATCTCTTAGATTTCATATAAACTCTTTTTACTATAATCAATCCTCATTCTTGGAACTTATGTCTGACTATTCGTGATTTTTTATAATTTAATACATTTATGAATTCCCTCTCCCAGCCTCTTTAATTCAAGAATGTTTTAAATTGCATTTAGCTGACTTTTTAATTCTTCTTGTTTATATTTAAATGAAATTATTGAGTAAGTGTTAAGATAATTGTTTCGTTTGATAAACAAGTCAGGGTTTTATTCTTTTTTTGGATTTTAAGCATACGTACTTGAATTAGAAAACCATTTATCACTCCTTTGACCACATTTATTACACTTGTGACAGTTGGTCTTCCCGTTTTCAAAATGAAAGAGGCTAGACTTTTCAGAACATCATACTGAATATAGAAATCATTGAAAAAGGTATGATTATCCTCTCTTTATTTTTTTACTTTGAATGGTATTAATTGTTGTCAATATTTATCCTGAATTGCAGAAATCAAAGTGGGTAACCATAAAGAGCATTAAGTTTCTATAACAAAATGCAATAAACTAGAGATATAATTATTTACAGGAAACAGGTATGTTGTTGTTTAATTTTTATTTTATTTTCTTTATCGCATTTTCCACTTAGGCTTTTAGTTATTTCTATAGATAGAGGGTAGTTATATTCTATGAAGGGTTCCGGAAGGGAACTAGAGGCGGCTACGTGGTTTTCTTTATAGGGGAGGGAGATCGGGGTAGTGGAGAGATTAATTTGTGTGTTTCATTTTTTTTCTTTATACTTTGTTTTTTTGTTTTGTTTTTGTTTTCTTTTCCTTCGGTGTGGACATCCGACGTACGGATGAGTCATGCCGAAATACTACCATTACACCACCCATGCCTTTTGGATTTACATGTTTAGTTCAATTTCACTTAGCCTTTTTGAGCCCACTCATTGGCCACAATTTGA
The DNA here is from genome assembly GCA_963277665.1 of Viscum album. NCBI lineage: Eukaryota > Viridiplantae > Streptophyta > Magnoliopsida > Santalales > Viscaceae > Viscum > Viscum album. Next base: position 460,096,162 of record OY728133.1, on the reverse strand, counting down.
CAGAGATTCAAAGAGTGTGAGGGGGGTGTGAAGGGGGTGATGGGGAGTGTTGTGGGAAAATAAATCCCATAAAAATGAAATAGAAATTGAACAAATGAATAATTAGGGAATCGATAGATACACCTATGATGTTTCATACAATGGGTCGTAGTGTGTCTTGATTTGGATTTTGGTTAAGCTGATTTTTTTTTGAGAGAATAAAAATCCTGAACTAGATTAAACATTAGTTTTTAGGATTAAAACATTTTAAACATAATTGCAGGTAGGTGAATTTTATGATGAGAAATGTAAACAAGTTTTATTTAATTGATGTTAGATTTATAAAAAGAATTTCAAATTTACTAATGATAAAAATAATGTTTCTCTAGAACAACAATTAGAAAAAATTCGAACATGAAGATGGAAGAATTATGGATTTCCAATCCATTATTATGATCTTACACTCAATAAATTTTATGTTATATCCCTTCACCAGAAGAATGTGTCCAAGAAATGGTGGTGTCAACTTTAGGGTGCTCAAAACCTTATTTAATATCCTTTTCTCTATTAACATAATTAAAACCTTTGATATCTAAATCATTAGAAACCTAAATCATTCAATCCAGATTATCCCCTTGGAATCCCAAAAACCGTTTTATAGCCTTTTATTTTCCCCTTTCATAGAAATTAATAGAAAGTGTATACAATTCCAAAAATGACTCCTCTAATTGGTAATGACATCCATGCCACATATCCATCATACAAACTGGTGGCATGTTTTTGTATTGAGGAGAAGATACTATAATCCCATGCACCATTTTCTAACATTGTGGTAGTGGTATCCTTATTACCAATGGTTAACTTATTCAAACTAGTATCAATTGACTAAGATGTTATTAGGTTGTGATTTACACATTTTTAACCCAACTATTTAGGTGGATTAAAATACCCTATATGTCACAAATTTGTTCATCATACCCATTTTCGAAGAAAGATTATGTCATCTTAATATTGAACTATTTCTCATCTAGGAATTAATTATTAGTAAAGAAAAAAATTCATGAGTTGAGATACTATTATTGCTATCCTAAATGCCTTGTGTTGATATTCTCTGTTTTGATGCCTAAATCCTTCGATTTGATATATTTCTCCAAGAAAATTAAAAGCCTTGAGTTGAGATTCTTCTCTTGGAAAATCCCCCTTTGATACTTGGTCCTCATGTATTAAATTAAACTATATAACACAATGTTTCATCCTATAGGGACTTAAAATACTTAGAGTGGTTTGTTCTATATGACTTAGTTCCCTTATGTATGATTCATATCTTAATAAGAGTTCTTATTATATGGGTTTACCAGTTCATGATGGGTCTTCCCCCATTAACTATTCACTAGGAAAGAACCATTTTATTTCTTCTAGTGAACAATAATAATATGCATAGAGACATCATTATTTTGAATTATATGTGTCATTATTTGAATTCATATTGGATACATAGTGAATTATCGACCACCTATCTTGGTCCCATCCATAGTACCTCATTTTCACCCTATATTTGGCATTGATACTTTTACTAATTCATTCCAGGTTTAAAATATTGTTCATACACTAGGACACTTTGAAAAAACCCAAATATCATATCCTAAACAAAACCACGGATATATTTTGGTTATGATCCAATATCAGAATAAAATTCCCCTATTACGAACTCAGTTTGGATTGATTCATTTTCTCATAGGATGTGTAGATAAATATACATCTCATATCTCAAACTAGCTACAAATTAAAATTTAATTCCATCTCCCTACCATCATATAATTTGGACCACTAATTCATATTGGATTCACCAAAATTAACCACATGATATAACATAAAACGAATCATGTATACTATTACTCTTAGGGATGTTAGAATCATTGAGTCTATATCCTTTTCATGGAAATAAAAAATCTTTAAGTTGATAGACACAACTAGAAAATGGTGATATTTCCACAGTCCAGAACTATAGAAATAGTTCAAAAAACTATGTTTTTAACTTATAGACATGGTTTACATGGACCATGGGCCTTATCACCATTGAAATGGGCTCTAGGATATAACCAAAATTCTAGAATATGGACTTAGGTTCTCAAAGTACAAGGTCCAAATGGACCATGTCCATAGGCTACACACCATATGTTAATGTCACGTGTTCTCATAGTTTACAAATCCATGGCTGTATCCTTTTAAAAATTTAAAAATCCCACCGAGTTTTGTTCTTGATACCACTTACAGAATCCTTCCAAGACTTTACCATTGTGATAAAATATACTATATGTATTTATATAAACATATATACACATATATATATATATTTATATATATTTATAGTTTTTAATCTTTTAAAACTTCAAAAATAATATTGGGTCTAGTAGAAAACATTAAAGATATGGGTGGATCATGTTCATAGATGTTTTGATGGAGGACTCTTGCCATTGGTTAAAAAAAAGGTTCATATGTGTTTCATTTAATCTCGGGGTCCATGGTTATCCAAAATCATGGCCATAGTCCCTTCCTACCATCATTATTTCATGAGAACCATATTCATAGCCATATTTTCCAATTATATCGCCACAATTATTGGAAAACCATAGTCATAGCACTTTCCAGCCTATTTCCTTCATACTTTTGGTGCTTCCCATATAATTATAGTAGTTTCTACATCCACCTACCACCAAAGTTTCAAATAACCATGGATTTAGGATGACCTATAGCCATGGTCTGTGTAATACATGGTTATAGGATTACTAAGGGAGACCTAAGTCCATGGTTTAACTCTAATAATAGTAGTAGGTTCCCCTACAACAATGGTTATACCAACTATAGATATAAAACCATGATTTTAATCCCATTTTCTAGTTTTGATACTCCTTATGGAAAAAAAATCATGAATCAGTATTATCTTCTTAGAGAACTAAATTCCTTACATTGATATTCTTCTCTTGGTTCTAAAAAAGATTGAGTTTTTATCCTCCTCGTAGTGATACTTATTTTTATTACCCTACTCTAAGAAACTACCTGATATAGAAAAGTGATATATATTACCTCATGGTCAGATTATTTTCATTCTAAATTAATTTGATTATGAGGGTGTATTTTTTAGCATCTATAAATTATACACCGTGTAATTTTACTTAATTAACATTATATAAAACCCACTCATATTACATGATTTGAGTTAAAGATGAAGGTGTATTACACTCAACGAATAAGAAACCATTGGGGTATCCATGTTTTACCTTACTAATCATACACATAGGGTCGAATACCATTTAAAAACATTTCTTAATCTATTGACATGGTTTTGAAAACCACCCACTAAGAGTGGGTTATAAATCATATCCATAGTTTTAAAATAGGTTTTGCAGGGGGCTATCCGGTGGCTCTCGCAGGGCTATCCGGTGGCTCTCGCAGGGCTGTCTGGTGGCTCTCACAGGGTTGTCCGGGGTTCTGTGCAGGTAGTTTTTTTATCTCCCATGAATCATGTTCATATAAATTTGAATATTCGCCGATCATGTAGATGTTCATGCCCTCTATTTTTTGAATCTTCACAGATCAGGTAGATATTCATGACCACCGGGGTTATGTCTGGTGGATCTTGCAGGGCTGTCTAGTGGCTCTCGTAGGGCTGTCTGGGGTTCTGTGCAGGGGGGAAGGGGGCTCTCCAGGTGCTATCTGGTGGCTCTCGCAGGGGGCTGTCCGGTGGCTCTTTCAGGGCTGTTCAGTGGGTTATAAATCTTATCTATAGTTTTAGAATAGGTTCCCCAGTATTTAGACACAATTTAAAATCCATTATGGACAACTTTTAGCCTTAAAAAATACCAATGATGGTAAAAAAAGTTATGTAACTATATAAATCTCTTTGCAGTATTAAAATTAACATCTTTTGAAACAAAAAATGAATGATATAATGGAAGGTATAACTCTCTTAACAATCTTAAGGAAAGAACCTTTAAAAAAGGAGATGCCCACAGTACTAGGGTTCAGGGTGATACTCCTCAGGTGAACCAAAATTATACTCTAGAAACAACCCCAAATAACCAAGTACATTATAAGGTGCAATGAATCTCGCCAGACCCCATGCTCTCCACACCAAGCTAGAACATGCCCACACTGTGCCGATCCTAGAAGAAGCCTCCATGAATCGATCCTGACCAGAGGGGGAAGAGGAAATCGAGATCTAGAGAAACCCTAGCCACCTCGGGTTTCTTCTCAAATTCCACATAGAGGTAGAAAAATCATAGTTGAATGCTTCACTGATTGAATTATTCCATGAACTATCACATCACTGGACAAATCTTTGCACACCAGTTATTAAAGGACATTTGTGAACTATTGGTTCATGGACGGGTGTCTTCATTGAATTTTAGTTCATGGGACTTCATTCCTTTTCAAATTTTGTAGACACTAACTCCTTTGTTTTGGAATTTTGACATAGGAAATGGTATAAACCCTCCATTGTCTTCTTATTCTACTGCTTCTGTCACTATGACCCTCATCGCAACTAATGGAAGGATGGATATGATATAATATATTGAAAACAATACCCCCATCATCTCAGTTCATCAATTATTATTGAAACCACTTAGTTATAGCAAAAAAATATAGCTTAAGTTGATTTTTTATAGAGTCATTCTACCATGAGATGGAAAAATTTAGTCACCTCATCGGTCTAACCAACCGGCATCTTGGATAATTGACAATAGTAACATCCCTTGGTCCATCATCTTACAAAATGTAATATTTGTCCAAAAAATACATACCACTGTGTATATTTTTAATTTCACCCCTTAATCACCAGAGGACACTATCTGGGATCTAGATGATAGGGTTCATTACTACAACAACATTGTGCACAAGGTTACAACAAATGAACATCATAGGTGGTTGTCAAAATGAGGATTCCAACCTTGGGCTCTTTAATCATGGACCTGGGGTGGCCATTCATGGTTCTCCAAAGCAGTGAGTAATTCAGAGCCGAGTTACAGGCCATGAGGAAATATGGGGTGCTTTTGTTATCTCAATCTTATTTCCTTGAAAGGAAATCTCTCATAGATCTTCATTTTTTGTAGGTGGATCCAGGATAACAACACCGTCAATTTGGTTAATGTGGAGGTCAACATCGACCATTGATATTTCTAGATGATTTCAAGGGTTCCCATCATTACTTACATGTATGAAAAATTTCTATATCCCTCTTCGGTCGGGGCTGATATAAAGAGGACTCCTCATCTTGAAAAGAAACTCATTTCAATGAAAAAAGGCCCTATTTAAGGAGGATCCTCTTCCAAATAAAGACACGCCATTTTCAGATTGGATTAGTGCCTTTTTCACATGATGTATCTAAGATCACCGTAAATGGAGAATGAGGACCTACCCAATAACTCAAACTCGAAGGAGAATAGGTACCAACTGGTACATTTTAGGGGAGGGTCACCTTAATGAATGGGGGTGGTTGATTAAACTAGATGACGACCGATTGTTATGATTAGAGGTGTTCCTTTCAATGTTCATGAGTGGTTGGCTACTACCAGTGCATGATTCTAGTACTAGATTTAGAGTCGAATCTGTTATCATGGATAGTCAACTGGACATTTTTATATATATCAACTTGTCCATCCCATTATTAATGAAAATATATCGTTTGGTGGGACAAATCAGCGAGGGGAAGCCACAACACTAGTTGATTGATCCTTTCCAAATTATCTATGGTCAGTTTGCAACTCATATGCATGGATATATATTCCTAAACCCTTAGCTGATTCCTGGTGCTAGCATCCATCCACACCTTTGAAACATAATTAGGGTCATTCCATTAGAATGGGACAAGAAGAATGAGCAGGAATTGACGGGCTTGCTCAACTGTCATGACTGCCTCACCTATGATCCTTACACTTCCCTTTCCTTTATTTTTTTAAATGATTAATCTGAGAATTTTGTCAAAAGATTATACCTTTTATCATTGAGAGTGTTCTTCATTGTTTCCCAGTTTGACATGGATATTTTATATGAGATATACACATTGTAGTTTTTTTCCGTCAATTCCAATGTGTTCAGGTGAGGTGGCCTCTAATCCTTAACAATGCTTGTCCGGGGGGCTGTATGGGGGTGCACGGGGGGCTCTCTGGGGGTGCATCGGGGGCTGTTCGGGGGTGCAGGGGGGGGGGATGTTCAGGGTTCAGTGCAGGGGGGAAGAGGGCTGTATGGGGTCTGCCCGGGGGTGCACGTGGGGTCTGTTTGGGGGTGCATGGGGGCTGTCTGGGGGTGCAGGGGGGGGGGGGGGCTTTCCGGGGGTGCACGGGGGGGCTGCCCGGGGGGGGCACGGGGGGCGGTCCGGGTGTGCACGGGGGGTTGTCTGGGGGTGCAAGGGGGCTGTCCAGGGGTGCACGGGGGGGGGGGGGGGGGGGGGGGGCTGTCCGGGGGTGCACGGGGGGCTGTCTAGGGGTGCACGGGGGGATGTCCGGTGGTGCACGGGGGTATGTCCGGGGGTGCACGGGGGGGGGGCTGTCCGGGGGGGAAAGGGGTGATATCCGGGGGGCACGGGGGATTTCCGGGGTTCTGTGCAGGGGAGAAGGGGGGCTGCATGGGGTCTGTCCGGGGGTGCACGAAAGGTTGTCTAGGGGTGCACGAGGGGCTGTTTGGGGGTGCACGAGGGGCTGTCCGGGGGGGGCACGGGGGGGGGGGGGGGGCTGTCCGGGGGCTGTCTGGGGGGGGGCACGGGGGCTCTTGGGTGGCTGTCCGAGGGTGCATGGGGGGGCTGTTCGGGGGTGCAGTCCATGGGTGTAGGGTGGGTGTCCGGGGGTGCAGGGGGGGCTGTCCGGGGTTCTGTGTAGGGGGAAGGGGGGATTCATGGGGTCTGTCCAGGGGGGTCTATAGGGGTCTGTGTGAGGGTTTGTGAAGGGGGAAAGGGGGCTGCATTGGGAGTGATGGGAGTTCAGGAGGGAGGTCTTCAGGGGTCTATCCAGGGGAGGATGCAAGGGGCCAGCACCTTCTGGTGCTGGTTTTTTTTAAATGATTATGAAGGCCTATAGCCACGGTTCTAAATCGTGGCTATAGTTTTGTAAAATCGTGGCTACAAGCCTGTTTCCACGGTTTAAAACCATGTCTATAGGGCTATAGCCACAGTTGCTATAGGGTTTCCCTATAGGCACGCCAATACCAGCCACAGTTTAATCTAACAGTGGCTATAGGGATATAGCCACGATTTAAAAATGTGGATATAGGTAAAACCCTATAGCCACGCCAATACCAGCCACATTTTAATAAACCATGGCTATAACCTATAGCCATGGTTTTTGGGTCTATAGCCACGATTTCAAACCATGGCTATAACCTAAATTTCTAGTAGTGCTTTCATTATGAAGGTCCTCCCCATGAAAAAATTTTATTTCATTAATAAGGTCCTCCCCTTGATGAATCAAATTTTATATAGCCCTCATATCATGAGGTGCTTGGGAAAATTGTTTCAATCATTCCTAATTACTCATCATTGAAAAGTGATATTTCTTCTTAACTAAATGATATCCCAAGGCAATGATCATTCATCGAGACCTCTATAGATCCCCAACCATCCAATGCAACAAAAGAAATATATGATGAACCCATTATTTGAAATAAATCAATAGTAAAATTTCCACTTTGGTTAGATATAGATTAGGAACCTCTAAAAAAGATAATGGAGAAATATTTCACATGAGGAGACAATTAGGATAGGATTATATACCGGTAATGTTATGGCCCTTAGTCACTCCTCAATTCAGCATTATAGTGGCATTATTAGATGATTATGTTCATGAAATCGGCCTCTAAATTTGTATTACTATTTATAAATTGAAAAAACATTATTAACATATGATTAATATCCAAATCACATCACCCTTATATAATAGACACACTTTCAAATTGACATGGCGGCCCTTATAGCCACATGAAACTCGAAATTTGGAAAATTGTAGGAAGATTTTCAATGTGAATGTATAGATGTGTTATAATAATTACTTCAACTAATTGTTGGAAAACCATCTAGTGTTCATGTTATATGATGGGGGAATATGGGGAGATTTATTTTACCTTACTTCCTACTCAACAAATTCCTCCAAGAGTGACATCATGTAATGTTATTTCCCCATGATGGCTTCATGAAATAAACCCTACTCACAATAAATGGTATACTCAATAATAACTAGCCCACAATAGCTCTCAAAGATGTATGGATATAATAGAGCAATAAATATAAATTACATTTCATCATGAAAGTGAAAATATCCAACATGATTCCCACCTAAGGTAATTCAATCATCAAGTAGCACAAATTTCACAAATATCTCAAATGTATTTAGTAACTAGTAGCTCAGATGAAGGTTATATGATGAATCCAACCCGTATTATAACAAAGATCTATAAAACCATAATATAAGTTTTAGTAATTGCATCTATAGTAGTACAAGAGAAACTCCATCCTTCAGGGTTTGAGGAATTTTTTTAGAAAACTGTTAGAGATAAAAAATTTGGCTCGAAACATTATTAATGTGAAATGAGAGAACACCCATCCCATAGGGCTAGAGGAGTTTTTACCACAACCTTAGTGAGAAAATTATTCTGTTATTTTTGTGAAGTTTTATAAAATTAATCCACCTAGTTTTTCTTATATAGTGATTTAATTTATTCTTTAGGGATACATATAATGAGATTATTCAGAGCTACCATTCAGGTAAATTTTCAAAAAATGACTTCAATGTGATCCTTGAAGTAATGTATGATCTCACTTGAAAGAAAAAAAATCGTAAATGACCTATCAAGAACACAATATCTCTCATGAATCATGGATCTTCTAGAATACATTCTAGAAGAAACCATCTCTCCCACTATTGCAATATAGATGAAATTTCTGTAATGCATTTTGCATCAGTAAATAAAATCAGGTTAATATAGAAGAACATGAGGATCTTGTATCCATTCCAAATAAATCCCACACCAAAACAGATGAAGAAGGTGTGTGTACTAGAAATCAGATTATTAACCAATATTTGGGGATTCCTATGAATGCCCCACTGCATCCCCCTTGATTATAATCTTTTAAAGAAAAGGGTATGTCTATGATTCATTATCACCTATTACCATAAGGGGTCAAACCCCTCACATAGAAGATAGGTTGGATATGTATGATAAAGAAATGTGGTAATTGAAGAATTTTAATGTTGAATTACTCATGGGTTATATTCCTTCATGATACATTCTTCCAACAGAACCTTATTTCATTTTTCTAGATCATGTCCCTCAATAAGATGAATTTTCCATACAGATATAAATAGATTAAAAAATGTCCAACCACTACTAGAATATGAAAAAAATATATATTTGAAACTAGTAATATATTAGTACTGATATTTAATTTCATTGGACAAATTACATAACCATTGTATGTCAAGTAACAAAAGGACAGTTCAAGCATAGGTGCATATAGAACCAACATAGCTGATTTGGCATATTGTGCCTCATGCTCCATTCCCTACCCAGGAGGACATTACCATAGGAATTGTTGACACTATCTAGTTATTTGAAGCCTAATTCCAATCTATAGAATGAAAACACACATTAGTGTATATGTAAATAAACAATTTTCCTGAATGGGATCATGAAAAACATCCCCAACCCAATTTTGGAAATCCCATGATTCCAATATTTGGTGGATTGGGAGATCCATATCAGCATTTAACACATTATGTATCTCAGTTTGTCCTTATAATAGGAAATTTATTGTAGTAAGAATCCTTTATGATCCGGTGTTTTATTCAAAACTTGTATGGAATAGCCTTCATATGGTACACCAGTTTACCTACATGGTCAATCAAAGTATGGAAAGACCTCTATATGAATTTTCATTACTAGTTCAACCCAATTCTTTGAAAGATAATGATCATCAAAATCTAGAATTTCAAACAGATATAAAATGAGAGAGTCTCAAACTTTATTTCCAAATGGAAGGATCTAACTTACCCCATGTATTTGAAATCCCCATATGAATATTAGTTGGGGATTTTTATATAGAAATTTCACGATTAAATGAGAACACCACTTATTCCCATCAAATACATAGGTGCATTCTAAGATCTCACTATAGTTTTCCAAATATTGGAAGACACTATCTTGGAAAAAATATCCAAATCTAGACTGGTATGGGTAGCCAAGGGAATTAGAAAAGGGAAAACAGAAACTGAAATTGTTACTCTAAACCTGGACCCTATGTTGGCTCCTACTCCAAATCCTTCACCTTATCATGTGGTTCCCCATATGGGACTGAAAATAGTGAAAACAATCTAATCGAGATGAAATAAGTGAGCCAAAAATATTTAAATTTGATGAATGAAAGATAATAAAATACTCCTTTTAATATGATAATGTTGTTGGCTATTTCTTAGCTGTTTTGGTAAACAACCTGATAACTATACCATAACACAAAAAACTCAATCATGTTTTTCTTGAGGATAACCCAAATTATTTCCCCTTTCAATGAATGATAGAAAATAAAATCCATGATTTTTTTTAAAATACATCCTTAATATGATATCTAATATAGGGAAAGTGAAGCTAGGTAAGCTTCTAGTACAAGTGGCATACATTTCTACTACTATTTCAGAAGAAGAGCATGCATGGAAGGAAATAACCCGTAATGTTTCAAAAAATAAATGTGTTTAGATGACTCGAAATATGATCAAATAAACTCATTCTATTATCAAGTCACATTTGAAATAAGAAATTGTCCCCCAACCACATTTACTATGGCATATTTAACTCTGCAGACACCTCAATCATCCAAATGAAAAACATATAAATAATGGAATGGAAGTATGTGAATAAAGAAAACGTAGGAATAAAATCTTACACTAAGGCCAAAACTATCCTTGAACCTATTATACTTAATCCCTTTAGTCCCAAGAGAATGGTTTCCACCCTTCCAAATGGTGCTACAGGCACCAACACATCAAACAAAGTCCTCTACAGATGAAGATTTTTTATTTAGATCCATTAATGACATTCATTAAATGGAACCTTGTCCAATGATTAATTTTATTTTCAACACTTGTTCCCTACACTAAATTGGCGATTCATGAATCATGGTTGTAGGGGATAAGGAAATAGAGGTAGGAATCGTCATGGTCAAATAAAAAATAACAAATAAATATCTTGTAAAGTTATATATTATATTTAAACCCATGGGAAATCCCTTCAAAAAAATAGTTTGAGAAGAAAAATGAATCCATACATGTGAAAAATTCATTCATAACTGACCATTTTGGAAGACCAACTGATGAATTGGTGACAATCTGTCCATCCCAAGCAAGTGGGTTGGCCAAGGCGGCCCGATTAAATAAAAAATAAAATTCCTTACACAAATACTCCACTAGATGATAAATCCTATTTTGGCATGTCATATAAGAAAATACCTCATAAAGAATAGTTTTGTGTGCGGAAATTTAAACCTTGTTCCCATAAATATTAAATACTAAATCTATTGGTTGTGGTTTCAGCAAATATTTTAATTCTGGATGCTCTCAATTTTTCAAAATATCTACAAGAAGTACCTATTTAGGCATTGTTGTTCCCTTAAGATATTGAATATTATGTTTCTTCCCTTCAAGTATATTGTGCATAGGTTAGACCTATATAATTTCATATTTTTATGTCCTTGAATGAAGAGGACATTAATGATGGAATAAATGGACATATCATACCTTTCAATGTATCAAATAGTTTAGATAACATTGGCTTCCATCGAGCCTTCATGGTTAATCTATCGAGTGTCAAAATCAATCCTTTCATAACGATTTGATGACTAGGATAAATTTTAGTTGATTTATCCACTTACTATCTAACTATTCAAGGTTATGATAAAACTAAATAGAAATCTCTCAGAATCATTAAGATCAGAACCTACTTTGGAGATATGGTATATGATTCAAAGTTATTGTTCATCCTCCCTGATAAAACATTAAATGTTTTTAAAGGAATGCCTTGGATTTATTATTACTAAAATATCCTTCATCATACCATCAATTCCTCAAATACTATATCAATGGGATCATTGGGATGCTACATGGTGTAATATCTTTGTTTAAGTCCTATGAATATCAAAATATGGAAGCTGGATTCTATAGAAAAAAGGGAAAACAACCCATAATTGATGATGTATTATGGGCCAATGTTCTGACTGGTTTGGAAATTACTTTATCTAATCCATTCATAGATATTAGTGATGAATATCTGTTTCCCGTCAATCAAGGTTGAAGATGTCATTTCAGATTAAGAGACATGTTTTCTGGTCTTCATGATATCAACTTTTTTAGTATAAACCAATGATATTGAATAAGTATATCATTCATACATTAGTAGAAATAACTCAGACATAAATTCACCAACCATATTGTCATAACATTAGAAGACCACCACTTTATCCATCAAAACCACTGAAGTGAGATTACACCATTGGATGTAATATCCTAGGACAACGAATTTTCTTCTGAACTTATTGATCCCACTTCATCCCTTAGTAATCCAGATATTGGTACAGAAGAAGTGGAGTAGGAGAAATATGTTGAGTAAGAAAATAAATTTAGATATTCTTCTCCATCATTTGATGAAGGGGTCTCTACCACTATCGATGAACTTCAGTAGATTAGTTTGGGTACAGAGGTGGATCAGTGACCAATGATGATTAAGAATCTATTCCCCTCAATTAATATGAGATTTATATCTCTTTTTTGAATAAAAATTGGGACATGATTTTTTTATAATTATATAGAGATTACATTCATAGATACTGATGTCGCTACCCATAAATTTGGTTTACTAGAAGAATATCATGGTTACAAGTAGGAAGTTAGATGGAAACATCTGACTCATAATGCCAAAGTCAGTTAAAGTTGATAAGATCATAAAGTCTAACTTTATTTGAGAAGTAAAATACCCAAAATGTCTTTTCAATATACTTCGATTTAAGAAAAATATTGGGGAAATTAGGGTTTTCATCGATTTTCTAGACGTCAATTAGCACTATTCGAAAGATGATTTCTTGATTCTGATCACAAAACTCCTAATAATGAAACAAATAAATATCAATCCCTTTCTTTTATGGATGGATATAAAGGATATAATCAAATAATAATGGACCCATAAGATAAATAATACACCACATTACGTCCCCCAAGGGTTGTTTTGTTATCTAATAATGTACTTCAATTTAAAGAATAATGGAACTATATATTAATGAGCCATGTATCGCATCTTCAAATATTTCTTTAGGAAAATATATGATCTTTATGTTGAGGATATTATGGTTAAATATTAGTAACAATATGACCAACTATCCAGTTTTAAAATTATCTTTGAAAAACTTCAACAACTTATCCTAAATATGATTCCCAAAAAAAATTTCTTCAGTGTTACTTCAGAGAAATTTATTGGCTTTGTCATACACCACCATGGTATTGAAGTCAAGGTTGAGAAGAATAGGGATATTCTACATATTTTATATTCTAAAACCTCAAATAATAGAGAGGATTGTAGGGAAACATTACATACATTTGAATATTCATAGAAAATATCATAAGAAAATGTTTTCCCTTCACCAAAATGATGAATAAATGGGTTGCGTTTCAGTGGACTGATGACTTTCTAGAATCATTTGATAGAATCAAGAAATATTTCTTGATCGAACAAGTATTGTTTCTTCTAGATGAATGAACTCCACTCATTCTATATGTTATGTCTCTAAATAATCCTTATCTTCCTTTATTATATAAAAAATGACGTTGTTATTGAAAACAACACATATTACCTTAGTCTCACCATGATTGACATTAGGACTCGATTTTTAGACAACAAGAAGAACTATTTGGCATTGATTTTAACAATTTGAGAAGCTAAGGTATTAACTACAGAACCCTGATTTCCATTTGATCTCTCAAATTGACCCAATCAAATATATCATCAATCATTTCATGTTTACTGGATGATTAGAATTATGGGAAGTCATTCTATTGTAGTTCAATAACTGATTCATAACATAGAAGGTTGTAAAAGGATATTCTTTATAAAAATTTGTAGTGTAACACCCCTCTATGGAATAAGTACCAATGATTACAGAATTACCAAATGAGTAAATCTTTTACATTTAGGATAACACCAGAATGTGGAAAATTTACATTGATGTTGCATACAAAAGTCTAAATGTGAAGAGACTAAAAGATCCCAAGCTCAACAATTTTAGGTTCGGGATCATCCTCATTTCACCAAAAAAGTTAGTTTTCCTTATTAATTTTAACTATAGGAAGGATAAACCAATAATTAGGATAAATAAAATCCATCTCTATAGGATTGAAACAATATTTTTAAATACCATTGACCCACATGAGAATCAAGGGTGATTCAAAATTATGAAAATAAATGGCGATTACGCTATTAGAAAAGAATATTTGATCCCCTTGATTAATTATGTTTTAGGATTGATGGAATAATTACTCTATGATTTGAAATTAAATCTTATCCCAAGTTCATAAAATGATTGTAAAGAAACATTATAAAAATTTGTTGTGGCCTTGGATGATCCATATCAAAAAGAAATGGTTATCAGCATCATCCAATACAAGATATAATTTTTGTTTATTCAAAATGGAATAGAATAGATCAATAAGATCAATTATACTACTGAACCAGATAATGCTATAAATTTATGGATGATTAAAATCCTATAATTTCTCTAAAATGTAACCCTTTAACTAGACAGATCTAGAAAATAGATGGCTCAGCGATGGGTGGTCAAATTCATTCCCAATGACAGTCTAACTCATTAGAAAGTCATTTATAAGAAAATATTCCATGGAATCATCCTTAGATGAATTGAAGGAAATAATATTATTTCCACTTTACAATAAGTTCATTCTAGAACATGTGGTACCTATCAGTCAAGAACTAATATTTCTCACCAAATCAAGAGGCTTGGATATTTTTGGCCATCAACGATAGAGGATTACACAGAATTTTCCAAGAAGTTTCATTTCATCTAAGTGCACTCAAATTCCATCCATCAACCAACAAAGTTTTTATATATAGATAAATAATCCTAGACCTTCACCATATGGGGGATAAATTTTGTGGGACTATACCCTCCAACCACGGCTAGGAATTTCATGTATATCCTCATTATTACTAACTTCTTCTCAAAATGGGACGAGGAAATACCCCTTAAGGAATTCAAGACCAAAAACATCATCAATTTATTGAAGTTAAAAATCATCACCAGATACGTTTTCACTTAAACAATAATAATAGAAAATAGTACCAATTTTTTCTCTTCTTAAATGAAGAAGTTGTATTTGGAGTACAACAACAAATCTAACCATTCTTCCCAATAACATATAGCTTCAAATGGAAAGATATTGGACTTCAATAAAACTATATTGAACATCATCTAGGAGATAGTGGATAAATAAACGAAATATTTTCCTTACAATTTTCCACATTCCTTGTAGGCCTATTGAACAACAACCCACACTACTACTCCAAAAAATCTGTATTCATTGTCTTATGGAATAGAAGCAGTGTTTCCCATCAAATTTCAATTACCTTCATTCTAGATACCCAACTATGAAAACATTGAGAAGATTAAAAATAATTTAATAGGTTTGATGAGTTAGAGAAACATTATGAGATGAGGTTTTATACCCTACATCAATTATCAATATACCAAAATCGGATAACATGAGCCTTTAATATAAAATTTGTCCCCACTTATTCCTTTAAGGAGAACTAGTACTTGTCTTCAAAACCCCAATGATACCTCCAAATACAGAACCAATGTGGGAAGGAACTTATTCCATACAAAATTTCCACTCCAATGGATCAAACTCTTAATCTAAATGGATGTGTAATGAACTAATCCCTCCACCAATGTAAGATGTCTCAGGAAATATTTTATGTGATTCATAAGTTGGTATTCATCACATGACCTTAAAATGCATGGCATAGTGGTCCTAATTGTATGATCTTAAACCAAAAAAATATGTGAACCCAGACCTATGACATAAAACTATAAGATTCCATAACTATAAACTATATAACACATGGGCCTCCTTTATAATTATAATCCCCAAACACCATATTCTTGACCGCAAGACATTACACTTCATGGTATTTTTGCATGACACATTACCTTAAACTATGTGATTAGAACTTCCTAGTCACATGAAATTAAAATGTATTTTCTACATGAGGTAAAGATGCATGGTTAATGTCCTTGTTACACAATGTAAAATTATATGACATTTCGATCCATGCTTGAATGGATCATAATCTTTGGTGTTGGTTTCCTACCACACCCCCTTCAAAATATATGTGTGGCTTGATTCTATTATGAATAGGATACATAGAGATGGATATACCTCTTGTATTAGGCCTAGAAACAATTTTACCCCATTAAAAATATGGTTTTCACCAGCCTTTGATCGCAAAGACTCTATTCACATCAATTTTTGTTTCTTGTTGGTTCAGAAAACCCTCTTTCCAAAAATGATAAGTCACAGTCATATGACCTCAAAATAAAATCCAAAATAGTCCTAGATACATGAAATTAAACTTCATGATTTTTGTTCTTAGTTCATGACATAAAAAATTCATTACATTGAGGTTCATAATCGAGTATATTATGGCCTTTAGTGATGGTATTATAACTCAAAACCAACAAAGAACTATGTGGATTGATTCCTATCATCATTAGATATGTAGTGATTCTTAGATCTCAAATCCTAGGTCTAGTCACACTATCAAAATTTCCCCCTCATAGTGTATCAGTCAGACCAGAACATGAAGCACTTCTTCTAGAAATACGTGTTGCTTGAATATAACCTCAACAAGATACGTAGTGAGGTCTAAACCATCTATCTCAAGGCTCATCCACATATTCACTGAAAAAATATCTATTACATGCGATGTTATCACCCAGAATGTTTCCTATGGGTATCCTCCTAGGTGAAAGCCTTGAGCAAAATTTAAGATCTATGAGTTACTGCATGGTATATGTCCTCATTGTATGATATAAAACAATAAAAAAAATTATCCATGATTGAATGGTTCACAACCTTGAGTGGTGGTCTCCTAGTACACATTTTTCGTTGAACTACTTGTGGCCTGATCTTTGCCTTTTCAGGATATTTGGTGACACCCAAATCATCTTTTTTGGTTCCAAACATAATTTCAAATCGTCCTCCCCTTCCAGCCTAGGGTTTCCATTTCTTAAGAATGGTAGATACTATTCACATTGGTCG
Source organism: Viscum album (assembly GCA_963277665.1). Lineage (NCBI taxonomy): Eukaryota > Viridiplantae > Streptophyta > Magnoliopsida > Santalales > Viscaceae > Viscum > Viscum album. The sequence goes on along the minus strand of OY728133.1, from coordinate 460,078,826 downwards.
ACACGTCCCAATCACATGATGTTAATCTTTATTTTACATCATCCTTACCATATGATGTTAAAATGTGTGTCCATCATCATCAGAACATGATGTGAAATGATAAGTCTTAGGTTATATAATACTAGAAGTTCTCATATGATAAATATGGGATGACTCCAATCTTCATTCTTATCACATGACATAAAACCACACAAATTTTTTATCTATACATCAGAAGATTGCAGCCTTGGGTGATGATCCGCTACTACAACTCCTTCATAGAACACTGTGAGGCTTGAATCCTATCATCACAAGATATATAATGGCACCCAGATTCCTAATATTTGGTTCAAACTTAATAAAAAGATACCCCATCCATGTGTTCAAGTCAAACCCACAGAGGGAGAATTTCTTTTAGAACTATGTGTGGCTTGATTCTCACCTAAATGAGACAGATAGTGATTACCAAACCCTGTGCTCTAAGATCAACCAAAACAAATAAGAAAATACCCCCATATTCTACATATGTACAAATATCTCTATAGGATATATTAATTGGGTTACCTCTTTTAGGATCCCATCATGGAAACAAATATTTCCCCTTACCAACATATGAGTCAAATCTATGTAGGGAACTCCATACACCATGGCCACTACTGATTCAAAAGTTTCATTTATTCTCATACACGTTCCTCTTGTACATAATACTCGTTATCCTTGGAAAATTCAACTCTCCATAACCTTTATTTGGCTATCAGTGATGTAATGTTAGTTTCTTGAAGACACCTCTATCTTAACTATGCATACTATAACCTTATTTGGATCTGCATAAGATTTACTTAAAAGGCTTATCAACTAGAGAATACTAACTATCACGATAAAAAAAATCTATCCACATATGTACAGAAAAAATTATAACAAAATCCATATTTTTTAATGTGGTCTATGGTCAATCCTTGCATAATTGTCCGATGTCACTTCTTTTGATCTAATAATTCCCATGATTTTAGTTTAAAATTTACTTCCTCAGGTCTGAAACATGATTGAACATTCCTGATCCAAAAATCCCTATGTCACTCATTGTTTCCATGATATCAAGTCAAAAATGTTCTTATCACATTATGTTAAACTTCAAGGATAATTTCCTCACTACATTACACTAAACTACATGGTTCTTAAGAACTACATATGGCTTGATTCTCACCCCTGTGAGATATGTAGCAATTCTCGGATCAAAGATCCTATCCCAAACATGACATGATACCAAAAAAATCATGTTGTTTATTTTTAATTAATTTAATGATTTTGTCAAGATAATTTATATTTCTTATTTCTCACATTGAACATAGTTCAAATGTGCTTATATTTTTTTGGTTTTTTAGGTTTTTTGTGGGGTTTTTGGGTATTTAAAATTTTTAGTTGTTTTTAGGTGGGTTTTTTGTTTTATGGTCTTTTAGGGATTTTAGAATTTTTGGGGGTTTAGTGGTTTTAAATTTTTATGGTTTTATTTTTTTCGTAGTGGTATTCACAGTTTTTTGTGTTTTTGCATTTTTAGGATTTTTTATGGTTTTTTAGGATTTTTATGGTTTTTAGGGGTTTTAGGGATTTTGAGGTTTTTTGGGGGTTTTTCATGTTATTAGGGTTTTTAGTGTTTTTAGGTTTTTAGGTGTTTTAATATTTTTAGGTTTTTATGGTTTTCTTAGGTTTTTTTTAGGTTTTTGGGGGTTTTATGTATTTTGGGATTTATATGGATTTTTATTGTTTTTTTATGGTTTATTAGGTTTTTTAGTTTTTAGTGTTTAAGGGTTTTTAAAAATTTTAGTGGTTTGTAGGTTTACTAAAATTTGAGTTTGTTTTTAGAGTTTTTGTGGGTTTTTAGTGTTTTTAAGGTTTTTGTGGTTTTTATGGTTTTAAGGGGTTTTTAGGAAATTTATGGGGATTTAATGTTATTAGAACTTTTTAGTTTTTAAGGGGTTTTAAGTGTTTTAGGTTTTTATGGATATCTTAAGGGAATTTTGGGATTTTAGGGGTTTTTTACATTTTTAGGTATTTTTAGGCTTTTTCAGGTTTTTTATGGTTTTTATTGTTTTTAGGGATTTTGAGGGTTTTAAAGATTTTTTAGAATTTTTAGAGTTTCTAGGGTATTTAGCATTTTTAGGGTTATTAGGGGTTTTATGTATTTTTATGTTTTTAAAGTCTTCTTCAGGGGTTTAATGGTTTTTAGGGATTTTAATGGATAATAAGTATTTTTATGGGTTTTTATGTTTTTTATGAATTTTGAGGGTTGTGGGGTTTTAATGTCTTTATGGTTTTTTTGGGTTTTAGGGTTTTTTTGGGTTTTAAAGGTTTTTTAGAGTTTTTTATATTTTCATAGGATTAATTGGATTTCAAATTCTTAGTGTTTTTAGGTTTTTATTGGTTTTTAGTATTTTTAAGAGTTTTAGGGGTTTATGGTTTTCAGAGGTTTTTAGGGTTTTTATAGTCTTTTTAGCGTTTTTAGGGTTTTTTTACATTTTGTAGGTTTTTTAAATTCTCAAGGGTTTTATGGTTTTCTTAGGGTTTTTAGGGTTTTTAGGTTTGTTTATGATTTTAGGGATTTTTAGGGACTCTTAGGATTTTATGGGTTTTTAGGGTTTCTAGTGATTTTTTTAGTGTTTATCGAATATTTTTTGGGTTTTAACATTATTTAGATTTTTAGGGGATTTTAGAATTTTTTTAGATTGTTAAGGTTTAATTAGGGGTTTTCAAGGTTTTTAGAAGTTTTAGGCATTATTTTAAATATTTAGGTTTTTATGGGTTTTTAGGGATTTTGAGGGGTTTAGGATTTTAGGGTTTTTAGGGCTTTTTGGGTTTTAGGGTTTTTTTATTTTTTAGGGATTTTAAGGTTTTTTTGATTTTTTAATGTTTTTAGGGGTTTAAAATATTTTTATATTTTTAGGTGTTTTATGGGTTTGGAGGGGTTTTTGGGACTTTAATGGTTTTTAGAAATTTTTAGGTTTTTTATAAGTTTAAATTATTTTTATTATTTTATTATTTTATTAGGGTTTTTTTGGGATTTTAGGGGTTTTTTATTTTTTAGGAATATTTTAATATTTTTTCAGATTTTTAGGGGTTTTAGGGGTTTTATGGATTTTGAGTGTTTTAGATGTTTTTATGGTTTCATGGGTTTTAGAGTATTTAGGGTATTTATAATTTTTAAATTTTCTACGGTTTAAATAATTTTAATGTTCTTAATGTTTTAATAAGTGTTTTTAGAATTTTTAGAGATTTTGAGGTATTTTTAGGGGTTTTAGGGATTTTAGGGATTTTGAGGGGTTTTAGAGTTTTTTTTTGGGATTTTAGGGTTTTTTTAGTAGTTTTGGATTATTATGGTTTTTTATATTTTATCAAACTATTATGGGTTTTAATGGATTTTAGAGTTTATAGTGGGTTTTTTGTGTTTTTACGGGGGTTTAAGCCATTTTATTATTTTTAGGACGTTTTACGAATTTTAGGATTTTTAGGGTCTTTTAGGGGTTTTATCATTTTTTAGGTTTCTTAGGGGGTTTAAATGTTTTGAGTGTTTTACGGTTGTCTTAGGGATTTTATGTTTTTATGGATTTTTAGTGTATTTTATATTTTTCATATTTTAAGTGTTTTTTGGATTTTGAGGGTTTTTAGGGTTTTTATGATTTTTATGATGTTTTTAGTGTTTTAGGAATTTTTGATTTTTTAAGGTTTTATGATTTTTTAGTGTTCTAATGATTTTTGGGGTTTAAAGGGGTTTTAAATAATTTTTTATCTTTTATGTGTCTTATGGGTTTTTTATTTTATTAATGTTTTTAGGGGTTCTATTGTTTTAAAGGGGTTTTAGGGTTTTCAATGTCTTTTAAGGGTTTTTGGTTTTTTAGCACTTTTCATATTTTTAGGGGGTTTAAGAGTTTTTTTGTTTTTAAGGTTTTATTATGGTTTTCATGGTTTTGGGGGGTTTTATCATTTTTAAATCTGTTTAGGTACTTTTTTAATTTATTTTTTTTGGGTTTTATGGATTTTGAGGGTTTTTATGTTTTTTTTGGAATTTTTGGAATTTTTGGGTTTATTACATTTTTTAGGATTTTAGGGGTGTTGAATGATTTTAGGTTCTTTTGGTTTTCTTTGGGGTTTTCATTTTTTTCTACATTTTTAGGGATTTTAAGGGATTTTTTGGACTTCTATGGGTTTAAGGTTTTTAGGGTTTTTAGGGATTCTTAATGTTTTTAGGGGTTTTTTTTCTTTTTCAGGGTTTTTAGGGTTTTTAGTATTTTTAGGTTTTTTTGGGGTTTAAGTGTTTTTAGGATTTAAAGTTTTTCTTAGGGATTTTTATAGTTTTTAAGGTTTTTATGTTTTTAGGGATATTTATGTATTTTTAATATTTTTATGGATCTTTAGGGGTTTAAGGGATTCTAAGTGTATTAGGTTGTATATATATATTAGGGTTATTTTTAGTTTTTATGGTTTTTAAGGTTTTTTAGAGTTTTTAAATTTTTTCTATATTTTAAGGTTCTTTAGGATTTTATTAATTTTTAGGGTTTCTATTGGTTTTAGGGGTTTTAATGTTTTTAGGGGTTTATAATTTTTTGGAATTTTAGGGGTTTTAATGGGTTTTATAATTTTTATAGTTTTTAGGTTGTTTTAGTGTTTTTTATAGTTTTCTTTGGGGTTTTCATGGTTTTTAGGGTTTATTAATTTTTAATTGATTTTTAAGGATTTTCATGTTTTTTATAATTTTTAGTGATTTTTTAGGATTTTTTGGTTATTTTTTATTTTTGGGGTTTTCGGTTTTTTTAGGGTTTTAAAGGGTTTTTAGTGTTCTTTAGTGTTTTTAGTGATTTTAAGGGATAAAATGGGTTTTATAGTTTTTAGTGGGTTATTATGGTTTTTATTGATTTTAGGGTTTTTAAGGTTTTAGTGGTTTTTAAGATTTTTTGGGGGTTCAATGTCTTTTATAGGTTTTATTATTTCTTAGGTTTTTAGGGATTTTAAATATTTTATGTGTTTTAAAGTTATCATAGGGGTTTTTCAGTGCTTTTATATTTTTTACATTTTTAAGGATTTTAAATCCTTTTTAGGGTTTTATGGTTTTTAGTGTTTTTAGGGATTTTGAGTATTTTTTAGATTTTTTAGTGGGTTATTATGGTTTTTATTGGTTTTAGGGGTTTTAAGGTTTTAGTGATTTTTGTGATTTTTAGGGGGTTCAGTGTCTTTTATAGATTTTATTATTTCTTAGGTTTTTATGGGTTTTAAAATTTTTATGGTTTTAACGTTCTCTTAGGGGGTTTTTAGTGTTTTTATATTTTTTTACGTTTTTAGGGATTTTGAAGCATTTTTAGGGTTTCATGGTTTCTAGGGTTTTTAGGGATTTTGAGTATTTTTAGAGTTTCTATGGGTTTTAGGGTATTTAGAATTTTTAGGGTTTAATGGGTTTTAAGTGTTTTTTCGGTTGTAAGGTTTTCTTTAGGTTTTTTAGGATTTTTAATCTTTTAGGTATTTTTAAAGCCTTTTAGAATTTTTATGGATTTTAAGGATTTTGATTGGTTTTAGGTATTTTAGTGTTTTTTGGGTTTTTTGGGTTTTCAGGGTTTTTGTGGGTTTTGGGTTTGTTCTGAGTTCTTTATATTTTTAAGATTTTTAGTTTTTTGAACATATTATGTTGTTTAATGTGTTTTTATAGTTTTTACTAGTTTTTAGTGATTTTAGGGGTTTTATGTTTTTAGGGGTTTTTATGGACATTGGGGTTTGTAGGTATTGGTTGGTATTTAAATGTTTATTTTGGTATTTTAGGGGTTTTATTTATTTTTATGTTTATAAATTTTTTAGGGGTTTTTTTGGTTTTTATGTTTTTTTATGATTTTATGGATTTTTAGTTATTGTTATGATTTTTATTGTTTTTTAGGGTTTTCATGATTTTAATATTTTTTATGGTTTTTTGGTTTTTAGGATTTTATGGGTTTTAGGGGTTTTAGGGTTTTTTTTGAGTTTTTAGGGGTTTTATGGTTTTTAGATTCTTTTAACATTTTGGGGGATTATATGATTTTTAGAGATTTTAGTTGTTTTAGGGTTTTTTGGGTTTTTAGGGATTTTTAGGGTGTTTTATGGTTTTAGGGTCTTTTTGGGTTTTTAGTATTTTTAGGTTTTTAGGGGCTTTAAGTGTTTTAGGTTATTGAGATTTTCTTATGTTTTTTCAGGGTTTTTAGGGTTTTTTATGTTTTTATGGATTTTTATATTTTTTTGGATTTTTACCATTTTAAAGGTTTATAGGTATTTGAGGGTTTTTTATTTTTTTAAAAGGTTATAGGGTTTTTAGGGTCTTAGGGTTTTTAGCATTTTTAGCATTTTTTAGGTTTTTAATATTTTTAATGGTCTTCATGGATTTTGGGGTTTTTATGTTTTTAAATATTTTAGGATTTTTATGTTTTTAGGGTTTTTATATATTTTGAGGCTTTTATGAGGTTTTTAGAGTTTTTTGGGATTCTATGGTTTTTATGGGTTTTTAGGTTTTTATGGGGTTTTAATTGTTTTCTATAATTTTTTAGCATTTTTATGGTTTAAAATGGGTTTTAGTGTTTTTAGTTGTTTTTAGTAGGTTTATAGGGTTTTTATAGTACTTTGTAGCACTAAAGGGTTTTTATGTTTTTAGTGGTTTTAGGGTTTTTAAATGTTATTGGGTGTTTTATCTTTTTTATATTTTATGGGCTTTAAGTATTATAATTTTATAAGACTTTCTTTGGGTTTTTAGGGTTTTTTTATGTTTTTAGAAATTTTAGGGGGTTTATAGGATTTTTATGCTTTTCAGGGATTTGTGGGTTTTTAGGTTTTTAGGTTTTTTAGGGTTTTTCTGGTTTTTAGAAGTTTTTAGGTTTTTATTGGTTTTAAGTGTTTTCACATTTTTATGTTTTCTTAGTGGTTTTTCATGGTTTTAAGGGGTTTATGCTTTTTCAGATTTTTAGGGTTTTTTAGGATTTTTTTGGGTTTTTGTGTTTTTAGGGATTTTGAAGTTTTTAGGGTATTTATTTTTGTTTGGTTTCTTAAGGGGTTTTTGAGATTTTATGGTTTTTATAGTATTTAACATTTTTAGGGAAAGGAAGATGTGGAGGTCAGGCTATTCCCAACCCCCACAATTTTATTAGAAAAAAAAAAGATGCAGTAGAAAAGGGAGGGGAGGGGTCAAACGACCCTCACCCAAAAACCCTTAACACCCTAAACCCAGAAAAAGAAACACAAAAAAATAAAAAAGCAAATAAAAACCAAGAAAAAACACACAAAAGCCAAGAAGAAACCATCACCATCATCCAATATCCTTTAGCACAGTTCCCACCATCCGTATCCTCCTTTCCATGAAGATTCCTCACCAATATCAAATAACTACCAACACCCAAGTCATCAGCATCACCTTCATCACCTCCCAGCCAAATGGCATCATCAACATCACCTTCATCAGCATCACCCTCATCACTTCCAGCCAAATAGAACCCATCACCGAGCAACATAAGTTCCAATAACCATCACCTCTTGACCAATCAACTTCTTATGTTTTAGTTATTTTTGGGATGTTTTAGGGTTTTTTTGTTTTTGGATTTTTAAGGATTTTTAGGGTTCTTAGTGTTTGTTATGGTTTTTATAGTTTTTCATGGTATAAGGTTGTTTAGTTTGTATGGATTTTAGGATTTTTAAAATTTTCAATGTTTTTAGGATATTAAATGGATTTTAGATTTTTTAGTGTCTTTTGGGGTTTAAATTTGTTTTTTAAGGTTTTTATGGTTTATTGGGTTTTTTGGTTTTTAAGGTTTTTTGTGTTTTTAGTGATTTTAGAGTTTTTAGGGGTTTAAAATGTTTTTAATTTTTTTAAGGATTCCATAGTGTTTTCGGGGGGGTTTAGTGTTTTATAAACTTTTAGGGGTATTTATAATTTTTTTGGGTTTTTAGGGTTTTGATGGACTTAAGAGTTTTAGAGTTTTATGATTTTTTGGGGATTTTTGAGTTTTTAGAGTTTTTTAGGGGTTTTATTGTTTTTAATAGTTTTTTTATTATTTTTTAGGTATATTTTTTTTAGTGTTTTTAGTTTTTTTTAGATTTTTTTGGTTTTTAATGTTTTGGGGTTTTAATGTTTAAAGGATATTTAAGGGGCTTTAGAATTTTTTAGGACTTTTTAAGGTTTGTATGTGTTTTCAAGTTTTAAGTTTTTCTTATGGTTTCTCAAGGTTGTTGGGTTTTATGTTTTTAGTGATTTTAGGCCTTTTATATGATTTTTTATGGGTTGTAAGGGTTTTTATGGAATTTTATTTTTTTATTAGTTTTTAGGTATGAAGGGGTTTTAAGTGTTTTTAGGTTTTTATGGTATTCTTAGGGGTTTTTTTTGGTTTTTAGGGTTTTTAAATTTTTATGGATTTTTAGGATTTTTATATGTTTTTAAAGATTTTATGGATTTTACGTATTTTTATGGGTTTTAAGGTTTTTAGTGTTTTTATGTTTTCTTGGGGAAGGAAGATGCGAGGGTCGGGCTATTCCCCCCCCCCCCCAAATTTATTAAGAAGAAAAAAAGACACAGCAGACAAGGGAGGGGAGGGGTCAAATGACCCACACCCAAAAACCCTTCACAGTAAAAGACCCAAAAAAAGAAAAATCAAAAAAGAAAACAAAGACAAAGAAAAAGACACAAAACAAAACACAACAGCAGCTTCCACACATCTTATCATTTTTCGAGGTGTAATCTTATTTTAGTGTTATTTGTGGTTTATGGTTTTTTTTGAGTTTTTAAAGGTTTTTATGGGTTTTAGGGGTTTTTTTTCATTTTTTGTAATTTTGACTGGTTTGAAGTGTTTTTAGGTTTTTAAGGTGTTTTAATGGTTTTAGGGTTGTTAGGATTTTCGCATTTTTACGGTTTTAGGGGTTCCAATTTATTTTTTGGTTTTTTGGGGTTGGATGTGTTTTTATGTATTTAAGGTTTTATTATGGGTTTTAGGGTTTTATGGTTTTATATTTTTTTAACATATTTACGGAATTAAAGGATTTTGGGATATTTTTTTTATTTTTATGGGTTTTATAGATTTTTAGGGTATTTAGGGGTTTTACGGGGTTTTAGGTCACTTTTAGTATTTTTTAGTGTTTTAAGGGGTTTTATGGTCTTTAGGGTCTTTAGGTTTTCTTAGGGGTTTCCAGGGTTTAGGGTTTTTTTACATATTTTGGGATTTTAGGGATTTTTTGGGTTTTTATGGTTTTTATGGGTTGTATGGAATTTCAGTGTTTTTAGTATTTTTTTTGAGTTTCTATGATTTTTGGCATTTTTTAGGTTTTAAGGGGGTTTAGGGTTTTTAGTGTTTTTAGGGTTTTTAGGGTTTTTTTAAATTCTTATGGTTTTTTCATGTTTTAATTGTTTTTAAATTTTTATAGTTTTTTTATATATTTTCAGGGTTTTTAGGGTTTTACTGTTTTAGGGCAAAGAAGGCGCAGACCAAGCAGGGAGCTTGGTACCTTAAAATAAAACTAAAAGAAAAGTACAAGGCATTACAGGGGGGACTTATGCATTCGGGTACGTTTAGTACCCTTCATGGCAGATTCAACATGGGATGCACAAAAAGAAGGAGCAATAAAGGACCACTGCGAGCAGCATTATTCAAAAGCCATTTTGGAGAGGACATCAGTAACCATATTGACTTCTCTATATGCGTGAGTGATCCTAAGAGTCAGACTCTTGGATAAGATAATACATTCAACCCATTTAGGTAGAATCCGCCATGGAACCTTCCTGGAATTTTGACGAAGATCATCCACCGCAAGCATCGAGTCAGATTTGATCCAGAGATGCAACCACCAAAATTGGTTTGCAAAACTTATAGCCTTGATGATAGCCCAGAGCTCTTCCTCATTGGCACAATCATTCCCAATGAAATTATAAAAAATGCCCTTGACAAAGCCTCGACAGGTGCGTAAAACACCACCACAACCTGAAGGACCTGGTGAACCTTCTGTTGCACCATCAACATTAACTTTGATCTATGACGGGATTGGTGGGATCCATCAGATGAACTTCATCAACATTGGTTTTTTGACCCTGCCAGAAACACCAAGAGTGTGGAGGGTGACATGTTCATTAAAACAGTTGTTCATAGTACCTATTTGGATACACCCATCCATTCGAACAACATTGTTCATGGAAATAATACCCTCATGTGTGGAACATGATTTATTTTGGAACATAGCAGAATTCCTCGCAGCCCATAAGAAGGAACAATTGCTGCTTTTACTATTTTAGGGATATTTAGGGATTTTTTAGGTTTTTATGGTCTTATGGATTTTTTGGTTTTTAGTATTTTAGGTGTTTTTTATTTTTTATGTTTTTTTGCGTTTTAAGTGTTTTTATGGTTTTATGGTTTTCTTCAGGTTTGATGAGGATCTGAGAAAACATGGTAATTGAGGGTATGAAGGCGTGTTTAATGAGGAGGGTAGAATTCACATCATTGTAAAATACCCATTGTGTGGAGTTGGTGGCCAAATGAAAATGGATAAGACAAAGAGAATTAAGGAGGCCTAAAATGGTATAATCATGGAATTCTTGTGGGATTTTGAATAAACATTCTGTCGGTAAGAATCTAGTTCAATATTTACATTAATTAAGGGCTAAACATACTTTTAATGACCCATCCTATATTGTGCTATGAATTTCAAGATGAAAACACCATGGAATATTCAAATTTAAGAGTTGTGGGATAGTTTTATTTACATTCCAAATGGGTTTAATAATTTTTCCTTAAAGTTATGGGATGTTCCAAAATTATAAAAAGCATCATTTAGGATTTTTTGAATTGTGGAAACTCAGTGTTAGGATTTTGTATCACTCTTTGGTTATAAATAGAAATCCCTTGTACTCTTTGAACATCATGAAGAAAGGTAATGTTATTATGGTGAGTTTTTATCCAAAACATTATGTTCTTGATTAATTATTTACTTATCAAATGATTGGTTATACTTTGTGGAATCTTGTGGCTAGAGTTCTTGGACACAAGTTCTCTTTGGGTTCTACCTTGACCAACTCTTTCATTTTCCCTTATTTACAAAATTTATGGACCTTATCACCTATTTTGTTACAGAGATCTAGGTCATCAACACATTAATGTTGAAAAATTATCCTATGACACTTCCTATCAGGTCTTTTATTACATATTACTTAGTATCTTATTCCAATTGTAAGAAATCGGGTTCATCATTTTTTCCTTCTTCAATATTCTTTTCTCCTTGAATCTAGCCGACCTGAATTCTAGTCCCATTTTTATTCACTTCGGAACATCATTTATTTATCATTTTTGAAAACAATATCAATCTTGCAGTTTAGAATATCATATTTCTTATCCAACTTAAATGATTGAAATCAATGCTCTAAATCTTGACAGAAAATTAGATTAATTTTTTTATGAATTCTACAATTTTAAAACCATGCATGTATCACCCCAAGTTTTAGGTAAATAAATATATATTTATGTATTTTAAGTATATAAAATTTCTATGATATGTTTATAGAGGTTTGTAGGAGCTTTGGTGTGTTTTATGGCTTTTTTGGAGGTTCACATTTTGAGCAAGGTTAGTAGAAACCATGCAACACCTTTAAGAAAGAGTGACACTAATATAGTGGACAATGCCTGCTCATAGTTAAAAGAAAATGGTTTGACCAAACCATGATAATGCCGAGTATAAACCTTATAATGTTGAAATTGGGTCATAGCACAGTTGGGGAATAGTTTTTCCAACCATGAAATCAAATCATGCGATCCGACCATGCGAGGTGTGTTTGGAGGCAGTGGATCATGCATGGTTAGTGCATGGATTTCCTAACCATCTGTCCTAGCAATGCGTCATAAAAAATTAAATTAATGAATTATGGATATAATATGATATGATTCATAAACCACTCATTTACCCCTAAACAGGACATAACATGAATTCCTATTCCTCTCAAAGAGGTGGAGACAATTACTTTCTCTTTGGGAGTGATTCCTAAGAGAATCCAAGTGCATTGGAGACCCGGATTTGTCGATAAGTACTTTTCATTCAATGTTTTCTGTAGATTTGTTCTCCTTCCCTATTCTAGGATCATTTATATTTTTTTTGGGGATATATATATATATATAAATGTTGTGTGATACCAATATTGATGGGATTGTATTGTTTTTATTTATGGTAATGATATCTATGTTGGAATCTTAAATATTTATGATGGTTTGTTAATGTTATTGTTATATTAATCATTTTCTCCTATGTTTGAGAGGTAGGTAGATTCTATCTTGAATATTATTGATTATAAAATGAAGTATCTATTTTAAATTTATTTAATATATTTATTTTTTTTGAAAATCATGGGGTGCTTTTATGTAATTTTCATTTGAATTATGGTTTTGAAAATCATGGGAACTGGGTAGATTTATGGAAAACCATTGTTTATAATTTTAAAATGGTGATTTTAATTTTGTGGTTGGTTGATTCAAGTAATGTATTTTTTGATATGGTTTTATTGAAATGGGATGATATTATTTGATCATAATGATTGGGCATGATTTTAATGGGATGGATAATTGTCATGAAGTATCACCATCAAAGGGACTAGGCATTGATGTGAATTTCACCCATAAATGGTAATACAAATTTTTTGTGTGTGTTTGTGTTGAGGATGTGTGTGTACATATAATTTCTTAAAAAAAACATAAATTGAGAAATCGTTAAAATATTTTTTTATGTTCCTTAAAAAATTATTTTTTTAGTTGTTGATGTATTCCTTGAAAAAAAATGTTTTGAAAGATAGTTTGATTGTTTTCTTGGAAAACTAATTTGGTTAGATATAAACTGGTTTAAATTGTTTTTAATTTTTTTATATAAATTTGATATCATGCTCAATCCTAGTGAAGTGAGTTGGGAATTCATTGGTGAAATCATAATGAGATTTATGCTCTCCCCATTCTTGGGAACTATAGATCATTTGCAGATGTTATATATCAAGACATGGGTAAAGGCAATGTATCCTAGTTCTTTAGTGATTCTTCTTGATACCTTAGGTTGAGAATGTTTATTTACATCTTGGAGTATATTGATGTTTTTTTTGGGGTGTTTTGGTTTAGTTATAATTTGTTTCCATTGGTTATGTCACATTGATTCCTCTTATACTTTGCTATTTTCTTTTGGTTTAGTTGTTTATTGGATTGAATTTTAGTACACATGAATCATTAAGAAATTTGATGATTATGTTTTTCACTAGTTTTGAAATTTTATATTAAAATGTAAAATCTTCCCCCAACTTCTTATGAGTCCCTTGGTATTTATTTCTAACCTTTAGTGTCTTGGGGATTCCACCTAAGGCCTAGTATCCCCCCATCACTTCTCAAACTAATGAGGAGGGACATGATATTACAAATGGTATCTTCTTGTTAAGCCATTAACATTGAAATTGAAGTGGACTGTCTCTTGGGATTGTTGAAAGGAAATATAAATTTTTTAAATTGAGATATAAAGCATAAAAAGGAGTAATTAACTCCTATGTGATGAAAATCAAGTTACCAGAGTTTTGGGAACATGTGTGTTTTGAGACCCTTCTAGGAGTTGTAACCTCATCATCATCAGTTTCACCGATGAGAAGAGAATGGAATTCATTGATATAAATGACTTCCCACTAAGAGTACATAATTCTTTTTAGTAATAATTTATGATTTGGTAAAAAATTATTGATTTTTTGAAATAGTTAAAAATGGTTTGATTTTCAAAAGCATGGTAGAATTTTGAAAAATGATTTGAAAGTAGAAATGATTGAATTACTGAAATCTGTGTTGTGATATGTGTGATGTGGTAAATTTAAAATTTTTAAGTCCTCAGTTTCTATAGAGTGAGAGTAAATGTTATTTTATTTGGGTTATAGTGAACGTCTTCAGGTAGGTGTTGTAGAAGCCAACCAAAAGAGGTTGCTGAGAATGTGGTTTCACCTAATCCACAGGTGAACCAAAAGTTGGATCATATTATTCTACATTAATCTTAGGCCATGGGAAGAGGGAATAGAAAAAATGAACCATGTCAAGTGGATCATTCAATTTAATTATAAAATCAGAAACCATCCATATTTTATGGTGATTCATAACTAAAAAAAGAAAAAGGGTGGATAAATAGGATGAATCGAATATTAGATTTCTGAGGCACACTATATGATATGAAGATAAAGTTGGAAATGTACATGCTAGAATATATTGAATACTAGTGATGATATTTATAAGTTCATGATAAATTGGACCAAGGAATGACATGTGAATATTTTGAAGAATTGTTTAGAAAAAAAAATCGTCAAACGTTCTGTATTATTAGAACAAAATACTTATTCAGTTTGAATTAAGAGAACCTCACAATGACAGAGTATGAAGCTAAATTTATGAATTTAGTCCTCCTTCCACTTGATGTTTCAGAATGTGTATCCTTGAAGGTATAAATTTTTGAATCAAGTTTGAGGTCAATGATTCCCTCAAAAATTATTATTCTTTTTAAATCATATTACATTTTGATGGTCATTAGAGACATTGTGTTAGAAAGGTATATATTAATAACTATTGTCGGAGGAAGCATTTTAATACCCATGTGAACTGGTGGAAAATCTAATACTAGGAATAATCAGAAGAGGGTCACCTATTTCTATTATTATAGTATAAGTACGAATCAGATGGTAGGATTAGTGAATCTTCCTTCTAAACCCAAGGGTACAACCAATTTTTTTTCAACATGGTTATCTTGATCACATAAATATATATTGTATAGAAACCACCTAGAGAATATCACAATTTTAATAATATGTGACATTCTCAAGGTTATTTTCATATTTATCTAAGGTTGTGTGTTGGGGATGCATCTTATGATTCTCATGAAACATATCATTCGATGGAATGAGTACAGTAGAATAGCTTATGTCAGAAAACTTGGGCAAGCCATGAAAATTCTTGGAAAACCATGACTCCTCAGCAAAGAAAATATCAATAGGGTTTCAAAGAGAAAATCAAAGTGAGTAAGAAATAATATGGAGCTGAGTAAATAATCATAGAAGATCATTCATGAACTTCGATAGTGAGAGGTATGATTCTTTTTAACGTTACCATTATGAAATATTTTTCCTGATATGGGTGAATCACATTGTTTTATTACTTCTTGTGATTTTTATCTTTTGTGTTTTCATGTTTAGAGGATTCCCAATGTTTTGAAACATCAAACTCAAATTAGAAAAAATGAATGTCAATACTTTGTGTAAAAATCATGTTCTAAAATTATCGATGGGGAAGAATTGATTTGAAACTTCTCTATGCTTGATATGGATGCCTATAATTTAATCCTAAGTATGTATTGGTTGATAATGTTCAAATATCACATTGATTATTATACCCAAAGGGTTAGTTTTACAACTTATGATGTACTCAAGCATCTCTTTAGATAAAATAGGTATGTAAATGCAATTGGGGAAGGATTTTTGGAAGGATTATTTTGATCTATATCATACTATATGGTAGAATTGACCTTGGAATGTGTGGATGAGATCAAGAGTAGAAATGTTCCAATAATTTTTGAACAGTTTCCTAATGTTTTTCTAAGTAATTTATCAGGGTTTCTATCCATAATAGAAGTAGAGTTTACGATTTATCTCTTATTAGGCCCCAGTCCTATCTCAATTATATGATATCAAATAGAACTAATAGAATTTTTGGAATTAAAATTCTAGTTGGAATAGTTTTAAATAAAAGGGTTCATTTGATCTAGTATGAATCCATGGGAAGAACAAGTTATTTTTTGTGAAAAGGGACAATGAAACTCTTAGACTTTGTGTAGATTATTGTATATTTAATCATGTTACGATAAATAATTGGTATCCTATTCCACACATTGATTATCTATTTGATAAATTTAGGATAACTTAGTGGTTCTCCATAACTGATTTATTTTTGGGATATCACCAACTAGCATTTCAGAAGTAGGGTATTTTGAAGACATCTTTCACAAGTAGATATATCCATTAAAAGTATGTGGTTATGCCTTTAATAATTATGAATTTACTATCTATCTTTATATAATTAATGAATCATATATTTAAAATATATCTGGATTATTTTTTGGTGGTATTTATGGATGATATAATACATTATTCTAGAAAAAAGGTTGATCATGAGAATCACTTAGTGATAGTGTTGGGTATCTTGTGGGATCATCATCCGTTTGAAAAACTGTCAAAGTGTTATTTTTGGACACTAGAGGTATTTTTCCTTGGCTATGTTATCTCCAAAAAGGTTTTTGATAGATCCAAAAAATATTGAGTTTGTGATATCTTGGCAACCACTAATGAATGTCTTTGAGATACATAGTTTCCTTGTCCTGGATAGTTATTACCAATGTTTTTTTCAGGAATTTCCATGAATAAATTCCCCGATTATAGCTTTAATAAGGAAAAGTGTTACATTACAATGGAAATATCAATGTCGTAATTATTTTATAGAGCATAATTATTACCTCAAATCAACATTGATCTTGATATTTCCATAATCATGACTAGGCTATGTGGTGTATTATGATTCTTTGTTATCTTGTTTGGTGTGTGTTCTCATTTAGAGAGATCATGTCACATCTTATGGATCACAAAAATTATGGTGGAAAGAGAAGAACTACAAAACAAATAATTTGGAATTAGCTGCTCAAGTACGTGCTTTAAAAAACATGCATCATTATATTTTTGGTGAGAAATTCATAGTTTATATATATCATAATATTTTGAAACACATTTTCTAATATAAAGATTGAATTTGAGACAAATATGATGGATGTAGTATCTTTAAATTTTTTACATTGACTTAATTTATACACCATGTAAAGGGAACTCTGTGGTGGATGCATTAAGCAGTAAGTAATATAGTGAGTTGGTGAAAGAGGCTTCAAATATATGGAATATAATGTTGGTGATTGCTTACTTGCACATAGATTATGGAGATCAAGGTAATATTAGTGTTTTCTTTCTAGTTTTGTATTTATTGGATTTGTAGATAATGTTAAAGAGGCTAAAACTTATTATTTTAAATGTATTTCTATGAAGTGAAAACTCAATGATGGAAAGACCATTGAGGTATGGAATATTGACCAAAGATCAACATTGTGGTT
The DNA here is from genome assembly GCA_963277665.1 of Viscum album. Taxonomy (NCBI): domain Eukaryota; kingdom Viridiplantae; phylum Streptophyta; class Magnoliopsida; order Santalales; family Viscaceae; genus Viscum; species Viscum album. The sequence continues at coordinate 460,061,684 of OY728133.1, read as the reverse complement.
TCAAGATCAGATGTTCATACCTTTTTCATTTCAAGAATAAATACTTCATGATTATAACCATTCAAGACATGATGTTCATCCTGAATTAAAAAAGATGTATAAGAAAATGAAATAACAATTTTAGTGGGATGGAATGAAAATAAAGGTGGATGAGATAGTTTTTATATTCCTCGCCTATAAGATGGTTAAGGAAGAGAACGAATGACTATCATGTATGTTGCAATATTTACTGATTCCCATGTAGAAATAGAAGCATATAACAATGTATTTTGTAATAGGTCTACCAAGGAGAGTTTAGAAACACAATTACCTATGAAAGATAGTGTATCTACTACAAAATTAATCCCATTTCATCCATATTCTTGAATACAATACAATAGAGAAATTATCAAAATATATATTTTTGAAGTTGTAAATAGGAATGGTGTTCCAGTCTTAATTATATCAAATTCAAACCTCATGTTTATATCTCATTTTTCAAAATCTTTATAGAAATACCTTGGTAATCAATTGACTATGAGGACAACGTATCATCATCAAATGTATGGAAAATCCAAAAGGATGATCTAAATATTAGAAGACATCATTAGGTATTGTGTAATCGATTTTGGAGGCTCATTGGAGGAGAACATATCATTAGTGTAGTTCTTATAAAAAAATAATTATCAGTCCTCGATACATATGTTTTATTTTAAAGCATTGTATGGGTTTCCTTTTTGTTATCAAATTTTTTGGGTGGAAACAGGTGATACTAATGGTTGGACCAATAATTGTGAAAGATACAATAGAGAAGATTAAGTTAATCTGAAAGCGGGTATAGATGGTACATAGTTTTCTTAAATTATAAATGGATCATTGTCAATTTTTGTTTACATTTCTGGTGAGTGATCATGTGTTCTTGATAAGATCTCCAAGGCTTGGGTATCATTATTTTTGGATTAAGTCTAGGTTATATCCATGGTACATAAGACCTTTTGAGATACTTTAATGGATGGTTGAGGTAGAGTATTGGTTAAATTTATCACTAAGGTTTAGTTTAGGGTATAATTTGTTTCATTTATCACAATTGATGAAGTATCAACCTAGCCCGGACCATGTGATTCATTATGATCATGTTAACTAAGATCTAGATTCAATAGTGGTTTATGAGCTAGTATATATTATGAATAGGAATTAGAAAGTATTGTGTGGTAAATCATCTGTATAGTGTAGTTTTTATTGGAACATAGTTTAATTAAGGAGGAAACATAAGAGCATAAAAAGGAAATGATAGATTAATGGACATAGATCCTCTTGTATAACTATGATTTTCTACTTTCTGGAGATGTAAAGACCAATTTTGGGGAGAATTTATCACTCCTGGTATCATGTATATAACACTTTATTTATGTATTTTAAGTATATAAAATGATTTGGTTATGTTTCGGGATATTTGGAGGAGAATTGGAATGTTTTTTTGATATTTTCTAAAAGTTAATTATTATTATAAACCATACAACACCTCAAAAAAACTATGGAACATAAGTAGTGGAAAATAAGGAGGTGCACATTTAGGTTAATATTTTTTCAAAACTGTGAAAATGATCATTAGAAACTACGAAATGATGGAAAATAAAGTATATAACAATTGGCTTATGGTTTTTATTTCAATGTGATGCAACAATGTGAGGTGTGTTTGGAGGTAGTGAACCATGCATGATTAGTTCATAGTTTTTTTAACCATGTTCCCTAACCATGTATCATGGAAAATTAGATTTGAAAATTGAGGATATGATCTAATATACCTCATAAACAAATCATTTTCCCACTAATCAAGCCACAATACTATTTTTTCTTCCTCATAAGGAATTAGAGAAGTTTCTTTTGATCTAAGAGAATTCCTAGGTCAATATAAGTGCATTGGAGACACCAATTAATTGATAAGTGATCATTATTAATCATTTTCCTTAGATCTCTTCTCCTCCCTTCTTTTAGAATCACAGATCTAGTTCATTTGGGGATATTTCCATGCTTTGTTTTGTTAATATTAATGGGATATTATTATTTTGATTAAATGGAATAATATCTACATTGGAATCTTAAATATTTAAGACATTTTGTTAAATTTGTTATGTTTTTCTTCATTTTGGCCTAATCTTGAGAGGTATGTGGCTTCTTTCTCAACTCCAATTAATTAGAACTTGAAGGCTTGATTTCAAATTTATTTTTTTTCTTTTTTTTTGAAAATAATGGTATGATTTTATTGAATCCTCATTTTAATTATGGTTTTAGAAATCACGGGAATTGGTCGGATTTTTGGAAAAACATTATTTATAATTTTAAAATGGTAATTTTAAATTATGTTTTATTGTTGTAAGTGATGTATTTGTTGAAATATTTATATTGAAATGGGTTGAAATAATTTATTCATAATATTCAGGCATGAGTTCATGGGATGGATAATGGTTGTGAATTACCACCAGCAAATGTAAAAAGTATGGATGTGAATTTCCACCATCACTGGTAACACCAATTTTGTGCATGTGTTTGTTTTGAATATGTGTGTTGAAACAGAAAGGTTTATTCCAAATCAAAAATTGATAAATGGATAAAATCATTATTAATGTTTATTGAAATTTTTGTGTGTTATTTTTTTATGTTTTCCTTGAGAAAATTGTATTGAAGGCTTTTTTGATTGTTTTCCTTGGAAATATTTTTGGTTTGATATAAAATATATTAATTTTTTTTCAAAATGTTTGATATAAATTTTCTAAAAATTTCAATCCTAGTGGGATGAGTTGGTAAGTCATTGGGTAAATCCAACTAAATTTTATGCACACCCCCTTTTTGGGAAGTATGGTGTGTTTGTAGATGTTGTATATTGAGACACATGTGATGAAAAGGTATCATAGTTCTATAGTGATTATTATTAATAAATTGGGGTTAGAATATGGATTTAAAGCTTGGATTAGATTGGGAGTTATCATTGGTATCTTTGGTGCCTTTTGGTTTTTTTATCATTTGGTTCGATTGGATATATCACTTTGATTCTTCTTGTATTATGATATTTTTATTTGGTTTAGTCTTGTATTGGCTTGAATTTTGGTACTAATTTATCATTAAGAAGTTGGTTGTTTTGGTTTTCAATGTTTTTATCTTTTAATCATAAAAGGAAAAATCATCCCCCAACTGTTTATGAGGCCCTTGGAATTTATTTCCAATATTTGGTGTCTTGGGGATGTCACATAAGACCTAGTAGATCCCCCATCACTTCTCAAGCCAATGAGGAGGGGTGGGATGTTACAACAAAAATCTCACTTTGATTCCATTTTATTTTTCAAACTACCAATACCTCTACATTTAAATATTAAAAATAAAACTTTTGGATACTACATTTATTTAAAAAAGTAGATCCGATAAAAAAATTAATTGTATAAAAAATTGCAACACTTGAGTCCAACATCTATTTATCATTTTTTTCATTCTCTATCTTTCCCTTCCCAGAATTTCCTCTTGAATTCATTTTGAACTTTATCTTTGAATTCCATTTTGATATTACCAAACACTAATGATCCTTTAGATCTTTTATAATTATTTAATAATGATATATAAATAATTTTTAGTGGTAAAAGGAAAGAGTGTTATATTTTTTTAATTCCAAAATTGAGTGAAACACTAGAAAAATAATATTTTTGGGTGAAACACATATAAAAGTGTGTGAGGTAAACATTCCTTTCTCATAAAATTTTCTTATATGATTATTCAACGGTGGAGGTGAGTAACACCAATGAAACATAAGTTAAGTTGTTATTAAGAGATTTACAAGAACAATTCCAAAGGTTGAATGCAAGGACAAATTAATTGCAATCCCATTACAATTATAGAGTACTATCATGGAGGAGGTTCATTGAATAAGAGGATGATTTCTCTGATTTTCATGAGTAACCAATTCGGAGAAATAAACCACCATGGAGGAAAAAAATGATATTAGAGGAGTAGAGTTACATTTATTCCAAGGTAATAATAATCCCTAAACATAATTGGAATGGGAATGAAAGGTGGAGAATGTTTTTTTGGTTGTTTAAACTATTCAATGACAAATAAGGACAATTCAGATGATTTGGAATTCACCGACCTTGTCAGTATTTGGTGGGACCAAATACAAGTGATGTTATGGAAATGTGGATAAAGAACTATCCAGAATTGGGAGGAGATGAAAGTGGTAATGTGTAAGATATTTATTTCTAGACATTGTTATTCGGATTTGTTCCTCACATTATAGGGTTTGAAAAAAGGATCTATTATTTTATGAAGTATCATAAATAGATGAATATCATCATTATCTGGGACAATATTTATAAGGAATGAGATGCCACAATATAAAGGATTGTGAATAGCCTATAACATAAAATTCAGGACACCATGTACATGCACCAATATTTGGATATAGATGATCTTCTTCATATGTATACCAAAGTGGAGAGGTATTTTAAGGAAATAAGGATGTACCCTACATCGTATGGTAAGGATTCTAAATCTTATTTAAAGTTCAAGGATTCAAAACCCCGGGAACATTTAAGGGAACCCAAAATGGATTCAAAGGAGGTGACCAAACCAAAACAATTATTTCTAGAATACAAAGGTAAAATAGAGGATATGTTTGTTTTCAAATCACATGATATTAAAAGTTTTAAATGTCAATGATTTGGAAATTTTTCCTCAAAATTATCAAATAATAGGATCGTGATTTGTTTGGATGATAGATATGTTCTTAGTACTAACTTAAGTGAAGAGGAAATTCCCCTACTTGATGAGTGTTAAAAAGTTTAAATATAGATTCCTATACATGGATAAATTATTGTGCCATGAATTTATTTGATCTTTCAACATTAAGGAGAGAATGATCAAGAGAAACAAGTGAATTTTTTTACCTGATGACTCATAAAAAATAAGCTATGCAGTATGATCACATATGGGGGTAGTTTCAAAAATGTAGAATGTTGTTTGATGGTTGATAAGTGGGTTTAGTTATGACCATGAATCCAAAGGCTTAGAGATTGTAGTGGATAGATAACAGTGGGTATTTTAAAATTACTAAGAGATCCCAAGTTCCATTTTCTTTTGGGAATTATAAATATGATGTGATATGCAATGTTGTTACCATGCATGGTAGTCATATCTTGTTGATAAAACCATAAAAATTTGATAGGAGGGTCACACATGATGAATACAACAAACTCTATTCTTTTGAGTACAACAGGAGGACGGTTATACTTAAACCCTTGAAGCTTTTATAATATTATCATTATAAAGTGAGTATTTATATAGATTATGAAAAAAATATAAAAAGGAAAGAGATAAAAAAACAGAGAGAAAGAAAAATAAATATTGTCAAAAGAGTGATTATTAACATCAAATGAAATAACTAAAAAAAGTGTTGAAAAAAAGAGTGAAAGTAAGATTGAAAACAAGTGTGTTGAGGGAAAAGTGAGTTTATTTTTGGAAAAAATATAGGAAAAAAGAGACTTAGAGGGGGACGAAACTCTCAGTTTTCTATGTAAGGGTAAATTTTTTACCACTAATTCTATTAACTCATAAATTCCTTCTTGTGTTTTTTCTTTATTATTTGAATATTGTGATTGACCAAGGAAGTGTTTGAAACAATCTACATTTTATCCGAGTGTTTTGGTATGTAAGAATTTAATAAAAGGGAATTTCCTAGAACAATAAAAATAAAAACTTCATACACAAGGATATGGGCCTTTATAAGTATTTGTGAAGATCAATGATAATGTATAAAAGATTGAGTTACCCAGAAGGTATAGAAAAGTTAGTGTCACATTTACTCTTGATGTATTTGTCCCTTTGAATTTTTCAGATTTGTGGTTGAATCATTTTGGGGAGGGAGGGGATGATGAGGTTCATGACACACATGATAATCAAGTGGTTGAAGGTATACTTGATGAGGAGGGGTGAATTGGAAAGATTTTAGAAGACCAGTTGCGAGGAGTTGGTGGCCCAATGACAAAGGAGTGGACCGATAGAGTGAAGGTGGAATTAAATGGGTTAATTATGGAATTCCTAAGAGAGTACTAATACCCTTTCATGGTGGAAAAATCCAGGCCTATATTTACATTAATTAAGGCTCAAGAATGTTTTTAAAGACTTGTCCCAAGGTGTGATACGAATTTTAGTCCCCTTATGGAATATTCGAAGTCCAAAATGGTGGGATAGTTGTCTTTAATTTCCACAATGGTGTGATAATTGTCTTTAATTTCATGGTCAAGTGATAAGATTATCAAAATCATAATTTAGTCTTTTTAACTTATGAAAACTAGTTGTTAGACTTTTTTCACTATTTGGAAATAAATAGCCACCCTTTACACCCATTGAGCATCATGAATGATTGTAATGTTATTATTGATAATTTCTCTTTCAACTTTTTTTCCTGCTTAATTATCGACTTATCCTAGGAATAGTCATCCTTTGTGGAATCTTGTGGCTAGAGTTCTTACTATAAAGCTCTATATGGATTCTACCTCGACCAAATTTCTCAATTATTCCTTATTTCCACCATTTTTACCCCTTCTCACTTAATTTTTTTTATAGATATCCAGGTTCTCATCAAAAAAATTAAAAATTATTCTGAGGACACTTCTTTGCAGGTATGGAATTACATATTTGTGGTTTTCACAGATTTTTGGCTTTTTATATCTTTAGGGATTGTTAGGTTTTTTTAAGGTTTTTTTATTTTAGAGATTTTAGGGATTTTGATGGTTCTATAGGTTTTTAGGGTTTTTATGGTTTTTGGTTTTTAGGGTTTTTTGAGTTTTGAAATATTTTTATGTTTATAGAGTCTTTTAAAAAAAATTAGAGATTTAAAGGGTTTTTAGAGTTTTTAGTGGTTATTTACAGTTTTTATGGGTTTTAAGGCAAGGAAGGTATGAGGCCAGGCTAATCCCGACCCCCCAAAATTTATTTGAAAAAAATACACAATAGAAAATGTTGGGGAGGGGCCAATCGACCAACTCCAAAAACCATTAAGGACTCCATAACCCAAAAATAATGAAAAAGAAAAGACCCAAAAGAAAAACAAGCCAGTCTACGTCGCCACCAAAATCAAAAACAAAAGTGGTTACATGAGGATCACTCCCTGTACCATATTCATAGGCCGCATCATCTCCATATGGATCCCCATCAGCACCATACCTAGAGGAAGCATCTGAGTCTACTGACTCCCATTCATATGATTCATATTTCTTGATAAAGATAGACTTGTACTCCCTGAGATGTTGATGATCCACATTCCGCTGCACCTTGATAGCCCTTACTCCCCTTCCATACGCATTTTCCTTAGCTTTTCAGGAGGCTCTTCTGGACACAGTCTTTGGAAAAGAAGAGTATTCCTTCCTCGATTTCCTACTTCATGAGTCAACAGGGATCCCAACAGGCTTGTTTTCCTTCCCAATGGACTCCTCAATCAAGGACCTCCCCTTAAGGATCATATCCATGTCGTGATTCATCCTTCTTTTATCCTCCTAGACTTGGTTAGGAATTAAGAAGGCTTCCTGGTTTAGTGATTAGTCAGCAAGAAACCCACCATGTAGTGTGTTAGGGACCACTTCAGGTGCCCCGGGAGCAAGTCCATCCAACACCTCCAACCGCTTGGGCAGATCCACCTTGGGGCTTCCCTTCCAGGGGCCAGCTGGGCAGTCCACCAACTCCATCTTGTGCAAGCCCATACAGCCAGTACTATCAGCCAGGGTATCCTCATGCACCTTCATGAACATCCACATAACCTTCTCCTGTGCAGCGGCGTCCCCCTACTCATGATCACCCCCCATCCCTGAATCCTCCCCCTGCCCGCACTCCTTCCCTTCCTCAGACGCTCCCCCCTGATCATTCACCTCCTCCACTTTATTAACTACCCCCTACTCCTCCACCTTCCCATGCTCAATCACACGGCAAGAAGCGCCACCACCAGCCCCCTCAACCACCACCCCTGGCATATTCAAATCCATTCCAGAAAGCCTGTAACTAGCCACACTCTCGAAACCATCCTCCCCAACCGCCACATTGATCACCGCTGGGAGGACCCCTCCCTATTATGCTAACACCATCTTCTCATCCATGTACCCCTGTGTAGCTACATCCCCCTCTGCCTCAACATGTACAAAATGATCAATCCCAGCACTAGCATCACAGGTGGGAAAGGGAACCTGCACATCATCACTTATGAACTTATTCTCATTACCAGCAGGTTGAGCTACCAGCACACCGCTAAGCACCAAAGAACCAACCAACATAATTTCACCACCATTTTCCTATGAACCCTTACCCCTATCTTCACAATCCGCTCCCTGATGTCTAGAGCAAGTATTATACCCATCTTGCTCATCAAATTCACAGGCCAACTTTGGTTGCACAACACGATGCTCCAGAGTCAACTCCTCCGAATCTAAGACATTAAACTAATTGTACAAAGGGACATCATCAACTCCCTCAAGCACTGCCAATTGTTTCGAAGAATCTCTAGAATCCTCCAGACCTACATGAATGGGAGATAGCTCAGTCGGCTCCATCTACCATGACTCCATCATCCTCAGACTCTTTCCTCCTTCCACAAGATTCATCACCCTCATATAGGCCACAATTCCTTGGTCACATTTCAGCTTATCAAAGACATCAAAGACCCTCATGTTAGAAAGGGACTACCGATCAACCTAAAGCAGAACATCCCCAACCATTATATCAACATGATCCTTGGCCAGAGGCATATTAGCTTGTCCAGTAGGGAAACCCGCATTGTGTATTCCATGGCCCTCCCAAGGAGTCATGCCTATTTTAAAAACATAAGATAGAACATTTGGCCGCTAAAGTATAGACTTGATAGAAGAAACACCCATATAGATAGAGGAATAGTGGCCCAGTCCATAGTAGGAAAAGAAAAAAGGCACCCAGAATTCAAAGCAGGTCATCTTGTGCCACCGGAACTCACCCTCAATCTCAACGCAGACAGAATTAATCAAATCGTTGGACACATCCACCTCAACGCAAATCATCAGCACAACCGAATGGTAGGAAACACTAGTATGTGAATCCATACACAGGTATCTACCAATGAGGTTACCAATGATGTGGAGGATGGATGGGTTTTGGAAGTGCGGGACAAGACCAAGTAGGGTAACCCACAAATCCATGCTCGTGGAATCACAATGCATATGAATGTCAAAATTCAAGAAAAATAACTAAAACTGAAGGCCATCAAAGGATCATAGAGAAAAATCCAAAACCGAAATTAGATCCTCTTAATTCCTAAACTGAATTAGAATGTGTCAAGATTCCCACAACCCTACAATCGTCTATTCACGGAGATTACAAGAAGAAGCAACAAACCTGTTAAAATCAGCCACAGAGGGTTCTATCCTTCCAAACCAGTCCACCAACGTGAGATCAAAGAGAGTGGAGGCCATAGAGAACTCCCGATAAGAGATCTGAAATGAGGGCACACCATTATCGTAGTGGGGGACTTTGGAAAAAACGTCAATCTCTAGAAAGAAAGGAAGGTATATAGGATCAGAAGTAGGGGAATCGGGATTCTGTGGTGAAGGCCCATCCACCACCTCCCCAGGCCAGGGTGCAGGGCGGGGCACCATCGATGAAGCGATAATATACTCCGTCATCAACCTCCATGGAGATTAGGAGAGCACCCATCGTGAGATCTGAAGTTCCGCCATCTTTCCTTATGGGTTTTTAGGATTTTAAGGCTTTTAGGTGTTTTTATGGTTTTTAGGGGTTTTTGATTTTTATTAAGTGTTTTAGCATTGTTTAGGTTTTTAGGGGTTTTATGTTTTTTTATGTTTTTAATATTTTATTAGGGATTTTCAGGAAATTTATGGGTTTTTTTGTTCTTTTGGAATTTTAGGGATTTATTAGGATTTTTATGGTTTTAGGGGTTTTATAGATTTTTTGGGTGTTTAGATTTTTTAGATTTTTTATGGTTTTTATGGATTTTTTTGTGTTTTCAAGAGTTTTATGATTTTTTAGGGTTTCTATGGATTTTATATTTTTTTATTGTTTTTATGGATCTAATGGGTTTTTAGAGTTTTTAGTAGTTTTTAGGAATTTTATGGGTGTTTAGGATATTTTATTGTTTTAGGGGATTTTATGGTTTTTAGGGCTTTTAGAGTTTTGAAACATTTTTATAAATTTTAGATTTCTTATGGTTTATAATCTTTTTTATGTTTTTAGGTTTAATTAGGGTTTTCAGGATTTTTAGGGTTTTTTATATTTTAGGTATTTTTAGGGATTTTTTTAGATTTAATGGGTTTTTAAGGATTTTAAGGGTTTTTAGGGTTTTTATAGTTTTTGGGGTTTTTTAGTGTTTTTAATTATTTAGGGGTTTAAAGTATTTTTAATGTTTTTAGTTCTTTCTTGGTGTTTTTAGGGATTTTTATGGATTTTTATGGGTTTTAGCTGTTTATGGTTTTTTGGGGGGGTTTTAGGGTTTTAGAGTATTTTATGGTTCTGGATTTTTTTGGTTTTTAGGGGTTTTATGTGTTTTCTAGTTTTTAAGGTTTTCATAAGTGTTTTTTTTTGTTTTTAGGGTTTTTTATTTTTTAGGTATTTTTTATATTTTTTATGGTTTTTTATTATTTTTAGGGATTTTGATTTTTTTTAGTGTTTTTTAGGTTTTTTTGCAATTTTTTAGTGTTTTAGTGGTTTCTTTTTGGTTTTTAGGGGTTTTAATTGTTTTTAGGTTTTTATGGTTTTCATTGGGGTTTTATAAATTTTTAATTTTTAGGGATTTTTATAGATTTTTACGATTTTTAAGGGTTTTAGGGTTTTTAGGGATTTAGGATTTTTGGGTTTAAGGGGTTTTATGATTTTTTTCTGGTTTGGTTTTTTTACTTTTATGGTTTTAAAGGGTTTTAAGTGTTTTTTAATATTTTGATGGGTTTAAAGGGTTTGTTAATTTTTTCAGTAGATTTTTAGGGGTTTTATGGGTTCTTAGGGGTTTTCATGGTTTTTTGGGGTTTTATGGTTTTTAGGATTTTTAGGGATTCAAGTTTTTAGGGGGTTTATGTATTTTTAGGCTGTTGTGGTTTTCGTAGAGAGTTTTAGGTTTTTTTTACATTTTTTGGTATTTGATTGGATTTTTACGAATTTATGGATTTTTGGGTATTTAAGGATTTTCAGGGTTTCCATGGGTTGTTAGGGTTTTAGGGTTTTTATGGTTTTTGGGGTTTTAGTGTTTTTTTAGTCTTTTTGGGGTTATATAGATTTTTAGAGGTTTTTAAACATTTTTAGGCGTTTAAAGGTATTTTATAGTTTTTTGTGTTATTAGGATTTTTATGGTCTTTAGGGGGTTTTATGGTTTTTAGGGTCTTTAGGATTTTTAGATATATAGTGTTTTTAGTAATTTTAGGTTTTTAGTGGTTTTAAGTGTTTTAGGTTTTTAATGTTTTCATAGGGTTTTATTGGGGTTTTATGGTTTTTTAGGTTTTAGTTATTTATATATCTTTTTAGTATTTCTATGGGTTTTTAAGGATTTTTTGGATTTTTAGGGATTTTAGGGGTTTTTAATGTTTTAGGGTTTTTTGGTATTTTGGATTTTTAGGGTTTTTGGAGGTTTTGTGGTTTTAAGGTTTTAATAGTTTTTAATGTTTTTTGGGGTCTAAATAGTTTTTATGATATTTAGTGGTATTTATAATTTTTATGGGGTTTAGGGTTTTTAATATTTTTTAGGTTTTTTTATGGTTTTTAGTATTTTTAGGGGTTTTTTGGGTTTTTAGCATTGTTTTAGGTTTTTTGGGTTTTTAAGTGTTTTTTGTTTTTTAAGGGTTTCTTATGGGTTTTATGGTTTTTAGGTTTTTTTATTTTTTTAGGGATTTTTATGGTTTTGGGGGGTTTTATATTTTTTATGGTTTAAAAGGACTTTTTTGTGTTTTCTAACATTTTTAGGAGTTTAAAGGGTTTTTAGAGTATTTAATTTTTTTAGAGTTCTATGGGTTTTTGGGGGTTTTGGGGGATATTAGGGGTTTTGGGGGTTTTTAGATTTTTAAGGATTTTAGGGTTTTTTATTTTATAAATTTTTAAATTTTCATGGGTTTCATGTGTTTTTAGGGTTTTCATGTTTTCTTAGGGGGTTTTCATCATTTTTAGGGTATTTTAATTTTTAGATATTTTAGTTGAATTTTTAGGATTTTTATGGTTTTTATGGTTTTTCGAGATTTTGAGGGTTTTGGGGGGTTTTAAAAGGTTTAAGGGTTTTATGGATTTTTACGGTTTTGGGGGGTTTTATTGATTTTTTTTTTGTTTTTAAGGTTTTTTAGAGTTATTAATATTTTTAGAGGTTTAAATGGGTTTTATAGATATTTTGGGTATTAGGTTTTTTAGGGGTTTTAAGGTTTTATATTGTTTTTATGGGTATTTATTGTTTTTAGGGGTATTTTGATTTTTTTGGGTTTGAAGGGTTTTATAGGGTAATATAAGGTTTTTGGATTTTTTTGGGTTTTTATGGGATTTAAATGTTTTATGTTTTTTATAGTATTGATATAGATTGTTTAGTTTCTTTAATTTTTATTGATTTTATGGATTTTTTATAATTATTTGGATTTTAGGGTTTTTAGAGATTTTTAGGGCTTTATAGTTTTTAGGGCTTTTAGTTTTTTTATAAATTTTTTGGTTTCTAGGGTTTTTTTGTGTTTTAGGGTTTTTAAGGGGTTTTATAATTTTTAAGGTTTTTAGGGGTTTAAATGGTTTTTTTAATTTTTAGTGGTTTTTTGGGTTTTGTATGGGTTTTGGGTTTTTTTATATTTTAGGGGTTTTTTGGTTTTTTGGTTTTTAGAGTTTTTAGGGTTTTTAGCATTTTTAGGTTTTTAGGTTTTCTTAGTTTTTTAGGGTTTTAATGTTTTCTATGGTTTTTAGGGTTTTATGATTCTTAATGTTTTTCGTGATTCTTATGTATTCTTAGGATTTTTATGTTTGTTAGGTTTTTAAGGAATTTTAATGGTTTTTAGGGGGTTTAGTGTTTTTAATTGTTTTAGGGTTTTTTTATTTTTTAGGGTTTTTAAAGTATTTATAGTCTTTCAACATTTTAGGGGTTTAAAATGTATTTAGATATTTCAGAGGTTTTTTTAGGTTTTATGGGGTTTTGAGGTAATTATAGTGTTTTTAGGGTTTTTAGGGTTTCTAGGGATTTTTAGGGATTTAAGATTTTGAGAATTTTTTTAGGTTTCTCTGGATTTCATGTGTTTTTAGGATTTTATGGTTTTATTATGGGATTTCATGATTTTTATGATTTTTACCATTTATAGAGATTTTTATGGATTTTTAGGCCTTTTATAGATAATTTGAGGGGTTTTATGGTTTTTTGAGGTTTTATGTTTTTTTATATTTTTTAGGTTTTTACGGTATTTCATAGTTTTTAATCATTTTTAGGGTTTAAAAGAGTTTTAGTGTTTTAGTGGGTTTTAAGGTTTTTATGGGTTTTTAGGGGTTTAAATGCTTTTTATGGATTTTTATGGTTTTTATGTTTGTAGGGGGGTTAGGGTTTTTAGGATTTTTAGGTTTTTAGTGGTTTTTTGTTTTTTGTTTAATTTGTTTTCTTATGGTGTTTAGGGGTTTTATGGGTTTTTATATGTTTTGTGATTTTTATAACCTCTTAGGATTTTTATGGGATTGTTGGGTTTTGGGGGAATTTGAGGGTTTTTAATGTTGTTGGGGGTTTATGGTTTGGGAGTGTTTCTATCGTTTTTTGAGTTTTTAGGAATTATATGGTATTTAAGAGTTTTTAATGTAATAGGGGTTTATAGGGTCTTTAGTGTTTTATTGGGTTTTAAGGGTTTTCATGGGTTATAATTGTTTTAATATTTTTTGGGTTTTTGTAAATTTTAGGGACTTTTAGGGGTTTTATGGTATTTTTTGGTTTTTAGGGTTTTAAGGGTTTTTTAGGTTTTTTGGGTTTTATGTGTTTTTATGTTTTAAGGTTTTCTAAGGGGTTTTCTAGGTTTTTAGGTTTTTTTTGTTTTTAGGGATTTTAGGTATTCTTTTTGATTTTTATGGTTCTTTAGGCCTTTTAATGAATTTGAGAGTTTTTATAGTTTTTAAGGTTTTTAGTGTTTTTAGAGTTTTAAGGGGTTTTAATGGGTTTTATGTTTTTAAGGTTCTCTAAGGGTTTTTAGCAGTTTTATGGGTTTTTAAAATTATTTGTTATTTTTATGGATTTTTTTATAATTTTACGGGTTATAATGTTTTATGTTTTTATAGTGTTTTTAAGGTCTTAAGGATTTTTTTTCACATTTACTGTTGTTTGAGATTTTAGTGGTTTTCCATTTTTTTAGAGTTCATAATTATTTTAAGGTTTTAAATGGGTTTTAGATGTTTTTGTTATTTTTTAGTGTTTTTATTAGTTTTTATGGTTTATATGGGGTTTAGGTGTTTTTTTTGTTTTTTAGGGTTTTTAACATTTTTAGGTCTTTTAAGGAAAGGAAGGTGCAATCTCAGGCTATTCAAGGCCCCCCAAAATTTATTAAAAGAAAAGGAGGATAGACAATGGTGGGGTGGGTCCAAACAGCCCACACCAAAAACCCTGGATCCCCCAAGACACCAAAATCCCAAAATACCCAAATAGCAGAAGAGAAAGAAACAGAAACTAAAAATCAACGTCTACATCCCCATACGGGTCCCCATCAGCACCATAACTAGAAGAGGTATCTGACTCCACTGACTCCTATTCAGATGATTCACATTGCTTTAGGAAGGAAGTGTAGTAATCTCTAAGACGTTTCTACTCCACATTTTGTTGCGCCTTGGTAGACCGGCCTCCCTTGCCAAAGGCAACTTCCTTATTTTTGCAAGAGGCTCTCGTGGACACTGTCTTTGGAAAAGTGGAATAGTCCTTCCTTGCCTTTCTTTTTTGAGGGTCTAAAGAGACCCCTACAGAATTGTGTTCTTTCCTATATGGAATGACCACCTCTAGTAAGGCCCTCTTTTTACTGGTCATATCCATTTTATGATTCATCCGTGGAGCATCCTCCTAGAAACAAACTTGACCAGGAATGAAGGAGGCTTCTAGATTTAGGGAGCAGTCACCAAGAGCCCCAAACAACACACTGGGAGACTCCGCACTAGCCAGGGCCAGCTGCAATCAGCCCTCATCCCTAGGTAACTTGTAGACCTCCACAACTGGCTTCATCACCTCCCTAAGTTCAGTATCCTCCCCCTGATCATGGGGAAACTGAGCCAGAGCCCCTAAAAAGATTCACCAGTATAAACCCCTTCATACACCACCAAACCAAAGTCCCCTACCCATGTCGTGGGGTACCCACCATAACCACATAACACTACTCCTCCATATCCCCTTGCCTATGCACCTCCCCCTGTTTAGCCTCCTCCCCCAGCACCAAACTAAAGTGGGCCACATCTCCCTTATCAGTTAACTCCTCCTTCTCATGCACCTTCCCTTCCACAAGTTCACCCCTAGCAGTTCCAGCCTACCAGGCCGCAAGCCCCTAGTCCGCCAAACTACCCTCTATGTCTACCTACCCATTCTCAGCCTTCTCAGCCACGCTACTAGATGGTACCGTAGTATCCCCCTCATCCGAAGTCTGCAGACCCATCCTAGAACTAGAGCAGCACAAATCGTGGAAGGGGTTCTCCAGCAGACTTCGATCAACAGTTTGGGTCACACCCTCTAGATTGGCCACTTCCCCTTATTCCTCCACCATCCCCTACTCACCGACAACCTCCATTGTTTTTTCCAAATGCTCAGATAAAACCTCAAGACTCAAAAAATTATTACACAAGGGGTGAGGGGGGGAAGCCCAAGCTTACACCACCCTTATTCCATCTTGCCCACTCATAGGACTCTTGTCTTTCATCTTAGCCACCCCAACCACATTCCCAGCAAGAGGCACTTCTGGATGTCTAGCATACACTGAGGCATCCAATTCTTCTGCCCTAGCCTACACCGCGGTTGAATTGTCCTACAGTCCCTTTTCTTCCCCCTCACAAGAATCACCAACAGGAGCCTGGATACGGGATTTTTCATCAATAACATCGCACAAAACATCCATATAGTCACCATACACCACAATCCCATTATCAACCATTGTATGATGCATGCGACCCTGCAAAACAAGATCACTGCCCCCTTCCAAAGACTTCATCGTCACCTTGTCACCCATGAATCCAAATTCCCGCTTCATCCTATCAAAAACATCTGAGACCCTCGGTGTAGGCTTTGATGCTGACTTCAGGAGGACCTATTCATAAGGCACAACCACATGATACCCTAAAAGCACGTCAATCCGCACCAGCAAACCTGAATCAAGAACTCCATGATTCAGCACCACAACCTCTCTGCTTCTTCTACCATGCCTATAATCAGCACTAAAATGGAATATCTTCTTGAAAGAAGAGAAAAATACCACAAGTTATTCAATGATAATAGGTTTCTTGTACCATAATTCCTTACAAATGACAATCCAAACTAATTGAACAAGCACTTTGGAAGAATCTACCTCCACGCAAGCCCGTGGAGCAACTAGATGGAAAAGAGCCTAAGTTCTGCCGTCCGAGCACAAGAAGAGACCCACAAGGTTCCCTAGAATACAAATGATAGCCATATTTTGGAAAGGGCATGGGAGTTCCAGAAACCTAAACCACGTGGAATCCATCGGTGAGTCACGAATCATGTAAAGATCAAAGCTTCATATGAAGAGGGAGAATCTAATCCCATTGAAGTTTCGAGGGGCTGACGACCAGGCGCAGATCAATTCCTCCTATGTTGAGAAGAAAATAATGAGATTAAGACTATCCATCAAGACAATATTCACCTGATCTTGAAGATTCCAAGATTCAAAAATAATTATGTCAAAGGAGACAACAGAGGGCCGACAATTCACAAACCGAGAAACTAGGGTCAGGCTGTGGAGAGAAGAAGCCTCTTGGAACTCCAAAACCAAAATAGAAAGTTCTGGGTAGCCCTCATATAAATCAAAGAACTTAGGGAAGATCTCAATGTGAGGGAATGGGGAAGGAGATCAGCTGCAAGGGGAGGGATGAAGACCCGGTTCTGATCGACATCAGGAAGAAAACCCTCCCCTACAGGGAGAGGAGGAAGGACCACCGTGGCCAGTGTCGTCAAGACATCCTCGAGAGCCCCATAAGTCTTTTAGGGGTTCTTAATGTTTTTAGGTTTTATAAGTTTTATTTTGTTTTTATTTTTTTTATGGTTTTATATATTTTTAAGGATCTTTGGGGATTTTTTATGATTTTTATGGGTTTTAAGGGTTTTAAGGATTTTGAGGGTATTTTTTGGCTTCTAATGGTTTTTATGGGTCTTTTGGATGTTATGGTATTTTGAACATTTTAGGGTTTTTAAGGTATTATATTTTATTGAAAAATTTATGGGCTTAAATAGTTGTTAGAGTTTTAGTGGTACTTAGGTTTTTTATTGGATTTAGGGTTTTTCTATTTTTTAGGGGTTTTTTGTTTTTTATGGTTTTTAGGGTTTTTAAGGTTTTAACAATTTTAGGGGCTTTAAGTACTTATAGGTTCTATATTTTTCTTAGGTTTTTAAAGGGTTTTTTTTTCATTTTTTTAGATTTTTAGGCATTTTTTATAATTTTTATGGGTTTATAGTGGTTTTAGAGATTTTGATGGTTTTTATGTTTTTATTGGGTTTTTATGGGTTTTTATAGTTTTTAAACATTAAAAGTGTTTTAAAAGTTTGAAGTTATGTTTTAGGGTTTTTAGTTTTTTATGGTTTTAGTGCGTTTGATGGGTTTTAGGGGTTTTTTGGTCATTTAGGATAATATAGGGTTTTTAGCGGTTTTTTTTTGTCTTTTAATATTTTTATGTTTTTATAGGTTTTTATGGTTTTATAAGTGGGTGCTTAAGTATTTTGGGAGTTTTTATGTTATTTGGTATTTTTTATAGATTTTTTAAGATATTTTTGGTTTTTATGTTTTTTTAGGGATTTTGAACGGTTTTTGGGTTTTAGGGTTCTTTGGGTTTTGGTGGGTTTTAATGTTTTTAGGTTTTTAGAGGTTTTATGTTTTTTTCAGTTTTTAAAGATTTATTAGGGTTTTTAGGGTTTTTGGGTTTTTATTTTTTTAGTGATTTTAGTGATTTTTTATTATTTTTATGCTGTTTAGGGTTTTTAGGGATTTTGAGAATTTTTTGGGGTTTTTAGTTTTCTTGTGTATTTATTATTTTTTGAGTTTTTTAAAATTTTTAATGCTTTTAGAGATTTTAAAATTTTAATAGGTTAAAGGGGTTTTAGTGGGTCAGGTTGGTTTTTATGGGTTTTAGGGTTTTTTACATTAATATGAGTTTTTTGGATTTTTAGTTATTTTTAGGGATTTTAGGGGTTTTAGAATTTTTAGGGTTTTAGGGGTTTTAAGAATTTTGTGGTTTTTAAGGTTTTCCTTGGGATTTTTTAGGGTTTTATGGTTTTTAAATTTTTTTGTTTTTTATATTTTTGCAGGATTTTTATGGGTTTTTAGGCAATGAATTCCCGATACTAAGCATGTCTAGCACCCAACTTTATATTAAAAAAAAGTAAAGGAAAAACATTAGAAAAAAAGTGGCAGAGTGAAGAAATAGATAAACAAATCCCATTAAAAACATATCATAGGGGTTCCCATCAACACCATATCCATAATCAGAAGCTACACCATCACTCACTAACTCCCATTCAGATTGTGAATTTTTATGCTACTTAAAGAGTACCAAATACATCTCCCTAAGCCTTTCCTATTCCATAGTAGTCTGATATTTGGAGGAATAATTAATTTCCCTCCCTTTCTTGGGATCAGAAACAATATTTTTAGAAGACATAGAATATGACCTGGTAGTCACTGTCCTCATAAAATTGGAATAGCACTTCCTTGGCCTCCTCTTCAGGGGTAGAAATAAACCCTACAAACTCTTTCTCCCTACCATGCAAGATAAAATCACTTATAGAGGCTTCATCATAACTCAAGGCCTCAGATTTACTGATTTAATCTTTGTTGTCATTATAAGTGACATAATCCCACTTATTAAATATTTTTAAAACACTGTAGATCTTCTAAATTTCCTCTTGGAAATTAACATTTTTCATTTTATTTCCGTGATCCCTATCACCTGTAGAACCAAATAGTGAGAATTATCAATAGATAGCCCTTCATGCTCCACCAGAACCAACTCCATGACCTAAACCTGTTTCTACTCATGATCAGCACTAGCATCCTGGTCTGATTGTCTCTGGTCCAACTACCTATCCTCATGTCGAGCACTTGAATTCCTTTCTTCATTCCCGTTGAAAGAATTCTAATCCAGTTTCCTTTCCTCATACCCAACATCATTATCCCTCATCTCAATCCCCTCACTCATATCAAAAAATATTTTAGACACCATATCAGGGGTAGTAATGTGCCCCTCTCCTATAGCCATTCCATTTCACATATCTTGCTTCTCATGACTCAACTCCTTAGACTCAAAACCTGCAAACCGTTTGAACAAAGAGATTCCATCTTGTGTCTTCATCGCAGTGCCATTATGCACATGACCTACCCTCCCATCTAGAGTATTTAAAACCTCCCCTAAAATCACTAGGGATTCCTAAAAGACACCTAAAGTATCTCCTACATCCCCTGTACAGGCCCCAACTCCATCAGCACCATTCAAAACAACCTCCATACCCTTATTTCATTCTTCAGTTTACACTACCTACTAATCAGACCCAATCCCCAGGTCATGATTCAGATTCAAAAAAAATGTACTCACCTTCATATTAGGGGAAAACGTTAATCTTTCTTCAAAGGAATGATATTCCCTTCCAAAACTACAACCAGTTATTCAACAACAGACTTTCCTCCTACATCAGATGCCCCATGAGCTCCCCACACCTCTGTTGTTCCTGCCCCCACACCTAAAAACCAAACTGAAGTAACCCATTTTCTTATAAGAAAGACAAAAATCCACCCACAAATAAAAAAAAAATGGGTTTTTGTAATGAAACTCCTCACCAAAAACAATCCACACAAACTCAGTGGGTTCTCTAGACACTTCTACTTCAACACATACTCTTGGGGAAATAATATGGAAAACATCCCAAGTCTTACTATTCGAACACATATAGAGTCCAATAAGATTATTGATCATAAAAATGATAGAATTATTTTGAAATGGAAGAGAATGTTTCAGAAATTTCAACCATGTAGAAGTCTTTAGTGAGTATCAGTTCATATGAGGTAAAAACTCCACCCATAGAGGAAGAATCTATCACCATTGAAGCTTTGAGGATACAAGGACCATGCATGGATAAAATCCTCCTAAATCACGAAGTATATCATGATATAGAGGCCATATATTAACCCCACCATAACTCAGTTCTGAAGACCCCAATATTCTAATAAAAACATATCAAAGGATTACACCAAAGGCCGTCAATTCATGAATCGAGCGATCAACGTCAAGCTATGAAGAGAAGAGACATCATTGATCTCCAGAATTGAGATGGAAAGTTGTGGATGTCCATTATACAAATCAATAACCTTAAGGAATTATCAATCCATGGAAATGGGGGTAGAAACTAGGGATAGAGAAGGGAGTGAAGGAATTCTGATCTTCATCATGAAATAGAGAAAATTCCACCCCCAGAGAGGTGTAAGGGAGGGTAATGATGGTCATTTCCATCATAGATGTTGAGGGAGAGCTCACGCTGAGATATATATTTATCCTTATATATTTTAAGGTTTATTGAGGGTTTTTTTTGGTTTTAGGTTTTTTTAGTTATTAATTTTTTTATGGTTTTTTTTAGTTTTTAACATTTTTAGGGGATGAATGGTTCTTTATAGTTTTTAGTGGTTTTATGGTTTTATGGGTTTTCTAATGTTTCTATGAGTTTCAATTTTTTATTACTTTAAGAGGTTTTTATCATTTTTAATATTTTTAGGTTATTTTTAGTTTTATTATGTTTTCATAGGGATTTTCATTATTTTTTAGGGTTTTTACATTTTTAGGACTTTTTATGGATTGAGTTTGTATTTTTATGGGTTGGGTGTTTTTTTTGTAATATGAGGGGTTTATGGTTTTTAGGTTTGGGGGGGGGGGTTAGAATTTTTCAGTTTTTAGGGTTTTAAATGATTTTAGTTTTTTAATGTTTTCATAGGATTTTTTAGGATTTTTATAAATTTTTATGATTTTATGGATTTTTATTATTTTTGGGATTTTTATGATTTTTGGTATTTTTATGATTTTAGGGATTTTTTTTCTTTTTTAGGATTTTTATGGTTTTTAGGGATTTAGGTATTTTGTGGGGTTTTAGGACTTTTAAAGTTTTTTTGGATATTCTTAGTTTTCATGGGTTTTTTTGAGTTTTTAGGGTATTATGTTTTTTAACGTATTTAGGGGTTTAAAGGGGTTTTATTGATTTCAGTTTATTTTTAAGGGTTTAAGGGTTTTTAAGGGTTTTAGTGGATTTTCGGGTTTTAGGGTTTTTAGTGTTTTTAGGGTCTATAGGTTTTTATGGTTTTTAAGTGTTATTTATGTTTTAAAGTTTTATTAGGTTTCCTCACGATTTTTAGTGTTTTTTATGTTTTTAGGGATTTTCAGTGGTTTTTAGTATTTTTATGGTGTTAGGGAATTTTTCAATTTTGAGGGATTTATGGTTTTTTGTGTTTTTTTGTGTTTTTTTAGTTTTGTGGGGATTCTAGGATTTTTTAGTTTTTATTAATGTTTTTAGAGTTTTAAATGGTTTTTATAGTTTTTAGTGTTTTGGGGGTTTTGTGGGTTTTAAGGGGTTTTATTGTTTTGGGGTTTTTAGGGTTTTAGGGTTTTAGGTGTTTACTGGTTTTTATCGTTTTTAGGTTTTTAGGGATTTGAAGTGTATGTTTTTAATGTTTCGATAGCGTTTTAGGAATTTTTGTGGTATTTATGTTTTTAGGAATTTTTATGGGGTTTCTAGGATTTTATGCGGTTTTAGGGATTTTGGGTGGTTTTTTGAAGTTTTAGGGGGTTTTATGAATTTTTAGGATTTATGGGGTTTTGAGTTATTTAGAGTTTTTATGGTTTATTAATGTTTTTAGTTTTCTTTAGGGTTTAAAGGGTTTTAAGAGTGTTAGTGGTTATTAAAAATTTTAATGTTTTTAATCTTTTTAGGGTATTTAGTGTTTTTTTTAT
This sequence comes from Viscum album, assembly GCA_963277665.1. Classification (NCBI taxonomy): domain Eukaryota; kingdom Viridiplantae; phylum Streptophyta; class Magnoliopsida; order Santalales; family Viscaceae; genus Viscum; species Viscum album. The sequence continues at coordinate 460,039,529 of OY728133.1, read as the reverse complement.
TTTTAGGGTTTTTAGCGTTATAGGATTTTAAGTAATACTAAGTGTATTTACGCTTTTAAGGTTCTCTTAGGGTTTTCAGTGATTTTAATGGGTTTTATGAGGTTTTAAGTATTTAAAGGTTTTTAGATTTTTTTTATTTTTAAGGGATATTAGGTTTTTAGGTTTTAGGGATTTCTTAGGGGTTTCGGGGTTTTTAGGTTCTTTTAAATTTTAATGGATTTTTAGGGATTATTTTGATTTTTTTTATATTTATGTGTTTTTTATTTTTATTGGATCTTATGGTTTTATTGTTTTATTTTAGATTTTTATGGTTTTTTTGAGATTTTGTGGTTTTAAATTTTCTTTTGACGTTAATAAAATTTTTAAGGGTTTAATGTGGTATTAGAGTTTTATATGTTTTTTGGGGATTTTCGGGTTTTTAAGGTTTTAGTTTTTTCTGGGTTTTAGAGGTTTATTAGTTTTTGGTGTTTTAATATTTTTAATGTTTTTATAGTTTTTAAGTGTTTTTAGTATTTATGGTTTTCTTATGGTTTTTAAGGGTTTTTGGTTTATGATGTTTTTATGCTTTTTGAGGTTTTATAAGATTTTTATGGTTTTATGGTTTTTAGGGATTTTGAGGGTTATTTTGGTTTTTTGGGTTTTTAGACTTTTTAGGATTTTTAGTGGTGTATGTTTTTTTAGGTTTTTAAGGATTTTTAATGTTTTTAAGGTTTTTAGGGTTTTTAGGGTTTTTTATGTTTTTAGTGTTTTTTTGTTTTTTTGGATTTTAGGGTTCTTTATTTTTTAGGGGGTTTTAGGAGTATTATGGGTTTTTTGGTGTTTTTAGGTGTTTTAGGGCTTTTAGCTTCTTTTAGGTTTTCAGATGTTTTTCATGTTTTTACTTCTTTTATATTTTTAGGGGTTTTCAGGGTTTTTAGGGGATTTACATTTGAGTTTTTTAGATATTTTTTAGGATTTTATGGTTTTAATATTGTTTAGGTATTTTAGGGTTTTTATTATTGTTTTTGGGGTTTTAGTGTTTTTATGCTTTTTTGAGTTTTTAGGTTTTTTTGAGTTCTTTAGGGTGTTAATGGTTTTTAGATATTTAAATTCTTTTAGGGGTTTAAAGGGTTATTATTGTTTTAGTGATTTGTTTTTGGATTTCATGGATGTGTAAGGGTTTTATTGGTTTTAGGGGTTTTGGTGTTTTTATGGTCTTCTAGGGTTTTTAGCATTTTTAGCTTTTTAGGGGTTTTATGTGTTTTTAGGTTTTTAGTGACTTTTTAGTGTTTTTAGGGGGTTTAGGGTTTTTTTATGTTTTTAGTATTTTTGGTTCTTTTTTATGATTGTCATGAATTTTATGGAATCTCAATTTTTTTGGGTTTCTTATGTTTTTAGGGGATTTATGTTTTTTGTGGTTTTAAGATTTTCTTAGTGTTTTAAGGGTTTTCAATTTTTTACATTCTTAGGTATTATTCTGGAAATTTTAGGATTTTTATGGTTTTTAGTATTTTTAGGGATTTTTAGGGTTTTGGGTTTTTAGGGTTATTATGGGTTTTTTGAGTTTTTTAGTTTTTAAGGGTTTTTTTAGGTTTTTAGAGTTTTTAAAAAATTTAGGGTTTAAAAGGGGTTTTATAGATTTTAGTGGATTTTATAAGTTTTAAGGGTTTTAATGATTTTTATGGTATTTGTGGATTAATTGTTTTATTGGTTTTAGGGTTTTTAGGGGATTTAAAAAAATTTTGGTGTTTTAGGGGTTTTAAATGTTTTTATGTTTTTAAGATTTTCAGTGAGTTTTTCTGGGTTTTTAGTGGTTTTTAGCGGTTATAAGGTTTTTAGAGTTTTTAACTGTTTGTAGAGGTTTAAACGGTGTTCAAAAAATTTAGTATTTTTTAGGGTTTTTAGGGTATTTGAAGGGGTTTAGGGGGATTTATAATTTTTTGGGGTTTTATGGTCTTTTATGGTTTTTATTTTTGTAGGGTTTTTATGTTTTTTTAGTTTTTTAAGGTTTTCTATGGTTTTTTAGATTTTTAAGGGTTTTACATTTTTAAGGACGTTTAGTAATTTTAAGTTTTTTATGGGTTTTAGGTGTTTTATAGATTTCGAGGGATTTTAGGGTTTTGATGGGTTTGAGGGGGTATTATGGGTTTTCTTCCATTTAAGTTTTTAGGGTTTTAATTTTTTTTGATTTTTATGTTTTTATTTGGGTTTTCAATGTTTTTAGGGGTTTTTATGTTTTTATGGTTTTTTAGTAATTTTCAAGGATTTTTATAGTTTTAGGGTGCTCGAGGGGTTTTATGGTCTTTAGAATTTTTTGGATTTTTTCGGTATTTTTGGTCTTTTTTGATTTTATGGTTTTAAATGTTTTTTAGTTTTTTTTACCATTTTTTGGGGTTTAAAGGGGTTTTGATTTTTAGGGGTTTTATGGGTTTTAGGGTTTTTTAATGTTTTAGTGGTTTTTATGGTTGTTAGGGTTTTTAGGTTTTTCAGTGTTTTATGGGTTTTTATGGATTTTAAGTATTTTTAGGTTTATATGGTTTTCTAAAAAGTTTTAAGGTTTTTATGGTTTATTAAAATTTAGCGATTTTAGGGATTTTTTAGGATTTTATGGATTTTATGGTTTTTATTGATTTCAACGTTTTCAGTATTTTTTTATAGTTTTTATGGAATTTTGGGAATTTTGGTTTTTTTTAGTTTCCAGGATTTTGAAGTTTCTTATATTTTTATCGTTTTAGGGGATGGAATTATTTTTAGAGTTTTTAGTGTTTTTTAGGGTTTTAATGGGTATTTAGGGGTTGTTTACACTCTTTAGGTTTTTTAATGTTTATATGTTTTTTATTGTTTTTTACATTTTTTATGGTTTTTAGAATTCTTATGTCTTTTAGGGGTCCTAAGTGTTTTAGATTTTTAAGGATTACTTAGTGGTTTATCATGATTTTTGGGGGTTTTAGGTTGTTATAGATTTTAATGGGGTTTTAGGGGTTTTAGGGGTTTTATGGTTTTAATGATTTTCTTGGGTTATATTCAATTTTTTTTTTGTTTTTAGTGGGTTTAATGTTTTTAATGTTTTTAACATTTTTAAGGGTATATGTTTTTTTATAATTTTAGTGGGTTTTATGGGTTTTTAGTTGTTTTAAATTTTTTATGGTTGTAAGGGTTTTTATATTTCTTAGGTTTTAGGTGTTTTAAGTGTTTTAAGGTTTTATGTTTATCTTATGGTATTTAGGGTATGTAGGATTTTGATGTTTTAGGTATTTTTTGGGTTTTTTATGATTTTTATCGGTATTTTGGTTTTTTGGGATAATTAGGGTTTTAGGGGGTTTTGGGGTTTTTAATGCTTTTAGGTTTTTTAAGGTTTTTACATTTTTAAGGATTTTATATTTTTTTGGATTTTTATGGTTTTTTGGTTTTTTAGGTTTTTTGGGTTTTTTGGGTTTTTTGGGTTTTTATGGTTTTTGTTTTTTGGGGTTTAAATTTTTTTTAGTTTTGTAGTCTTTATAGGTGTTTTAGAGTTTTTAACAATTTTATGGGTTTAAAGAGTTTTTTTGAGTATTAGTGGTGTTTTTGGGTTTTATGGGGTTTTAGAGGTTTTTTGAGTTCTTTAGTGTGTTTTTTTAGTTTTTAGGGTTTTGATATTTTTTGAAAAAAAAATTCTTTTACGTTTTTATGTGTCTACAGGATTTTAACGGTTTCTTCATGATTTTTCTCAATTTTAAGGTTTTTTTTGTTTTTAGAGATTTTAGGGATTTTTTGGACTCTTATGTGTTTTTAAGGTTTTTAGGGAATTTGAGGAGTTTTGGGGTTTTTAGGTTTCTATTTTTTTGGATTTTTGGGGTTATTTCAGTTTTTTTCTAGGTTTTAAGGTTTTTTAGAGTTTTTATGTTTTTAGGGGTTTAAATAGTTTTTAGAATTTTTAGTGGGTTTTAGGGTTTTTATGGGGTTTTAATGGGTTTTAGGGTTTTTATGTTTTCTATAGGTTTTTTGGGTGTTTTATGGGTTTTAATTATTTTTAGGTTTTTAGGGGTTTTAAATATTTTTAGGTTTTCTTAGGGGTTTTCATGATTTTAATGGGGTTTTACATTTTTAGATATTTTTATGGATTTTTTAGGATTTTTCTTTTTTTAGGGATTGTTGAGGGATTGGGGGGTAGTGATTTTAGGTTTTTTGCTGGTTTTTATAGTTTTATGGTTTTTAATTATTTTTCATTATTTTTATATATATTTTTTGATTTTTAAAGATTTTTAGCGTCTTTTGGGATTCTAATGGTTTTCTGTATTTCTAAGGATTTTGAGGGTAGGGGTGGGGGTTGTATTTTTATGGTTATTTTTAGGACTGTGCTTTTTTTTAATTTTTAGGGGTTTAAGTTAATTTGATTTTTTTAATGTTTTTAGGGGTTTAAGGGGGTTTTGGAGTTTTTAGTGTTTTTTCCTGGATTTTTATTGGGTTTTAGGGTTTTTTAAAATATTAGGGGTTTTATGTTTTAATGGTTTTTAGGGTTTTTAGGTTTTTAGGTAATTTAGGGGTTCATAGATATTTTCGGTTTTTATGGTTTGCTTAGGGTTTGTAGTATTTTTTAGGTCTTTTAGAGATTTTGAGGTTTTTTTGGTTCTTTAGGGATTTTGCGATTTTTATGGTTTCTTTAGGGTATTTTTTTTTATTTTTTGGTTTTTGGAGTTTTTTTAGTTTTTAATGTTTTTAGAGTTTTTTAAAAATTTAGGGTTTTATAGTTTTTCAAGGTTAATAGTGGTTTAAATGGGTTTTTATGGTTTTTTGGGTTTTTTGGGTTTCTTCTTTTTAGGATTTTAGGGGTTTTAATCATATTTTTTGGTTTTTAAGGTTTTATTAAGGGTTTTGGGGGGGGGGGGTTAGGGTGTTTTATAAATTTCGGGGTTTTTATATTTTTTAAATATTTTATGGTTTTCATGGGTTTTAAGGTTTGTTGGGGGTTTTTATGGAATTTTAGGGTTGTTTTGTTTTCAAGGTTTTTATCTTTTTAGCTTTATTTAGGTTTTTAAACGTTTTTAGGTTTTTCAAAATTTCTTAAGGTTTTTAGGCTTTTTTTTGTTTTTAGGTATTTTAGGTATTTTTCACGATTTTTATGGGTTTCTTGGGATTTTAGGTATTTTGATGTGTTTTATGTGGTTTTTATAGTTTTCTGGGTTATTATATTTTATTGGGGGGTTTCAGGGGTTTTTTATGTTTTTTGGGTTTTTATGCTATTTAATCTTTTTGAAATTTTAGTGGTTTAATGGTTTTTTATAGATTTTGTTTTTTTTTATGGATTTTAAATGTTTTAATGGTTTTATGGTTTTTAGGGTCATTTCAAAATTTTTAACAATTTTAGGTTTTTAGGGGTTTTATGTGATTTTTGGTTTTTAAGGTTTTTTATATTTTTTTTACATTTTTAGGTATTTTTGGGGTATGTTTTAGGACATATATGGTTTTTCAGGGTTTTTTGTGATTTTTCATGGTTTTGGGGGGGTTTTAGGGTTTTTTGTATTTTAGGTTTTTAGTCAATTTTTATGTTTTTAGGGGTTTTAAGTGTTTTGAGGCTTTTGAGGTTTTCATAAGGGTATTTAGGGATTTTTTATATTTTAGGGATTTTAGGGGATTTTTTAAGATTTTTATGGTTTTAGGGGTTTTGAGGGGTTTATGGTTTTTTCAGTTTAACAGTTTTTGGTGTTTTTAGGGGTTTTTTGCGTTTTTTAGGGTTTTACAATTTTTAGAGGTTTTTAATATTATTATGGGTTAATATTTTTTTATATTAAGTAGTGGATTTTTAGGATTTTATTAATTATTAATGGGTTTGAAGTGTTTTGTTAGTTTTTATATTTTTTTGGCTTTTTAGGGGTTTTAGTGTTTTTAATGTTTTTTGTTTTTTTAAGATTCTTATGGGTTTAAAATGTTTTAATATTTTGTGATCTTCTTAGGTTTTTTTTATTTTTTTTAATTTTCAATGTTTTAGTGATTTTTTAGTATTTTATTATTTTATAAGGTTTTTAGGGATTTTAATGGTTTTTTGGGTTTTTATGTTTTTATGTTTTTTTTTGGAATTTTGGATTTTTATTAGTTTTTTTTAATTTTTAGGGTTTTAAGAGTTTTTTATTGTTTTAAGGTGTTTAAAGTGTTTTTATAATATTTAGTTGTTTTTAGGGTTTTATGAAATTTAAGGAATTTTAATGGTTTGGGGGGTTTTTATTGTTTTATGGGTTTGTATGGTTGTTTAGGGGTCTCAACATTTTGGGGTTTTATGTTTTTTAGGTATTTATGTTTTCAATTATTTTTTCCATGGATTTTATGGGGTTTTATGATTTTAGGTGGTTTTAGGGGTTTTTTATAATTTTTCTGATTTTTGTGGTTTTTTTGGTATTTTTAGGGGTTTTAGAGTTTGAAGGGTTTTAGGGGATTAGTATTTTTAGGTTTTTTTATGTGTATACAATGTTTTGTTTCATTTTAAGGTTTATTAGTTTTTTCAGGGTTTTATTTGATTTTACATTTTTTTAGGTTGTTTATGTATTTTTAGGACTTTTATGGGTTTTAGTGATTTTAGGAATTTTGAGGGGTTTTAGAAGTTTTTAGGGTTTTTAGGTTAAGGAAGATGTAGAGGTCAGGCTATTCCCGACCCCCCCTAATTTATTAAAAAAAGGCACAATAGACAGTGGAGGTGAGGGGTCAAATGACCCACACCTAAAAACCCTTAACAACCCCAAACCAAAAAAGCCGAAAAAACAAAAAAACACCCAAACCCAAGCAAAGTAGAAAATCAGAAATGTTCCCATCAGCATCTCCCAACCAAACAACAACTATCATCCAGCAGCAACATGCCCATAATCAGCAACTTCATAAACATTCATCAGTACGATATCAATATCACCATAGTAAACCCTACCTTAGCGCCAACATATTCCAGCACCTTATCAAAATCAACAGCCATCAACCTGTACTCTAGTCTTAGCTTTTCAAACCTATACCACTTAACAACACCGCCCCACCGAGATTTTCCCTTGACACTGAGATAAACCAGAACTCCATCCCAACACCACCAAATACACCATCATACCAAACCAAGGTGGGGTTCAGTGTGAAGGGGAGGGCAGTAAGAGCAGAGGTGGGTGCATGGGCCTAGGGGAATGACAACGGTGAGCAGTCACAGCAAACAACATTCAGCAGCTCAAATTCCAGCATCCAGTACCACCTAAACAGACATCTCCCCACATGATGGTTCTCATATTCCAGTAACTAACATCTAGTCATACCATTTCCAGTATCTAGCACCTCCTCACCAAGGAGATTCACCGACAGCAATGCTGAGCCACAAGCCTGAAGCCCCCAAGCATTAGATTCATCAAATCCTATCCCTGAAGCAAGCAGCCAGCAGCAGCACAGATTCCAACAACCAACATCTCCTTCTTCACATTGTAAATAAGAATCCACAACTAGATTTGTACAACCCTTAGAGATCCAAAGAGTCACTTCAGCATCCTGACAATCACACTGGAAATGAACAGAACTCTAGCCAACAAATTCAGTAAGAAAGATAATACCAATGAAATGGTTTGGAACCACCAGAAATCCAGAAAATATCAATATAACCATATCACAGCTCCCCTTAAACATACTTGCATCTAGATTAAAGATTTCTATTGTCTTTTGTGGTTTTTATTATTTTAATGGGTTTTTAGGGTTTTCAAACTTTTATGTGTTTTTTTTTGTTTTTTTTGGTTTTAGGGGTATTTAGGGGTTATAGAATTTTGTGATTTTTATGGGCTATAATTATTTTTATGTTTTCTATTATTTCTTAGGTGTTTTCTATATTTTTTGGGATTTCTATGTTTTTAATAATTTTATGGCTTTTAAGTATTTTTAAGGATTTTTATGCTTTTTAGGGATTTTGAGGAGTTTTATGTGTTTTTAGTGTTTAATTTCTTTTGGTTTTTTGAGTTTGTAGGGGTTTAAAGGTTTTTAGATTTCTTTTAAACATTTTTAGTTTTTAATGAGGTTTTATATTTTGTAGTTGTTTTTAGGGTTTTTATGGGTTTTAGGGGTTTTATGGGTTTTAAGGGTTTTTATTATTTTTAGGGTTTTAACATTTTCAGGATTTTAATTATTTTTAGGTTTTAAAGGTTTTCTTAGTGGGGTTTTAGGGTTTTTATTATTTTTATGTTTTTCTGGATTTTTAGTGATTTTTTAGGATTTTATGGATTTTTAGGGTTTTTAGGGATTTTGATTTAGGTTCTTTTGATTGTTTTGGAGGTTTTTTGATTTTTTTATTAGATTAAGGATTTTCAATGTCATTTTATCATTTTTAAAGGTTTAAATCGTTTTTATAGTTTTTTTTTGGTTCTAGAGATATTATGGGTTTTAGTATTTTTTTATCTGTTTTTAGGGTTTAATGTTTTTTAGAAATTTTTATCATTATTATGGTTTTATAGTTTTTTAGTTTTTAAGGGATTTATGTGTTTTAGGGATTTTAAGATTCTATTAGTGGTGTTCAGGGATATTAGGGTTTCTTATGTTTTATAAATTTATTGTATTTTTCTAGGGTTTTTTGATATTTTTTGGGTTTTTAGGGATTTTTAGGATTTGTAAGACGGTTTTGGGTTTTTAGCATTTTTAAGTTTTTATAGGTTTTAAGTGTTTTTAGTTTTTAATTTTATATGGTGGTTTTATTGTTTTATTGTTTGTAACATATTTAGATATTTTTAGGGATTTTTTAATATTTTTATGGGTTTTTTTGGGTTTTGGAGATTTTAGGGTTTTAAAAAATTTAGGGTTTTATTGATTTTTTTGGAGTTTTAGGGTTTTTTTATTATTGAGGTATTTTTGAGTTTTTAAAAGTTTTTAGGATTTTAAATGGGTTTTAAGGTTTTTAGTGAGTTTTTATGTGTTTTAAAAAAAAATTAAGGGTTTTTAGGTTTTTAGGTTTTTAGGGTTCGAATGGTTTGTAGTTCTTTTTAGTGTTTTTATTGTTTTTAAGGGGTTTTAGGGGAATTATGTGATTTTTGTTTTTCATGGTTTTCTTACTATCTTTAGAGTTTTTTATGTTTTTTATAGATTTTATGGTGTTTTAGGTTATTAGGTTTTTTAGTTTTTTAGTGATTTTGAGTGGTTTTACTGTTTTTATGGTTTTTATGGTTTTGGGTTTTTAGGGTTTTTATTGTTTTTAATGTTTTTTGGGGTTTAAAGGGGTTTTATATTTTTAGTGGTTTTACGGTTTTTGGGGGTTTTTAGGGGGTTTTATGGTATTAATGGGTCTTTATGGTTTTGGGGATTTTTAGAGACTTTTAAGGGTTTTGAAATTTTTAGTTTTTATAGGTTTTATGTGTTTTTATGTTTTTATGGTTTTCATAGGGGATTTCTGGGTTTTTAGGGCTTTTACATTTTTTCATATTTTTATTGTTTTTAGGGATTTTAGAGTTTTTATGGTTATAATGGTTTAAAGGTATTTAATGGTTTTTATTGTTTTCTAGGATTTTAGGGTTTTTAATTGTTTTTTGGTATTTAATGATTTCGTAGGGTTTTAAAGGTTTTTTATGTTTTTAGGGAAAAGAAGGTGCAGGAACAAGTGCACCTGGTCCCCAGAATTTATTAAAGAAAAGTATATGAAGAGCATTAGAAGGAAGGCCACCACATGCTGGAGTGTACTTCACCCCTCATATCTGAATCCACAAAACAATCACAACATTGTGGGGGGAAAAAGAGACCACATTGAGCTCCTTTTCACAAGTGATTGCTCGGAGAGCATGTCTTCCACCATCTTCACATCCCTATATGAATGTGTGACATTAAGAGTGAGCACATGGGATCACTTAGACCCTAAATACATTGTGGGAGAATTCACCAAGGGAATCTCCTGGATCTGTTTTCAAGGCCTCCACTATAAGAATCAAGTCTGATTCAATCCATAGAATGTTCCATTTGAATTGGACCACAAAACCTATTGCCTTTATGATGGCCCAAAGCATGATGTCATAAGCGAATCCATTTCCAATGGAGTGGAATAATAATACTTTCACAAATCCCTGATGTGTGTGAAATGCACCCCCACACCCCAAGGGATTGGGTTCACCCAAGGTCGCACCATCCACATTCACCTTGATCAATGATGGAATCAGGGGGATCCAACGAATGAATTTCAGCACCTGTGGTTTATTTATCTTACCAAACACTCCATGATGATGAAGAATAATTAAATCTGAAACATCATTTCCATCAAACCTATTTGAATAAAGGAAGCCACGTGGACAGCCTTGTGAATGGCCACAACCCCACCATGATATGAAATCCATTTATTGTAAAAAGCAGCATCATTTTGCATTGTCCAGATATGGGAAATAAGGGAAGAACCTGTGGAAAGAATTAGGTTATAAATCTTCTCACTAAATTTCAAACTGGTTATATTATGAAACAAGTCCACTAGGTGACAATCCAAAGAGATTTGAAACTGAAAAATGTCCTTCATATAGGACCATAGGTGGGTTGAATAACTACATCACACAAAAAGGTGCAGTGCAATCTCATCGGCCTACATGTAAAGGGTGAAGATTTAGGTAAGTTTCAACCCATATTATTCTAGCTGTTCATGCAATAGAAACTTTCCCTTCCAATGTTTTCAATAGAATCAGATGTATGGAGTGAGGAATGAAATGATTTCAGAAGGTAGAAATCCAAGACAAGGCGCCATTGCCTTATAAGTGACTCTACCAATAGAAGTCTCCGGTGGTGAGCATCTCAACTATATTTGGATTAAATATAAGGGTTTTTATGTCAATATAGGTGTACCTTTGATCTTACAGAACAATATGATCTGGTAAGAGGTCATAAAGCTGCCCAATATACTGGTAGAAATTCGAAATATAAATGTGTGGTCTATTGGGCAGAGGCGTCACCAATTAAACTAGGGGTCTATCAAAGTAGGTTTTTGTCCAGAAATTCAAGTGGACTACTGATAGATGACCCATTTTGATTAAGACATAGTGGATTTGTAGCAGACCATGATGGTAGTCCATGTGGAAGAAAGGATATGCCTAGAGAATCCACTGTGGAGCCTGTTTATGAACCTATCATGTAGAAAATATTGGCCTTTATCTTTAGATGTGATCAGATCCCAAGTGAATTTACGGAGAATAACATCACACTACTGAAAAAATAACTTATACCCATGGTTTTTGGAACCGTGGGAATCCGAGGCATCGGGATAGGTCCCCAGCCTCTAGCCATAGTTTTAAAAAGTGTGGGTATAACTTTTTTTTCCACGGTGTCAAAGCCTCATGGCACGTTGGCCAAGACATATATTAATGGTTTTAAAACCGTGTGTAAAAATTGTACAAAAAAATGCCTGTAGGTGTCGAACCCGCAATATGTCAATATGATTCTGGGATTCTCACCACTCCAGCTATGCTACTTACTTCTATATATATCTATATTTCTCTAAACATATTAATCCACATTCATAATGGAAAAAAAGAACCAGCGGGTTTCGATCCCACATTTCTGATTCATAATTCGCAAGCCTAACCAACCGAGAAAATGACCTTATATATTATTATATCTATATTTTTTTTAATATATTAATATCGCTCCCTCTATTAGAAAAAAAAGGCTCAGTGGGATTTGATCTAGAGACCGAAGGGAACTTAAAGGAGTGGATCACCAAATCACCTACAACGCATTTATAATTATTTATTTGTATCCACTATAATATAATAATCTGAACCATGGGTATTGATGAGAAAATCATGGGTATAGGTTTTCCCACCAAATATTGTTCAGGTCCCGTGGAATTTTTTTCCCGCCATAATGTGGGAAATCTGTACCCACAGTTTTATAAAACTGGGGGTATAGGTATTCAAAAAAAATCCTATGCCCACTGTTTTTCCAAAACTGTGGGCATGGGCCTTAAAAAAATTCATTTACCCATGGTTTTGACCAAAACCATGATTATAACTATTTCCCCATGGTTTTCCATAACTGTGGGAATAAGTCTTTACAAAGAAAACCTATACCCACGGTTTTTCTTAAAACCTGGGTATAGGTTCCCATACTACCCCTACACCCACAAGTTTTAAAAATCGTGGGTATAGGGGTGATTTATACCCATAGTTTTGGGTAAAATCGTGTGTATATGGCTATTTTATAGTAGTTTCATTAAATTTCATGATGTCCTTGGTACCCAATCCACCCATTTCAACTGTTTTAGTGCAATCCTTCCATGTAAAAGTAACTAGATTCCTTTATTTAATATTTCCTCTCCAGAAAAATTTCATGATCTTTGCTTTAAGATCTTTAATGAGAGAAATATTCCATCTACAAATGGGGAAGGCATGAATGAACATCGAAGTGTTGATGAAATTAATTAGGTATACCCTCCCCTCTTGAGGCATAGATTTTCCTTTCCATTTAGAAAGTTGACTGGTGATCGAACTCAGAATATTCTCAAGGTGGTGGCTCTTGAACTTACCCCAGAAGAGGGGAATTACAAGATACTCAAAGGGTGATGAACCCCTCACAACCCCAAGGGTTTGGTCTAGTTGGAGTTGACTTGAGTCTGAGATCCCTATACCAATGACCACTAAGAACTTTCTCTAGCTGATTTATAGCCCTACCACCTTTTCATAGTGTCAAAAGATCATTTAAATGGATGCAGGTGTTCCTTTCACGGATTGTCCGAAGAGGAGAATTTCATCCAAATAAAAGAGATGAGGGGGAACATAGAGATCTCGTCCTTCCAAAATGGGCCAATAGAGGCCATCTTGGGAGAGGTCAATGATTCCACGACTCAGATAATCTTCAGCAATTGAAAAGATGAGGCCTAAGAGTGGGTATCCATTCTTAACACCATAACAGCTACTACATAAACCCTTCAGAGAACCATTAATAAAAATTGAGATTCTGGAACTAGCCGAAAAGTTTGAGATCAAATTAATAAAGATGGAGGAGAACCCAAAATTTTCAAGGACCTTTAAGATAAAACTCTATTTTTTGGTTTCAAAAGCCTTCAAAATAACAATATTCATAGAAAATATCCCATATTTGGTTTCCTTTTGTGTTATATTGACATACTATGAAGCTGTATAGAGACAATTTTGGATAGTTATTCCAAGAACACACCCAAATTGATCGGGTGTGATAAAATTATGCATCATCTTTCCCAACATTAGAGTCATAATTTTTCTAATGACAATTTGAATGGTATTTTTAATGGAAACTGGGTGAAAGTCCGTGATTTCAATATCATTCTCTACGTTGGGTATTAAGGAAATGAAGTGAGAATTAATTATATGGTGGAATTGAGCAGGAAAAGAAAAATTCCATGATTTCATTCATAATCTCCAAATTCATGAATTTTTATTAAAACATGAAGAACTTCATTCAAAAACCATCTGAACCCACTACACTTTCCTTGTTCAAAGATTAAATTGCATATATGATCTCTCCAACAAATGGTGGCATAATTAAGGTAGAATTATACTACTCATCCATACAAGGTATAATAGATTTAGAAAGTTGACCAATATCTTTGCCTATGTCATCATGGTAGAGTGTTTTAAATTACTCCACAGCCAAGAAGGGTATATCATCCTATGAAGTAATAAGGGATCCATTAATGAAGATAACATTAGGTCCTAAATTTTTTTTTCTTGTATAGGAGATGAAAAAGTTTGGAGTTATTATTGTCATATTTGATCCATTTAGCATTGAATTGATTCCCCACCAGCATATCCTTAAGATCCAGGAGGTCATCTAGATTAGTGTGTAGCAGAAGCTCTTAATGATAGAGTGAATTCAAGTGACAGTTGGAAATATAGAAAATAGATAGTCTTTTTCTGCAGCCCAGATATCCTCCTAAATCCTATAGAAATAGTTCTTACTCTATTACCTTAATATGTAATTAAATTTTTAATCTTAGAGGCCACAATATATAGAGGACTTCTAAGTAATATGGTATTCCAGCAACTGATAACAACCTCTCTATATCCCGGAATAGTGATAAAATAATTGTTAAATTTATATGGAAAAGGATATGACCACATATTTTCCATTATGAAGTCAATAAGAAGGGTGATATGAAGTGAATTAAATTTTGGTAGCATAAGCCCATATACAGAAGTCATAGCACCAAAGCCATTGATCTGAGAAAAGAATCTATCAATCTTGCTTGCATTCCAACCATCAACTGTGAATCTACCCTTTGTAAATTTATCCCCATAAATGGGAACTTCAATGAGATTTCAATGATCAATGCATCACAATAAATCATCCATAGAAATTCTTGAGAAGTAGGAGCCTATCCTTTCATCTGTAGTCAAAACAACTGTTAAAATCACCAATGATAATCCAGTTTTGATCCATACTCTCATTCACCTGTAACAATTTACTCCAAATATCTGTTCAACTAATTTATCAGCTGGTTTCATATAAAAATGGTAATGTAGAGACAAATCTCTTTAAGTAGATAGATACAGAGAAAACAAGAGGACTCAAGTCAAATGAAGAGATGTGGATGTACCTATGTTTCAACACCAATAATATTTCCACACCAGAACCATCTCTATTCTATGAAACAAAAGAGTAACTATAGGAAGACCAATTAAAGGCCCACCAATTCACAAATTTCATCATGGGTTCAACAATTCCAACAATCATTGGCATGTTGGATGTAAGAAAGTTCCTAAGGGCTGCATCCATGGGGGGTTCCTAAGCCCTCATCAATTCTAAAAGATGATCCTCATTTCTAAAACATTCTCCTAAGGTAGGGAAAGCTCTATTTCTTGGAGTTAGTGCTCTAAGAACTCTTCTTCTAACTATTCTTTTGACCCTAATTTTTAGGCATGCCTACAGGCTTCATGTGAGGTTTTTAAGCAACATCCTCCAACCAATTTTCATCCTCAAAGGTTTGGAAGTCCTCAACATCATCAACATAATCATCCCAATACTATACACTAAGTAGTGTGAATATATTAATGGACGACACTCCATTATTTGGGGCCTCATCACCAAGTGTTCTTTTGTTCAACCTTTATACAAACACTTGTGTAAAATGAGCCTATGAATGGACAGGATAGCCCCTTCATAAACTGGAGCACCATGCATGAAAGAGGCATCCGTCCCTTGAGAAATAAGAAAATTTTACATCTCTTTGAGATGGATAAACTTCTTAGTAGGAGACTGGGAAATCAGGGATCCATGACTGGATGAATCCAGTGTTGCATGATACTGACTAACAAAAATAGTGGTAACCACATATCCAGCCACCAGGGCTTGGGGGTATTTGGGTTATATATCAGCAGGAGCAAGATTATGAACAATAGTGAACATAGGTCTATTAGCAGTAGGAGAGTCATTCTTCATAGTAGAAACCTCTGGTCCAGTAGCAGTGGGAGTAGGTGGTTGCACACCCTTAATAATGGGAACAGAGCCCACAGTAATAGTCACTAGGAGGAATCACTATCATAGGCTTGGGAAAACCTCGTAAATGAGGAGGAGTGTTCATAAAGAAATCATCCCTAGCTACATCAGGTATAACTAACTTAGTATGAAGTGTAAAATTTAAATCTTCCTCATATTGGGAGACAACAATGGGTATAATAAGAGTCTCAATTGTGGTTGATACCTTAGGCTACTTAGTAGGAGGTTCCAGATTGGGAGACACCTCATGAGCCAGTTTGTCTTGAAAAGCCACAATAGCTATATCATTATTGTTGGGGGGGTTAGGTGGAAGGACTAATGGACTTCAGTTTAACTCTCCCACTATTCTTCATGCAAGTGCTGGAATCATTCCCCCAAAGATTACAGATGTCCCATGCCTTCAACCTTCTACATTAAAAGATTATATTCCCAAAGAAGATGCAATTAGACAAGAATTTGAGCCTTCTTTCATACTGAATTTCCAAATTGAGGCTGTATAAAAGAGAGTTAAGGATAACCTCCCCAACCAGACATCATTCCATGTCATCCTCAATATGAACTTTGAAATAATGCCCATACCTCAGGTTGTTAGTCTCTGTATCAGTTCTGATCAAGAATCCTAGGAAGAATAAATGTCCCATTGAATTTGGAGGTTCTAGTAAAGCTATTTGAGCTTTAAAATATGTATTCTAACTTGAGTAAATGTGTTCTTTACACTGGAAGGATCAACATTACAATACCAATCTTGGATTTAGAGAAGATCTGACATAAGGTTAAGAGTACTAAAGCTCCACACACCCCTTTTACAATCATCTGATGGGAAAACAATATGGTAATACCCCTTGAATGTATCTATCATCTTCCATTCATCAAATACCCATATTTTAGTAATGTTCTTAGCGAGCTCATCAAATTTAAAAATATTATCACCCTTATGAATCATAACCCTAGCAATAATTTTGAAATGAAAAAGGCTCAATCATTCTTGAACTTCAACTCTATTAATAGAAACGTGATTCACACATCCTTTTTTTGATGAAACTCCCTAGAGATGGAATACTGATATCACAGAATGAGATTGAGGTCGCTACCTTCATGACCTTAACAAAATTATTCTTCATCCCAGTAGCCTCCAAAGACACATGACAAACAACCACCATTATGATTTTCATATTACAGTGTCTAAAGAGTTGCATATGCCCTACTAGGTTAGAATCTTGTGAAGGATATACTTCGTTGGAGTCAGATAAACTCATAGGGATGGAATGTGACCAAGCCTCCAAAACACTAGGTGCATTACCTTTCTCATTACAGCTGATCAAGCCTTTCTGTGATGACATTAAATCTATAGAATTGCTATTAAGGGGATCCAAGCTCTTGGTAGCTATGTGATCGTCAGGATCACCATCTCTCCTTCCTTTCTCCCCCATATTTTTTATTATGTTTTTAGGGATTTTTAGTGAATCTTAAGAATTGTTATTAGGTTTTAAGATTTTCAGGCATCTTGAAGAATTTTATGGTTTTTAGGGCTTTTAGGGGTTTAGGGGTTTTTGTTTTTGGGTTTTTTTAATCTTTTAGGGGTTTTATGGATTTTAAATTTTTTTAATGTTTATATGGGTTTATAAATTTTTATATTTTTATTCGGTATTAGGGTTTTTATTTGTGGGATTTTAAGGTTTTTATGGGTTTTTAGGGGGTTTTAGGGTTTTTATAATATTTTTGGATTTAGGGGTTTTTAGTTTTTTTTGGATATCCATGTTTTCTAAGGGTTTTCAAGGGTTTTTAGGAGTGGAGTGAATTTTTTATATTTTTGTTGTATTCTAGGGTTTTTAGAAATGTTTAAGGTTTTTTATGTTTTAGGTAATTTTAAGAATTTTTATGGTATTTATGGGGTTTTAGGGGTTTTAGGTATTTTGAGGGGTTTTAAGGGCTTTTTATGGTTTTAATGGGTATTGGATTTTTAGGTTTTTTTTGAGTTTTTATAGTTTATATAGTTTTTTCGGTTTTTTAACTTCTTTATAGGTTTAAAGTGTTTCTATATTTTTACCCCTTTTTAGGGGTTTTTAGGATTTTAAGATGTTTTATGGGTTTTAGGTTTATTATGGTTTATTTTGGGTTGTATCATTTTTTCTGTTTTTATGGGTTTTAAGTGTTTTTAGGTTTTTATGGTTATATAATGGGTTTTCATGTTTTTTTTATATTTTGAGGGATTTTTGTTATTTTATAGGATTTTTAATATTTTTAAGGAGTTTATGGATTGTGAGGGGATTTTGAGTTTTTAGGGGGTTATGAGTTTTTTGGGTTTTTTGTTTTTTTAAATTTTACGGGATTTAAAAATTTATGGAGTTATTTAAATTTTTATGTGTTAAAATGGATTTTATATATTTTATTTCTTTTAAGGATTTTATAATTTTTAATGGGTTTTTATGGGATTTAGTTATTTTATGGTTTTTTGTTTTTTTAGAGATTTTTTGAGTTTATAGTGTTTTTAGTATTATTTAGGTTTTTTGGGGTTTAAGGGTTTTTAGGTTTTTAACATTTTTTTGGGGTTTTAAAGGTTTTTAGAGTTTTTTACATTTTTAGGTATTTTTTGTGATTTTATATAATATTATGTCTATTTAGGGTTTTAAGGATTTCAAGTTACTTGGAGGGTTTCTAGGGCTTTAATGTTTTTTTTGGGGGGTTTTAGTGTTTCTTAGATTTTAGGGGGTTTAGAGTTTATTAGATTTTTTTTATGATTTTAGAGTTTTAAAGTGTTTTATAGATGTTAGTGATTTTTCTGGATTTTAGTGTTTTTCTTTTTTAGTGTTTTTTTATAGGTTTTAGTGTTTTTAGGGTTTTTAGGGACTTTAGAGTTTTTTAGGATTCTATGGGTTTTATGTGTTTTTAGGGTTTTAATGTTTTCTTAGAGTTTTTTTGGATTTTAGGGTTTTTATGATTTTATGGATCTGTAGGTTTTTTATGATTTTTATTATTTTTATGGATTATAAGTGGTTTTAGGTTTTATAGGGTTTTCTGGGGTTTTTAGGTGTTTTTTAGTTTTTAGTGGTTTTAAGGTTTTTTTTGATTTTTAAATAATTTTAGGGTTTTACTTTTTTTTGATTTTTAGGGGGTGTTTAGGATTTTAATGGGTCTTTATGGGTTTCTAATGTTTTAGGGGTTTTATGGTTTTTAGGTTATTTATTATTTTTTGGGTTTTTAGAATTTTTTAGGTTTTAAATGACTTAAAGTGTTTTTATGGTTTAAAGGTCTTTTTAAGGGTTTTAAGTGTTTTATTGTTTTTTACATTTTTGGGATTTTAGGTAATTTTTTTTAATTTTATTGTTCTGAAGGGTTTATGGATTTTTAGGGGTTTTAGGGTTTTTAGGTTTTTTAAGGTTTTTATTAATTATATTTAGGTTTTTTAGGGTTTGAAAATTTTTATGGTTTTTAATGTTTTTTTAGGGTTTTATATGGATAATTTCACACATGGGAATTGAGGGATTGAAGGAGAACATGATGAGGAGGGAAGAATGTGCATTATTTCCCAAGATCTATTGTGAGGAGTAGTTGACCCAAATATAAAGGAACATACCAATAGAATTAAGGAGGCCTTAAATGGGTAAATCAAAGAATTACAAGGGGTGGTAAAATAACATTGCTCAATGGGAATATTTTGGGCATATATTTACATTAATTAAGTCCCAAACATGAATTTAAGGACCCATCCAATAGTGTGCAAAGAATTTCAAGACCACCCCACCATAGAATATTCAATTTAAAAAGTGGTGGTACAGTTGTCTTTACTTTCCAAAAGGGAGTTCTACATTTCCCTTAAAATTCATAGGCGTGTTCCAAAATTTAAAATAACATCATTTAGGATTTTTGACTTTTGGAAATTAGGTTTTAGACTTTTTTAAAACTATTTTGAAATAAATAGCCACCACCTTGTACTCTCTGTACATCATAAATAAAGGTCATGTCATTATGGTGATTTTTTCTTTCAATCTTTCTGTTCTATATTAATTATAGAATTATTATAGGATTATTAATACTTTGTGGAATCCTATGGATAAATTTCTTAGAGAAATGTTCCCTTTGGGTTCTACCTTGACCAACTCTCTCATTTCTTCTATATTTCCACTATTTATATTCCTTATAACTTATTTTCATATAAATATTATTGTTCTAAACAAATTAATGTTGAAAATTTTTCCTAGGAGACTTTTTAGATATTATTGTATTGTGTATCATTTGGTATCATATCCAAATTACAAGAAATAAATTTCAACATTTTTTATCCCTTCAAACATATTATTTTCACTTTATATCGAGATGACATCAATTCTGTTCCATTTTTTTCTTAACTATATAAATAATTTATTTAATACTTTTTATAGACAATACATCAATACTATATTTAATAATCTGATTTCTCTTGTCCATCATGAATCAGTTAATTCAAAGCTATAAATTTTGAGTTACATGGGTTCACATTATGTAATGAATTATAAAATTTTAGAATTGTGAATGTAGAACCCCCGGTTTAAAGTACAAAACCATTAATTTATGTATTTAAAGTACATAAAATGTTTGGATTTGGTTTTTGGAGCTTCAGAGAATATTTATAATGTTTTTGAGTTTTTTCTAGAGGTTTAGGGTCTGAGAACGATTAGTAGAAATAGTGGAACACATTTAGAAAATTGTACAACTTAAATAGTTAACATTGGGGAGGTGCATAGTTAAGCACATGATTTGGCCAAATCATGAATATACCCATTAGAAAATAAAAAATTAAAGATTAGTGGTATATCACATTTGGCACATAGTTATTTTAACCATGAAATACAACTATGGGAGTAGTGTTTGGGAGCAGTGGATCATGCAGGGTTAGCACACAATTTTCCTAACTATGATCCCTAACCATACAGATTGAAAACTTATATCCAAAAATTTTGGATCTAATATTATTTACCTCCTACACCACTAATATTTTCCTAAAATGTATATATATCAATAAATACTCTTCCTCCTAAGGTGGTGGAGAAAAATCCTTTGGATTCAAGATCGATTCCTAGGTGAATTTTAGTTCATTGGAGACTCTGATTCATCAGTAAGTGGTCGTTCTTCATTGTTTTCCTTAGATATATTCTCTTTCCCTCTTTTGGAATCATGGATATAGTTCATTAGTGATATATCCATGTTGTGTTATGTTAATATTTATGGGATGATTTTTTTTGATAGAAGGTAATAAGATCTAAGTTATAATCTAGAAGATTTAATCTAGTTTGATAAAGTTGTTGTGCCATTCTTTGTTTTCACCTATTTCTAGGAGATAATTGTCTTCTCTCTTGACTTATCTTAATTAGAACATGAGGGATTGTTTTAAAATTGATTTAATTGAAATATTGTATTTTAAATCATGGTGTGAATTGATGGAATTCCCATTTTAATTAGGGTTTTATAAATCATGGTAATTTGTTGGAGTTTTGGAAAACCATTGATTAAAATTTTTAAATAGTGTTTTTAAAATTATTGATAGTTAGTTTAGGAGAATTATTTTTGGAAATAAATTTTTTGAAATGGTTTGATATGATATGGGAATAATGGTTGAGAATGACGTCAATGGGATGGATAATGGTCAACAAGTTCCACCATCAAATAGAAAGAGTATGAATATGAAGTTCCACCAGCAATGTTAACACCAAGCTTATGTGTGTTCTTGTGTTTAGGATGTGTGTAGACATGAAAGTGTTTATTCCAAATCATAAATTGAGAAATGGTTAAAAGATTTTTTATGTTCCTTGAAAAAATGATTATGTTGGTTATTTATGTATTCCTTAAAAGTGGCTTTGAAGGATTGTTTGATTATTTTACTTGGAAATATATTTTTGTTAGATATAAAAAAGTTTAAATTATTTTTAAGAAATTTAATATAAATATTATAATATTTTCAATCCTAGTGGTTTGAGTTGGAAAGTCATTGGGGAAATCCTACATAGTTTTATACATATCCCCTTCTTGGTAACTCTAGTGAATTTGAAAATGCTATATATAAAGAAACTAATAATGGAATCGTAATCCAGTTCATTAGTTATGATTCTTGATTTCTTGGGTTGGGATTGTAGATTTGGGGATTGGAGGATATTGTGGTTTTATATTGGTGTCTTTGGTGTCTTTTGCTTTTGTTATCATTTTTTCACTGGTTATGTCACATTGATTCCGCTTTTAATCTGATATTGTCTTTTGAATTAGTCTCATATAAGCTTGAATTTTTGTGCTCATGTAACATTAATAATTTCAATTATTAAGGATTTCATTGGTTTTTTCATTTTATCAAAAAAGGTAAAATCATCCCCCAACTATTTATGATGCCCTTGAAATATTTTTTTAGCTTTTTGTATCTTGGGAATGTTAGTTAAGGCTTAGTATCTCCCCCATAACTTCTTAATCCAATTAGGTTTGGTGGGATGTTTCATCCCAAATATCACTTTTATTTCATATTATGTTTCATATTTTTTTCTCTCCAAAATTTAAACATTGAAAATTTATTTTGTATCTACTGAATTTATTCAAAAAAAGTTCCAAAAAATAAAAGTAAAGGCCATAAAAAATTAAAATCTTGAGCCCTATATCCATTTATCATTTTTCTTCATCCACCATCTACCCCTTCCCACATTTTTTCTCATGAATCCATTTTAAATTTTAGATTTTAATTCTAGTTTAATATTGAAACACTCCAATGATCCTTTACATTTTTTTGAATTGGGTATGGAATTATATAGTAATAATGTTGAGTGGTAAAAGGTAACAGGGTTACATTTTGTTAAAAAATCCAATTTTTTTTTGAAACATGAGTGAAAATAATATATTTTTTTAATTTAAAAATGTGAGGGAGTATGTGAGGTTCATATTCATTTATCTTCAAATTTTCATGTAGGATTATTAAATGGATGATGTGAGTAACACCAGTGAAACAACAATTATGTTGTTCAGGAGGGATGTACAAGAACAATTCCAAAAGGTTCAATGTGTGAATGAATGAATTTCAATACCCCTCCAATTATAGAGAACCACCAAGGAAGAGGTTATTTGGATAAGAGTTGAATTTATATGATTTTTATGAGTCAGTAATTTGGAGAAATAAACCACCATTGACGTAATAAAATGATATTGGATGAGTTAATTTTAGAATCACTTCATTCCAAGGTTAGAATGATATCAAATCATACATAGAATGATAATTAAAGGTAGAGGAAATTTTTTGTTTTCAAAACTATATGGAAAAAAATAAGGTGAATTTGGTGGTTGTGGAATTAACTGACTATGATAGTTTTTGCTGGGACTAACTACGAGTGAGGAAATGACAAAGTGGAGAAATACCCATCCATAATTGGGAGTATATGACAATGTTAATTCATAATAGGTTTTTTTATAGCCATTATTATAGTGATTTGTTCCTCGAGTTATAGGGTTTGAAACAAGAGCTATGAGTGTTGAAGAGTATCCAGATGGTATATAAATAACATTATTCAGGAAAATATTGATGGGGAGTGAGAGGCCACCATGGAAAGGTTTGTGACCATCCTTAACCATAACGTTTAGGTAATAGTGTAAATGTACCACTATTTGGATATGGAGGATCAACTTTAGATGGATACTAAAGAGGAAAGGTGTGTAAAGGAAAGAAAGATGTATCCTTCATCTTATGGTAATAATTCAAAATCTTATTTCAAATACATGTATTTCAAACCACAAGAACATGTAAGGTAGTATAAAATGGATTCAATGGAGATGACCAAACCAAAATCTTTCTTTTCGGAATGTAGATGTAAAATGGAGGGTAGGGTTCAT
Organism: Viscum album; assembly: GCA_963277665.1. Lineage (NCBI taxonomy): Eukaryota > Viridiplantae > Streptophyta > Magnoliopsida > Santalales > Viscaceae > Viscum > Viscum album. The sequence continues at coordinate 460,016,309 of OY728133.1, read as the reverse complement.
TACTAGAAAATTAGGTTGTAGCCATGGTTTGTAACCATGGATATAAGCCCAAAAACTGTGGCTATATGATTTTAGCCACAGTTTAAAACTGTGGATAAAAACCTTTCCATTTCATAAAAAAACCATCCCCCTAGAAATCATCCCCCCACACCCACACCCACATA